>BMAV01007716.1:0-22172 GCA_019973955.1 Trichonephila inaurata madagascariensis
CTCAATGATTTTTCAGTTATTTTTTGTTTCTTTTTACATTTTTCGCACCCCAAACCCATAATTTCTCTTGGGAGCGTGTCATCTCCATGGAATTTTATTACTTCTTCATTCAATGAAATGTTTTAATTTCCCATAAAAATTCTTTGACAATGTTTTATTATTCTTAATTTAAAATTTTAAAAAAGGTTTTTTTGACGGGAAGTATTTCTATCTAATTTATTATCATCATTGGATTTTTATTTTTGGGTTGTTTTTTTGGAACCAATACTATTTTCCCAGTCGCTATTCGAATCTTCATTAAATGATACACAATCGGTGAAAAACAACATCATCATCAGAATATTCAAGACCACCCCATTAATTCGTCAATTATTCAATATCTATAAATTTTCATTTGGGTTAGTATTGCTTTTGGGCCAGCAAAATGGAACAAAGACCAATTTGGACCTGCAACATATAACAAAAATCAAATTTTTTCAAATTTTTTCCATTAGAAAAAAAAAATTATTTTTAAATGAACATAAAATGTTTAAATTTCTTACCGGGTTTTATTTTGTCAATAAACAAGAGGAAGCATAAAATATAATGGATTCTTTTATAGAAAAAAACACAGTTCTTGAGCATCAGAGATTTTAAAATTAATGTGATTTCTGGAAAAAATGTATTTCCATCTAGGACAAAATTAGCCTGTATTTCGTTCGAATTTTTTTTTCTCAGATAAGGATTTGTAGGCAATTAAAAAATACTGAATCTGAAATTAAAATAAATCATATGTTGGAAAAAAATGGGGTTAAGGGTTAAGTTTCTGTAGTAATGCGATACGATCAAAACCAACTAAAGCTCAATAATTTTTAAAAAACCACTTTGAGACATGGCCATGCAAGTTCTAGTAAGCATTCGAGTCATAATTTTTTCCAGTCATAATTTTTTTTGATGACACTACATTTACATTTACGAGGTTCTATCTAACTCTCTGAAAAGGATCAGCACTTCATCTAATTCTTTAACTCCCTATTACATCTTACAATCATAATCTTCGTTTCCCTTGCAATCACTTCAGTCATCTTCAAATAGCAATGCTAATTAACATATATCACGGCTCCTTCACAAGGTTTTATGAATATATTTATGGAAAAAAAAGAACTACGAAAGGAAAGGACGCGTAGAACAACTCCAATATGTACGATCACGAAATTAGTCGAGAACCCATTCATTTTAACAATATATTGCGACTGGCTTTGTCGAGCAGTATAAAAGCTTAATTCCTTTTTCCAGAAATTGTGATCTCACAAAGTGGACTTCTTTCACTAACCAATTTAAAACTACTTCATAGTACCTTTTTTTGGCAGTTTGATCAGGCGGAACAAATTCATCGTGAATCATTACATTTTCATAAAAAAATGCAGTTTACATCCCTTTAACGTATGATTTCTCGAAGAAAAACCTTTGTGCTATCTAAACCTGTTGATTACCGTTCTGTATTCGGTCTCTTCACTCCCGGAATATATATGCAATACTAGGATTCATATTATGGATCTTTGGAATCCAAAAGCAATGAATCTCCATCAGCTCCATGGAATAATTCACCATAAGCGTCAATCCTATCTAACGTTGTTAGGATAGAAAGAATGTGGCACAAATCTTCGAAAGTCTTTTTCTTTTTTTTTTCCATTTCTTTAAAAACATGAACTGCTATTCCCCGGGTATTTAAATGTCTACAAAATAAAAGCCATTCCGTCTGCGTCACTAAAGCAGACATTTTCTTTCATTAGGTGTTCTAATGACGCTCGGTGTTTTTGCATATCTGTCGTCTTCAGCGCTGAAGTAAAAAAAAAATAACATTCAAAATTACAGAAAGAAAATATAGCAGTATCTTCAGAAGTTGTTTTTAGGATTTCGAAAGTTTCTGTAACCATTTTCCCTTTGAAGCAAAGCTTTCAATTCAATCTTAATTCTATTGTTACATTAGTATTGACACGTTACGACGCGTTCTCTACACGCCCAGTCCTAGAATTTTGTAGAATCTCCCCGTATATGCTAACTATTATGATGGTTTAAAAATTAAGCTATTTTTTAAATTTCTTTTAAGAAGTTTTTAAACAATATGTTTGAATAGTTATTACAATACAATAAATATATTCGAATTACATTTTATGATAAGAATATAACCCCTTTATTATAAGCCCTTAAACATTTGCTTTAACTAAATGTTTTTAGATAAATAATATATTTAAAAAATTTTCAAGCATTGATATTTTAATATATATTTAACTTATCAAAAATTAAATTTATAAGAATACTTTTTTAGATTAATCTTACATCTTAGGATTATTTTACTTACACATGTTGGGACTCTTTTATCTTGGGGGCCCTTTATCATTGATATGGTTGATATGGTAGTAGCTACGCCCTTGTTGATTTTACATTTTGAATTAAGAACTAAAGGAAAAATTTGTACTAATAAAGAAAATTATGTGTACGATCGACGAAGCAAAAAAAAAGAAAAAAAAAAAGGAACTACCCAGACTTGTAAAATTTGATACTCCAAAATTATGAGCCAAAATAATTTGTATCTCAAAAGGTTTTTTAAAAATTCTTTTAATTTTTTTTTAAATACTATTTTTGAAGCACTTTCTCACAGCTTAAGTGCTATGATATCATATACGTCACAATTATTTCAGAATGAGTTACATTATCTCTCATGTAGTTTTTAAGTGATCTTCACATATTTTTTCCTTATCATTACGTTTATTTAAGATTGTATTTACTCATTTATATATTTGTTCTTTGTGGCAAATTACAATCGTTTCTTGAATGAATAATCATTAAAAGGTTATCTTTGAATAGTTAAATTTTTATATTTGCCAAAACGGTTTGAGTATTTATAGTTCTACTTTGATATTTATTCTGTAATTTGATTGTAACTATAGACCTTTTTTACCTTTTTAAATTTTGAAGTGTGATTTGTTTCTTTTGAAAAGTTTTTTTAAACTTAAATTAATATTCATGTTTCAATTTCTGTTTCAACATATATGCCTTCCTTCTATTCATGATAGTTTGATCGAAGCTAACACTATTTTATTCTTTTTTGCATAGTTTTTTTACTTTACTTAACGGGAATGCTGTAATTTAATTTAGAGTATTTTTAAGATAAATTGTTTTGAATTGTGTGATTCGATAGTTTTTAACTTTAGGATTCCAAATTGTGTTACATAAAGTTACGATATTCAACAAGACACTGATATATAAAACATGATTTTAATGAAAAAAATGTAAATTTTATCAAGATTTCTAAAACTTAAAATATTAGCTACAATGAAATATGGAATACATAAGGAGGAATAGATACATAATACATAAAGGACTATTTCTATTTCTATTTAAGAAAACCCATCTTATTAGTTTTATTTCGTCACATGTTTTATTGTCACTCTACACCAGTAATTCCCAAACTGTGTTCCGCGGAACCCTGGGATCCCATGTGAGAACCCAGGTGTT
The DNA here is from genome assembly GCA_019973955.1 of Trichonephila inaurata madagascariensis. Taxonomy (NCBI): domain Eukaryota; kingdom Metazoa; phylum Arthropoda; class Arachnida; order Araneae; family Nephilidae; genus Trichonephila; species Trichonephila inaurata. Next base: position 3,499 of record BMAV01007716.1, read on the forward strand.
CCACCAGTCACAATGAAAAAATCGAGAAGAAATAAATATGCATTCTAAATGGATTTACGTTCTTTATCAAGTTTATATAGTTACAAGTATCTGCAGCTCGTCCTACTCATTAAAACTGAAAATTTTATTTATATACAATAACTTTATCATGCAACACTTTTTAAACTTTTATTACAACATAATAAATTAATACAGTGCCAATTTAAGTTCATTTCGGGGCCTGGGTACAGAAGACCTACGGGACTTCTTTACACTGGCGGATCGAAATTTATTACCTGAATACTTGGTTAAGTCCAGCTTATCCGGGCCCTTTCGCACCCTTCCGGTCCTCAGTCTCCTGGGCGCCCGCCCTAAGTGTCCAATGAGTAAACCAGCTTTGAATTAATATTGAAACTCTTTATCTTTTTATATCTTTTTAAGTTTATATATATATATATATATATATACACTGGTGTAAAACTTAAGCAACAATGTAAAAATATAGCAGATAGCCATGAAATTGCAGAAAAGGAGGTTTGGAGATCAGTAGAGGGAACACGTAAGTCAGTAGAAACGTCATGCGTATGCAAATATCAGGAACAAAACGTCAGAAGCGATGTGAGCGTACGCAAAACGCGTGATGTCGGCGCGCGCTGCTCAACAGTAGAATGAAATGAAGGACGGAGACGCAATTCACCATATTCTCTGCAAGTGCCAGTGAGTCAGTTCGTGAAATATGGCTAGAAGAAATCATCTGGATGACTTCACACGTGGAAGAATGATCGGAAAGCTGGAGGAGGGGCGTACTGTCACCAGTGTAGCTGCAGAGTTCGGAATCAACAAAAGTGTCGTTTCGCGCGCTTGAAAGCGTTCCAAACCACAGGTACAGCAGTTAGAAGGTTGATGTGGCCCGAGGACGACAACTGCGGGGATGACCGATATATCATCCTGCAGACGAAAAAGATCGACAGAAGTCAGCAAGCGTCATTGTTCAGAAACTCTGTACAGCAACAGGTCGACAAGTGTAGCGGTTTACTGTGGCCAGACGCCTTCACAAAGGGGGCCTGTTCACCCGCCGTCCTAAACGCTGCTCCCGTTGAAAGATGGCCACCGAAGCCACCGTTTACAGTGGTACAGAGAGCACAAAAACTGGACAACTGATCAATGGAGTCTTGTTCTCTTTACGGATGAGAGTCGGTTCAGTACCAGAAGCGATTCTCACAGAGTTTGATTTGGAGAGATCGGGACCCGGTTTTATCCCAGTAACATCAAGGAAAGACATCGTTACGGTGGTCCTGGAGTTCTTGTCTGGGTTGGCATTATGCTGAACGGCGGAACTGAGCTTCCCATTTTCGACAGAGGGTCTGTAACTGGGGATCGCTATTGTGAGGAGGTACTTCTTCCCCATCTGCATCTTTTCCGAGGTGCCATTGGCCCAGACTTCATCTTTATGGATGACAATGCACTGCCACATCGCACTCTTGCTGTTGAAGAGCTGCTAGAAAGTGAAGATATCACTCGAATGGATTGGCCAGCGTGCTCCTAGATTTAAATCCCATCGAACATGTGTGGGATGCTTTGGGGAGACGTATTGCCACACGCTCACATCGAATTACAACCAACAACTCAAACAGATGTTGATTGAGGAATGGGCACTCAACCTCAAGAAATGTTGCACCAGCTGGTTCTGGTATGCGGAGACGGTGCAAAGCAACCATTGTAGTAAGGGAGGGCATATACCATGTAAGGAACATCTGCTTGTTGTTCTTCCTGTTGGATGACAATCATGAGAGATACTATGCATTCAATAAAGCTTTTTTTTGTTTGATTCCATACCGTATGCGTTGTTTTCCCTTTTCAGCGCCGATGCTTTCGTCATCCTTTACGTACATAATACTCTCCCTCATTTCAGAATTTCAGTCTCTCAGATGATTTTTCGTGAAGTTATGGCAATAAACCCACCTGTTGCTTAAGTTTTGCACACTAGTGTATATACTTCCTACTAGATTGATAATATTCTATTGTTTATTATCTCGAGTTCCACGAAATAATTTCTACTCATTATTTAACAAAATGTCTTATGAAAACTAAGTAGTTTTCTAATGGAAAATTCACCTTTTTGTATTTGTGGTAAAAACACCTATAATGAAGGAGACAAAATAACTTATCAACATATCAACAGATTTGATGTTATATTCTAAATTTAACAAGAACAGCATCTAAATTTTAGGGTTGAAAATTTATACGAAATACACGGGTTTACTTATACAGCTATAAACATTTTAATGCCATTTATAGCATTGTAGAGTATATTTCTCAACATGAGTGGCTAACTAAATAATAAAGCGATTGTATTTAAGGGGATGGTGGACCATTAAAACTAATTTCTTAAATTGTTAGCTTAATTAGCTGAAAATGGAATCAGTATATTAAATGATTATTATATTTCAAAACTTGAATATATATTTTTTTAAAAAATATTATAAACTGATTTTTTTAAAAAAATTAAAAAATAAATAAACTCATACTCAAATAAATTTTATTCTGACTTTAAAATCCATGCACAGATATATTTTGTTGTGGTTCATCGATACATGAAACAAAAATGATGTACATAACTTAAAAACTAATGCGCAAGGAGAATTTTTAAAAATATTAAACTATTTTTATTTATTATAATTTTAAACTATTTAAAACTATCTGTGCATGGATTTTAAAGTCAGAATAAAATTTCATGAAAAAAAGATAAATTTTCTATAATATATGAAATATTTCACCAATTATCACCCATTCAAGGTATTCAAAACAATACAAAAAAAGTCCGTTAAATATTATAGAAAACTAATGCACAAATATGTGAATTATATCATCCTTCATAAGTTATGAAAATTTAAAAGAGATGTGGCGTAATTTTTTTGAAGTGCAAGGAGTATTTTACGTAACAATGAAAAGGGAAAATTTACGAACTAAGAAAAAAAGTGCATTTTAAAAATTTATTTGAGTAAAATAAAAAAAATAATTCAGTAATTATTACTCAAATTGACAAAATTTTTTGACAGAATTTTTCCATGAAATATAAGGAATATTATTAGTATTCAAAATCACAATCGTAATTTTGACCTAAATTTGACACTGTGAAGGTACACCATCTCCTTAATCTCAATAGACCTAGACTTCAACAGTTCGTATGAAAAAAAAGTAAGCACGTATCCCACTTATTAAATAATGCAGGGATAAGGGACACTTGGATTCACAAATTAATATTATTAAATAGTAAACATATATTAAAAAAAATTATAATTTTTCAATAATAAATGTAATACTTTTTTTAATTGCCTTTATATAAAGTGTCTATAACATGTTGATCTACATTAAATATTCTTTTGAGATATAATCTTTCTTAGTATGTGTATGGAATGGGGCTCTACGAAAACACTTTCTAGTTCTAGGGGTTCCACGAAAACACCTTCAAGTTCTAGGGGTTTACATGAGATGAAAAAGTTTAGGAACCACTGTTCAACACCATATGGTCTCAACGTGGGCCATAACGCCCCCTTGTGGGCGTTTGAGGTTTTCAGAGGAGGAGTAAAAAACCTAAATTAAGTTAGGGTTCTCTGAGATGGTATGGAGGGGCATGGGCAGATTAACCAAATATAGTCTAAAAAAAAAAAAAAATACACCGATTACATACTAACAAAAGTAAACTTTAATGCAAGTTACCTTACGTTAATTGTATACATTATATACTTGCAATATATTCGTGGCAATAGCTATTTCAAATTTGCAGGTAAAAAATTGAGGGCTTCAAAAAATATATTCTATTAGTTTTAGAATATTTTTTAAAAATTTAATTCTTGTTTACACCATGTGTTAGGTATGCTCTTATTTCTCTGGATTGAGAGGGGGCGATATCGAAATATTCACTAGAAAGAAGGGCACCAGTACAAAAAAGGTTGGAAACCTATGCTCTACACCATTGTAGACCCTCTGATTTAGTTACTTTACCAAAGCGAACAAAAATACATCTACTGTTGAAATCAAAACAAGTTCCCAACAGATGCCACTGTCCTTTTAATAATATTGTTATTTTGAAAAATTTTCAGTTTATAGTCTGAAGGAACAAAGTGAAGTTGTTATTTAATCACTGCGTTATCTTTTTTGAAAACATAAGTTTTTGATAAATAAATAATTGATAATGGTGGAATCGTTGTTTGGTGCGTTTTATATCATGCTTCTTTGGATCATCAATATGTTGCAAATGATATATTATTGTGACATGTCTTACAGGTTTTCTTTCGTTGGATATATTCTTCTTCTGGGATACTGCAAAAATGCAACTCCAAAGTATGAGCTTTTAATATATAAATCATTGAAAATGGCTGTATCATTGTTTGATGCATTTTTGATCATGCTTCTTTGGATCATCAATATGCTGCAAGTGATATATTACTGCAACATGTCTTACATGTTTATTCCGTTGGATATATTCTTTTTCTGGAACACAGCAAAAAGTGAATTCCTAAACGGAAAAAGAGTGCCAGCACAGGAATGACGAATGCATTGTTTAGCTTTCTGAAGCTGAAGCCTGTGTTGTCATCGATGACATTGAAGATTTCAACCATGCTATTGAAAAAGACTAACCAAAGAAGAATCCTTTTGACAACACTCTGATCAACTGTTAAACTTCCCTGCAGATATCAGGTGCAGTGGTGTTTTTTTTTATAGCAAATATTTTTTCTCTAAAACTGGTGAATACTCAAAAGTACTTAGCAATCTTCTTAAAAACAGTGTAAAGAGCATTGGAACATAATAAAAATGCAAGAATTTCCAGTAATTCTTCAAAACTGCTTCAGTAATGACAGAAAAAAATTCAACTAGCAACATAACAACATATACTTCAAGAATGGAAACTTAGAAACTTCAATGTCAATGAAATTATATAGAGATATTTCATCTTTATTATAGGAATTGCGACTTTGTCACAGAGATAGTGACTCTGCATCGTAGAGATATATAGTGATTCTTTGTTAAAGAGATAGTGATTCTTTGTTAAAGAGATAGTGACTCTTTGTTAAAGAGATAGTGACTTTTCATTGTAGTTATAGTGACTTTTTGTTAAAGAGGTAGTAACTCTTTAACGGGATTCTGTTAAAAAGATAGAGCCTCTGTTAAAGAGATAGGGACTCTGTTAATGAGATATTGACTCTTTGTGTGATTTTTTTTTGTCAGTAGCTTCAATTCAATAAATTTAAAAAAATTATTACGAAATGATTTGGCTTTCAATGAATAGTTTATTACATTTTTTTCTGTGTCTTTTTATATAATTTAAAAAAGGAGTAACTTTTTTTTATTACAGTAATTCGGTAGATGTATCAAAAAACATAAATCAATTTAATAAGGTCACAGCTCTTGTTTTTGATTAGTATACGGATGAAATAAAATAAAAATAAGTCAGATCTTTACAACACTTGGAAAGCTGGAAAAGTCCGAAAAAAAGTTTGCTAAACAATTTTATAAAATAAAAACGGTTTAATAATTGCTATTCTGTAAGAAATATGAATATAAGACAAGTAAGTGAAAAATTAAAAATCATCTAGTTTAGTAGGAGTAAAATATGATAAATTTAAATTGAAAAAATTAATATGTCGGATTGTTTAAAAATATTTAATTTCATTAAATAAAACAAATAAAGAACATTTAAATAAAATATATGATTTAATCTACGCAAAATAGTTTTCCCATTTTCTCTTTAAATATATATATATATATAAAACTATTTTTAAATAAATAAATTCTAAGGAACATCTTGGATGCAAAATTTGATTTAGAGAAATAGTATATTTTCTTTATTTACAATTAAAAGAAAAATAATATCTATTCTTAATTTATAATAAATTGTATTGTTGCTTTAAAATTCTGAGTAAATTTTTTTTCATGGAAGTTTAAAGTAAGGTAAGTCATAATGAATGCATTGTTTATCGTACAGTAATTAAACTCTGAGTAATTCCACAAATAAGCAAATAATTCTTTGATTTCTTACGTTATGTCATTAGTTGATGTGGAAAAATGCTTTCTTTTCATTAAAAACAAAAGAAAAAAATTTTTTTTCTTTAACGTATTTCTCGAAAGCAACGGAAAAATTACTTGGGATGGAAATCTACCAAATAATTATAACGTTACTGATAAATAGTTGAGTGAAGTAACTAAAATATGACCTTTAAGCCGAATAGAACAGAATGTGATTTCCTTCTAATACTCAGATGCCTAAACAATAACATAAATAAGAGTGTTTGTAAAACTTGCTACTGAATATTTGCAATGATATAATTTCTTAAAAATTTAATAAATTCGTTAAATAAAAAAAATGTGTGTGCGATCATAAAGTATGGAAAAGTAAATAATAATGAGCAATGGGAAAGTGGAGTTGTGTAAAATTGTGTTATATATTTGAGATATGTAGCACATTGGTCTTTAAAAATTAATGCATCCATCTCCAATAAATTGATGTCTAAAAGCTTGATAAAGTATGAATACGTGTTTTTCAAAAATGTTGAATATTTTAGAAAAAATAGGAAAAATTTTAAATATACATGCTTTATGTAAAAAATCTGGGCTTTGTTAATATTGAGAAACTGTTCCGTGGAGAAATGTGTTCTATGATTTTAAGAAAGGAAAAAAATAATAACTGCCCATTAACGATATTTTAAAACATGATAATTTTTTAAAGTAAAAAACAAAACAAAACAAAATGTACCAATGAGGTGAAAAAAACAAAACAATCCAAGAGTAGTTTTAAGCCGTTAAGTATTAACGAACGCGTTATATTTTAAGCAGAGATAACTAATTTAATGTTATTTCAAATATTATTAATTTATTAAGCAATGTATATAAGTTCTTAATTTTGTTTAATTACTTACTGAAACATACATAAATTTGATTTATGATAAATGTATGCAATTTTTTAAAATGCGTTCTTAATTTCATATTACAGTAGTTTATCCGAACGTTTATTATCCGGAGCGTCATATAACCGAAAACGTTTTTTCAGAGACCTTGCAGCGAAAAAACGAAGGTGTACAGTGGTACAGCGAAAAATAAGTGATTATTTTCCACAATAAAGGTAAAATTGCGACATTTTGCACCTATTTTGTTTTTTCTTCAAGCAGGTTTTTCGCATGTGATGATTTTCAATATTCGTATAGTGTCCGGTTTCATATACTGCATGGATCGCATTCGGATTTCGGTTATCCGAATAATCGCGTATCCGAACAGTGTTCGGTCCCAATTGATTCGGATAAACGACGTTCAACTGTACATGGTTTAAAAATTACTACTTTTTTACTATATAAATATAGTATTCATTTTGCGCGCTTTACTTGGTTGTTTTCTTGTAACGAATCAATCGTATAAAAATAAAGTCGGGAATATAAGCAACTCTATTATACATTATAAGGAAATAATGAAAAAAAATTCTTACAGAGTTTGAATACAAATGATTCTGACTTGTTGACTGTAGAAAAAAAGATGAAATTTTTGCCACTTTCTTTTTTCTTTTCTTTTTCTTAATTTTGCCTTTAAAAGCACCGCTAGCGTTTGATCCCTTATTTTCTCTCATATTTTCAATAGTTCAACAGGCGAAACATCACAACTTAATCATTGGAATTAACGGAGTGAAATGAATCAAACTTTAAACCTCTTGTCGGCAGGTTGTTAGAATGACTAGCTATCGAAAGCATCATTATTTTTATTTGGACAAAGAATTGAGAATCACAGGATAACTATTTGGCGGGGCAATTGCTAGCGAATGGGAGGGTTGCAGATGACTTTTGGTACTTATGGCTCTGTCTTTTCTGAGAAGGAGAAACAGCTTTTGAACCCTTTGCGACTATGAATGCATATTAGGTCTTTTGAATGTTATATAGAAGAAAAAAAAAAGAAAAGAAAAAAGAACCCAGACATTCAAAGTCTGTTATTCTCTTTCATTAGACACCTCAGGACAAACTACCAAACTGCTTATCTACTGTCAATCAATCAACAGACGAAGGAACATTGACATTTACAAGCAAACATTCTTTTCCATTCTAAATGTTTTTGCATTTTACTTCAAACGGTCTTTCTTACTAGCCATTTTGAATTAGAATTTTTTTCCAAATCTATACCACTCCTTGTTTTCTCATTATTTTGAGTAAAACGATACTTGCATTTAAAGATTTCTAATAGAGGAAATGATGTAGTATAAATATATAGAGGAAAATTTTAACCTTTTGAAGCAAGTGACAAATTATTTTATAAAGTAAAAGGGAACTCAGTTAATTAGACTACTGATAACATTTTGCGACTTTTTCCTTACACGTGTCGGGACCCCTGTAGCTTGGGGGCCCCATATCATTGATACAGTAGATACAGTAGTAGCTACGCCCCTGCAAATGACGCAGTATATTCTTCTATGTATAAAGTCGAAAAAGAACTTCTTTCTAGTTAGGAATTAAAAGATTGTGAGAAACATCTATTAGTTAGTATTTTAAAATTTTCAATTAACTGGTGAGTAATAATTCAGTAATAGCATTTTTATTTTTAGCTGTTAAATAAAAAGTACGTAATTTCTAACGATTTGTTTTTCCTGTCTAGCATGCTTATTATAGAATTTACAAAAGGTGAGTGCCAAAAAATATGTATTTTGCTTGGACCCCGATACAACGAATAACACCGATTTAATAAACAAAATTTTCGGCCGCGATGAATTTGTTAAATAGGGTCCAAATGTGTTTAAATTATCCATATGTTAGCGGTTATTTTAACTCATTTTCTTAAAATTTTTACTATGTAACAAAAACGAAAACAATGTTGTACATTCCTTTCGTTTGGGATATTTTGCTTAATGAAGTCATATTGTTAGATTAATATCCACAATAGCCCTAGAAAAAAATCTTTAAAATAAAAAATTCTAAAAAAAAAAAAAAAAATTAAATTACATGCTAAGTTATATATAGATAAATTAAATAAAAATAAAATACTAGGCAAATTTGAATTTCAAATATAACAACGTATCAAATGGAGTTGTTATAATTCATTTAAATAATTACTTAAAATTTTCTGTATTTTTTTATTAATTACTAAAACAATTCAGTAAAATAATGAGCAACTCTATCCCAGTTGTTAGAAATTCATCATTTTCCTTTACAAAAAACCCTTTTATTCCCATCCTTTTTTTTCCATTGTAATTTTTACCGAAAAAAAAAATGTCAACCTAAAACCAAATATCCTTTAAATTTGCAACCGTTCCCCAAACATCACGATTAACTCGATCAATGTATCGACTCGGTGTCATCATTTTCTCAAACCACCCTTGTACTTTTTCATACAAGAGGGACCCGCTAAAGCCTGCAAGCGGTAAAAGGAGAGGGGGGAGTTGTCAGTAAGGAACGCGTAAATTGCTACCCCATTTCCAAGCCCCGTCCTAAGCTTCACTCCCCTCCACTTCTCTTTTTCTTTATTATAATTATTTTCCTTCTTTCGGGAGAAACTTCTTTTCAGGGAGGGAAAACTTTGTCTTTAAACCCATGGTTGACTGACAAATTGGACATTAAGGAAATGCATCTAAACTTTGTCTTTATGAGGGCTGAAGAGTATTGGATAAGACCCTTTTTTTCCACCCACACGCGTAGTCCCTCTTTTAAGGTTTTATCCGTAAAACTTTCCCGGGGCAACAAAGGGTTAGTACCGAAAAATTTTCCGTCGCGAATATTTTGTTTGATGCCGACGAGGTTTTTCTTTTCCTCTTTGATGGGTATAAGGAAAGTTGATCTATTGTTTTAATCTTAGCAAACGCGTTTGGCGCTTGGAGACAACTTGGCGCACTTTTGTCAAGATTTTGTCGGCACACGGGTGTTTGAAAGATAATGGTTAAAAGACGTGTAAGCTGTTAATCTTCATAATCAGGAAAATGATAGGGAGCTATTGATCAGTCGCTGGAATCTTTTAAGGTTTTTTTGGCGTGGTCAATAACAGACTTAACAAATTAATAGAATACTTAAAAGAGACATCTTGATACGTCAACCGTATTTAAAAGAGATGAGTACAAAAAAAGGATGAGTGCTTGTTATACCAAGCTTGAGGCACTTTGTTTTATCCATTATGTGTTGAAGAATTTATTATCTTAAATTTAAAGTTCTTCTGGCTTTTAATAAGTTTACAAAGACATTCAGCTGTCGAAATAATAAAAAAAATGAGGCAAAGAAATTATATTTCTGATCAAGCGAAACGAAAAAAACTCGTAACTTTATTCTTATCTTTTCAATTTATTATGAATGATGCTGTAATGTAAGAAACTCGTTAGACTTCTTTCAAAATGTTCGAAAAGAAAATAAAACTAAATCAATTAAGTTCAGCAACCTATAATATTTAAATCCATGCATCATAACGTATATTACAGAAGAATGGGATTTAATGTGTTTGTGAAATAATGCGAAATAAAAGGAGTTTTCTCTTTCACAATTCTGATGATGATTACATGGTAACAATCCTCAACAGTAATATTCTCTAAAAGCCAAAGATCCTGAGAGTTGTAATCATTAAATAGGAATTAATTCCCATTTAATGACTATTATTCTAAAATGAATTTTAACTTACAAAATAAACCATTTCATCAATACACATTTCACAATTATTAATTAATAAATCCTATGAGATTTGGACAACATATTACCAACTATATATCTCTCACAATTAAGATTCTCTCAAACTCAGTGGCGCAACAGCTCATGAAGGCCAGGGCCTACTGTGCCCATCCCAGTATACGTGATCATTGGGCGTTGAGGTTCATGAGCAGATGACCCGATCAGGTGGTCAGTCTGAAGCGAGATCCCCAGTGTTTAAGTCCCCAAGCAAGCTTGATACTCACTACAGTAGGGATGAAAGGCTGAGTCGACCTTGCAGACTCTTGAATACAATTAAGATTCTGGGAAGTAAAAAATATATTTTCTGAAATATTTTTATACACATGCATATTATTGGGAAAGCTCTGTCGTTTTTAAACACGTGCAATTTTATGCGTTGTCGATACTTAGCAAGAATTTGGATCCGACTGAAACCGGTTTAAACAGTTAGATTAGCTTACTATTGATGATTTATACATATTTTTTCGCATTTTAGTCAGTTTTTTTAAAATTGTAAAATAGTCAACATGAGTGAAGAAAAAGTATATTTAAGACATTGTATGTTGTTTGAGTTGAAAAAAAGGAATAACACGATAGAAGCGAAAAAAAATCTTCTGTGACGTGTTTCGAGAGAAACAGTAACAGCTCGAATATGCTAAAGATGACTAGTAAAATTTTTCTTGAATGAATTTTCTTTGAAAGGTGAATCTAGATCAGGAAGGGCATCAGATAGCAGTGACAAAGTGCTACAAAGTATTATCAGTGCAAATCCCACTTTAACTCCCACAAAAGCGAGCTTCAAGCTTAGAATCCACTAAATTACTGCTTTGGATTACATTAAAAGACTTTGCTTTGTGTCCAAACTCCCTGTTTGGGTACCACATGAATCAAGCAAAAAAAAAAAATTGGGCCGAATTTCGATATGTTCTTTAACCCTTTATCTACCGACGGTACTTATAAGTACCACTCACTTTAGAATTACATAGAATAACCATTTTTACGAATACTCTGACAATACAATCAGGAATATTCTTTGAAATATTCTCTTCCAAGATATATGGCCGCACAGGTTCTATGATGAGTATTTTAGTGGGAAGGCGAATAGATTTACAGCAGAAATTGCGTTTTCAGCGGATGGCGAATGTTGTCATTTTTGTTCCGAAAAAATAGTTAATGTCAAAAAATAAGCGTATTATTTTTTTTCTTTTTTGTATGTTAATGAAGACCTTAGAAAACTATTTGGCTGTTTATTTTAAGTGAACACTGTGTATAATTAATTTTGCAGATTAATATCTTTAGTTAATTAATTAGCTCTAATTAATTAAATTTCCCAAATTTGAGTATTTCGTTTATGTATATCCCTTAATTTTCAATGTAGTAATTCAAAAAAGAATATTGCATAAAAAATACTGCAGTAAATCATAATGCGGTAGATAAAGGGTTAAATCTTGTTCTTTACAAAGGGAACCATTTTTGGACCACTCAGAGACTGGAGTTGAAAAGGGATAGGGTACAAACAAGCGGTTAGAAAAAAGTATGTTTAGAAACGGGAGACACCACCATTCTTATCCAAAAACTGACGTGCATCAGAAGAAGGTTGTGTTGTGTTGTTGGTGAGACATCAAAGGTATAGTGCACTATGAGTTGACGAAAGAATATGAAACGGCCTTTATTGTTCGCAACGATGTTTTGAATAAAAAATTCAACATAAATGTCCATCTTTGGCCAATAGAAAGGGTGTGATTCTTCATCACGACAACGCTAGACTACGTGTGGCAAGAAACACCGCATAAAAAATTAAAGTGTTGGGTTGATTAAGTAATTAGAGGTTTTTCATAAAAAGATGTAATTCTCTTTCAGGAAGTTTTTTGATAGAAATTTTAATGAAACTTCTTGTCCAAACCATAATAACCAACTATTATGAATAGTTTGCAAGTAGGAAAACATCAAGTAAATAAAAGTATAATAACAAAAAGGGAAAAAATATTAGACTTGTATTCCTATAAGAATTTAACCCTGTTGATTATTGGCAACTGATTAGAAGGGTGTGTTAAGCATTTTAACTCAGTATTTATCTTCAAAAATATTTTCGATAAATTATTTTGTTTATTTTAAAAATATATTGTGAGTATTCGATGTTGATTTCAAGTAAGATAATTAATTTACTTTCTGAAATACTTTATTCTGTACTTAAAGAAAAATTTCTTCTTTATTTTAAATTAAAACTAGATATTTCAAATACAAAAAAAAAGGAAAAAAAAAAACAATAAAAGAACGGGTAGAAAACAGTTAGCTACAAATCAGCTTAAGGTAAAATCTTGTCAATTTTATGGGACTGTTAAAAAATTATAAAAATTATTATAAAATATAAATCAAAAGTGAAACTTAGAGAAAAAAGTATATATGGATTTCTCATATAGACGCAATAATAATCAATGCTTGAAAATTTTTCATTTAAGGAGGTTTTAAGAGCTCTTAATACGCTAAATGTGGGACATAAACGCAAATTTTCTAAAATATCCTTCCTTTCTCTATATTATTTTGAAAAAGTGGGAAAAAAATTATAGGTGTGCTTTTTTAAATTAACAAGTGTATTACTGTAAAACTTGTGCCACAAATCCAATTAATCTTGAGATAAGGAGATTACAAAAGAAAAAGCCCATTAAGTTGTTAGGTTACAATTGTTTTGCAAATTATTATTAAAATGAAAGAAACAAGATATATTTCGAATTTTGTTGTTCTTTCTTTCCCTTTCTGTATGAATAAAGAAAATATGAAACAAAAGCCCGTGACAAAAAAAAAATATATACCCTATTTTTCACGCCTTATTTTGTTGAAAAGGCTGTAATCAAATAAAAATTCATATTAACATGAGAAAACTCATGATAAAAAAAAAAAAAATAAAATAAGAAAGAAATAAGATAAGGTAAGAAGAAAAAATGCAAGATAAAAAAAAAGATAATGTAAGAAAGAAATAAGATAAGGTAAGAAGAAAAAGATAATACAGGATAAGATAAGAAATTAAACTTTAAAAAATGCTAAGAATTTTAAATTTTAAATAACAGGAAGCCGAAAGAAAAACAATGAAAACCCCGTTTTAGGCTTGTGAGGAATCGGACTCTTAGAGAAAAGCTAATTTTTTTTCTTTCTCCTTTATTTATTTTTCCTTTTTTTGGTGATTTTAGGAGGACAATATAATTCGTTCATAGACAATCCAATTAAATCTATATATAAAAAAAGATTCCATGTTCAAATAATTTAAACTCAGGGTAAAACAGCCCAGGGGTAAAGCCCTTCCTTGTCCCCGGGTTCCCAGTTTTTGGACCTTAGGCACTAAGAAACATGAGAGGATGTTGCGATCAGGGGGTCAATCTGACTTGAAACCCCCAGTATTTCTCAAGCAAGCTTGATATTCATTTGTCGACCCATTGAAAGGATGAAACGCTTAGTAGACTCCGGATCTGTCGCATGGAAGCTACCTACCACTCAGTTACTGGACTTCCCATGTTTAAATACTAACTTGTTATCAAAATAGTATCTAAAAAAAAAAACCTTAAGTATTTTTAGCATTAGAAAATTTTTCAGATATAATTCTACAAAATTCTTCCATAAGCCTACACTATAAATTAAACTTTTTATCAGAGGCTTGTACAAAATTACATAAATTAGACACGGATTTTTAAAAAAATTTAAATGGTTTTTCATGAAAAGTAGTTAATGTGTAGTATTAGTAGTTATCGCAGTATCGTGTAAGTAGTAGTTAGTTTCATAGTTACCTGAAAAATCAATTTTAATAATCCTCACTTAAATGCTCCTTCTTGTTATAATATATATATATATATATATATATATATATATATATATATATAAAATATATATATATGTAGGAAACCCTTTTTGGAAAAGGGTTAGATCATACCCCTTTTTCCCCAGAGGTCAGCAATTCTAATAAAAACGGTACCCCATCAACCCATCTAGCGCCCCCTTTAAAACCCCGGGACGTAAACCTTTTTTGGGCCCGGGTCCACAACACTCGGGGGGGAAACGTCGTATTTGGGCGCTAGCGCCGTTCGCCCGCGCCGGGCGGTAAGTCTTAATAGCACCAAAATTGGGGTTTCTTTTTTCTCAATTCCTTTCCCCTTTAAAAAGTAATGTGTTTAAATTTCCTATTCTTTTGTAATATTCCCCATGTAAAAAATCCCCTAAAATTATAAAAAATTTATTTAGTTTTCAACCAGTTTTTTTTTAAACTATGTTGCTATTTTATTTCAAAATTAACTAATACAACCTAAAAAAAACCCAGACACCACGCCAATAAAACCCCCCCCATCCGAAGCATCCGGGAAATTTTGGAAGATTTCAAAATTATTTATATATATATATATATATATATATATATATATATATATTTAAATATATGTATATTCAAAGATATATTTGAATAAAATACACATACATATATATATATATATATAAAAGATGAACTTTTCAACTTTGTCTCTTAAAAAGCACTACCAAAAATAGAGTTTTTTTAGAAATTTAACGTTGTTACGGAGTTGTTAAAATTTTAGAATCATTCTCTTTAGTAATATTCTTACTGTAAAGCTAGAATTCATTTTTCATTCATAAATATTCTTTTTTGTTTGAGTTTGAATTCAGTAATTTTAAATTATTGATGTTAAAAAGTTTACCCTTCACATTTATCACGCATTAAAATTATTTAACTGAATAGGTACATGTATTACGGTAGCTATGAAGATTTTACACTGGAGTGTCAGAAATACCAAAGAATATCAATACGCAAATCTTCAAATGGTAGAAGCATCCCTTAAGAAATGCATAAATGAGTGATGCAAAGTTTCAGGGTTTTCAACCATACTTCATAAAGCTTTCTGTTATGATTATGACCTCAACGATCAGAATTAAAATTCGAATGCGGAACACTACTTGGAGCTGGTCGTATGAGTTATTCCATGTCAGAAATTTGTCAAAAACATTCTCAAGAGTATAATATATCAATAACAGAGAAAATGTTAAATTTCAGGTATAACCATGGAGACACAGCAACCGAGGGCGTATACTTAATGATCGTGACCAGAGACGTCTGTGTTGAGTAGTGAGTGTTAACAGACAAGTAACATTGCGTTAAATAACAGTAATAATCAATGCCAGGTGTACAGCAAGCAAGTCCGTGAGGACAATGCAGAAAAATTTGGTGCTTATGACATATGGCATAGAAGATCAACATGCCATCGGCTACAGGGCTTCTGTTGTGTTTGTGAACATATCGGACGGATTCTAGATGACTAGAAAAACGTTTCTTGATCAGATATGATACCAGTTGATAAATGCTGATGTTAAGGTTCCAGTATGGCTCTGATGGTCAAAACTCCACTTGTCAACAAGGCACTATGCAAGCTGATAGAGGCTCCATAAGGGTATGGCTGTTTTTCCATGGCATGGTCTGGACTCTCTATCCAAATAGAACTACTCACTGACTGGAAAAGGTTCTATCCAGCTACTCGAACACCACGTGAAGTTCTGCATGGTTTTTTGTATAAAAAAAAATTTGATGTAAAACAGAATTTTCCCCGGACGAAAAAGCCAGACTTGAAGGGGGAAATGGTCAAACGGGTCGCTTAAAAAAAAAGTTTTTTGATTAGTAACACTTTCACAATTATAAATGGCTGCTTAATTTTTTTTGAGGATTCCCCTTTTACTTGTTGAATGAATGCCCCCTAAAAAAGGGATTTCTCCGGAATGAAGGAGGTCCTTTTCCGTGACTTCTGGTTCTTCAGTGAATAAAAGCAATTGTGGAAAAAAAAATGCCGACTGTATCATTTTTTGCTCTACTTTGGTAATAGTTTTCAAAAACTCTCTTTGACTAATTTTATTTGTAAATGACTTTGCTATGACATTTTATGATGTTAGTTTCATGTCCTTATTTATATGCTTGAGAGGGGAAAAAACAATGATAAAAAATTTAATTCTTTTTCTTTTTTGAAATTTTTTAAATTTAACCAAATCCCCAGATTTCGAAAACTTTTAATTAAGGGGGTATTTTTTTCCCCAAAGTAGCATTTTAACTTTAATTTAAAATTGGTTTTTTTAAATTACTTTAAAACAAAAATATTTAATAAATAAACCAAAATCCGGTTTAAAATAACTAGCGCTCTTTGAAATTTAAAATTCTTTCCCCCCAACTTTTTTTAAATACCTTTTAAAATTTTCCAGGCTAATTCCAAAAATCTTTTCCCAGGGTAGTACAAAATGTATTTTTTTATAGATTGGGAGGGGGGGTCTTGATTCTAAGCCGTGATCCAATTATCTTTTTTTCCCAACTGAGTTTTTCTAAATCCCATTTTGTCATTAAACTTTATCCTTTTAAAGGTTATCTTATTTGCATCTATGCTTCGTTTTACTTCTTGGGTTTGGGGTTTAAAAAAATTTTCCCTTAATTGTTGCAAAAAACGTGGGGGTTTGTTAGAAGAAAACCAGAGATGTCAAAAAAGGATTATTTTGCACATTAAAATTTTTTAAATTTTTAACAACAAAAAAAAAATAATAAAAAAAATTGAAATATGTCTGGTTTTCTAAAAATTATGCTTTTTTTTACATAAATATTTCGTTTTATATAGATACTGAATGCTCTATAATAATCTTTTGAAATTGACTAAATACCATAAACAAAATATTTTCATTTTGAATAATAAACAAAAAGGGAAAACTCTTAATTTATGAAGTACTTATATCTTTCTACGCACTTCACCCTTTCATTATTTTACTTTTACGCATTTCAAGAGCTTCTACCAATAAGTAAAGCCATTCACTAATTATTATTCCCTCTTGTGTGAACGCCTTTTTCTTTAAAGAGTACTTCTAGTAAACGTTAATATAAAGGGCAGATTTTCTATAAAAATAAAA
This sequence comes from Trichonephila inaurata madagascariensis, assembly GCA_019973955.1. NCBI lineage: Eukaryota > Metazoa > Arthropoda > Arachnida > Araneae > Nephilidae > Trichonephila > Trichonephila inaurata. The sequence continues at coordinate 21,057 of BMAV01007716.1, forward strand.
TGCTTCTATATTAAAATTTTTAACTGAATATAACTTTTTTTTTTAATTATCAAAATTGTATACAATAGTTCTAATCAGTTACATGAATTAGTATTTCCTTTCATTAAAACTAATAAGAAAACAATATCTATAAAAGTGAGGGATCTTAACTATTAAATCATAATAAAGTGCTTCAAGTAAGTTCTTAACTCAATTATGGGTTAAATATAATAATGCATCAATAATTATCTATAGAAGTCTTTGAGTGTGTTCATTGCTTTCTCTATAATAGTAATAATAATAACAATAATAAATTAAGATGAATACATATTTTGCATGCATAAAAAGAAAATCTTTTTTCACCAAAAGCAGACAATAAACCAATAGTATTTTATTTTAAGATTAAAACTACAATATCACCATTTATGTAATATTTTATTCGAAATAATCTATGTTATAATTTATATGATGTAATTTTTTAGGAAATGATATTTAAGTCAATTGAAAAATGTAAAAAGTTAATCGTGCTGATGTACGGGAATTGCAAACTCACCTCGCAGTCCATACTTGTAATTTTAAACATTTATTAACGCAATTTACTTTTTCCAAAATAATATAATACATTAAAATTAAAAAATTTTCACTACATTTTTAGAGCTTTTATTTTTTCATATATATATATTTATATATAATATATATATAGTTAATATATTTATATAATATATATATATATGGATGTTTGTATATATGAAATCGTTTCACTCCAACGCTGTTCAATAAATGACTTTGAAAATTGGCATGTATATGTATTTTTATGTGGAGAAGGTTTCTTTCTTTCTTTTTCTTTTTTTGCTATCCTCTTTGTTGCAGCTCCCTACCAGGTGGCGCTACAACATATCAACTTTTGCATTGTTCAATCAATTCACCGTAGCCAAGGGTTGCCAAAATGATACCAGTTTGGCTCTTATCACCAACATTTCTTATGTTTTCTATTGAATCGCCAATTAAATGAAAAGGAACGGGTTGCTTTGAATATTACAATTTTTTTCATAAAATAAATCATCAGAAAGTAATTTAAGTATTACACATCCAGATATAAATTATGACATAAGTGTTATTATCAAAATTTGTGAATGT
>BMAV01007717.1:0-138676 GCA_019973955.1 Trichonephila inaurata madagascariensis
AATTAATTTAATTTTTATTTTCTTTTTAAAAAATACATTATTATGTACCCCGTTAATATATTTTATTGTTGCTGTTTCTAATCCCAGATTGTCTAACAATGCTAGACAATCTCCATGAATCCAAAAACATCAAGAATTCTTAAAATAGAAAACAATCAGAAGGACCCCGTCCTTTTTAAAATCCAAGCAAATCAAGAAGTGGGCAGGAGAGTAGCTCGGAATAACACAATACCAGAAATATCTTCTGACCCTGGCAAATAGTGAGATCCTTTATATGGCCGCTCACAAAGCGCAAGAAGGCAGTCTGGTATTTCCTAGGCATACGCTGGAATGAAGCTTCTGGATTTATTCGGAAGTACCAGCTTCTAGAGGTTTCACCAAGAATAAAAGAGGACAATTAAATACCCAAACATGTCATCTGCTTTGCGACAACTCATGGGGAAGAGCTCCCCCGTGTTTCTGAGCCTCCTACAAATTTTCTATTAGTTCAGACGAGATGGCTCTCAATACGTCGTAATATTTTCCCCAAGCGTTGACGTCAGTTTATGGAGGTAGTATAATGATCACTTTTCGTGCTTTGATGTGACATCTTCTACACAAAAATTACCTCGCTTCAACTGAATAATCTTGTTCGCAATTTGAATCTACAAGAGAGCAAAGTTGAGATATTGGCCTCAAGACTTAAACTGCAAAATTTCGAAGAAATATCGGAGGGATTTCATTTCACACACGTCATCCGCTTTCTGAATCTTTCCTTAAAAAAGAAGAAAATATTATGTTCTACAGCAGGGGTGTCCAACCTAAATGACCTTGCGGTCCATTTGGGAAAAACATTATAATCTTGCGGGCCGCACATAAAAATATGTACCTCTGTATCAGATATGGAAAAAATATATATATTGCAGTAAAATTTAAAAAGAATGCATTATTATAATTGTTTTCATTACTTTTCATGTATACAGACATAGATAATATAATAATGTTTATATAATATAATAATGCAATGATCAAATAATGTTTAAAATATTACAGTTGCCATTTTCTTGAAAATTACGGTGTTCCTATTCAGATGATCTTTCGTTACTCATTGTTGAAATTTGATAGTGCTGTTATTCGCGCAAGCGATTAAGTATACATTATCTTTTATCTTAACCATGCTGAATATTTTTTTAAACTTTAAAAAACATCTCTGACTGCCTTTTGCATTTTGGGCGCACCAAACAGAAAGGAGGAGGAGAAACGAAAGTCGCACAAGAGAATCATGTACCATCCATAGTAAAGGATATGCATAATGCAATTCGAAATTTATTGTAAAATTATTTTACTATAGTAAAATCAAATATGCAACTGTTTGATCAAAATATAAATCTATTTTGATCTAAAGGAAATTTCTACTATCAAAAAGGATTTATTTTAAAACAAGAACAGGTAACAGGCAAATACATTGTATATATATATATATATATATATAAATTTCCTCTCAAATAAATTTCAAAATGAAAAAAACTTAAAAAATCTGATATTTAAAATTCTTTTTAAAAGATTCGGTGGGCCGCAACTTACATACTGGGGGGCCGCGTGTTGGACACCCCTGTTCTACAGCGACACTGATAGCCAACTGAAAGAACCTAGTATCACACACGAACTTAATGAATGGCGAATGTTTATAGATGCTTCAAAATTGAGTCTTGATACGGTTTTTCCGAATAACGGGAACGAATCTCCATCTCTATCTGTCACACATGCTTTCTAGAGTGAGACTTACCACAATCTAAAACAGATTACGATGAGTCTCCATACAGCCATACTAACCATTGAATAAATATGGCTGTCAAATCTGTGTTGATGTAAAGGTCAATGGGTTTACTGTTAAAATATGCGAAGTTTGTACTTTGGTGGGGTGGGAGCACTTAATTCTTTCGAACCTTCATCTCCTTGCATGACAATTTGGATGACGTTAAAACGCTTTCAAATTACCTTTTTTAATAAATAATATTTAAAATAAAAAAAAAATATTAAAAAGAGAATAGACTTTGATATGAATAAATTTACAAATATATAAATATAATAAAGATAGAACTTATTATGAACAAAAATTTGACTCTTAGAAGAGACCCCCATCCACGTAAATATGCAAAGAAGTGAAGCCTTTGTTTTTCTCTACACATCAAGATATATTGACATAAAAGAGCCTCTTTTAAGCCTAGAGGAATGAATGTAGAGCACCCACATTTGCCGAAAGCGTATAAAAATCATTATTCCTCCTTGTATATCACGCTTGGCCTTGTCGTAAACACTCGCAAGAGCTATGCATAAGAATGAAAAAGTTCAAATACTTATATATAAATGAAAAGACAAAACCTCAAAAATTAAAGACGTCATTTTTGTTTGTGGTGAGTGAGTGAACGATTGAATATTAAATGTCGCACTGTTCAGCTACACGAGGACTTTGGCGACGGACCACGTACTCCTTTGAACCCTGGTCAAGTGACGTGGACGACACCTGAGCTGCACCCTGTCTCCTAATTACCACACCACACCAACGGAAGGACGTTTGAGCTCTCAGATTTAACGCATCGCTGTCCTACGGCGTAATCTTTTAGTGGTATCACTGGGCTCGAACTGCTGACAAAGCCAGCCACGATCCGATACCTTGACCACTAGGCTACCTCGGCCACCCACTGACTAATGGAAGAATAGGGAGTAGTTCCACAAAGAAACTGACAATTGAATAGCAGTTATTTCTGTGGGCCCCTCTAAATCTCTTCGGTTTCAGTTTTTGAATTCTTCAAGCGTCATGTCCTACTGTCACGAAGAACGAGCTATAGTCCTGGATGTAATCTTTTATCTTACGGATTTTCTTCTTCTTTACACTGCTTCCAGTATTAAAATAATTTGTTTTTCGCAATATTGATTGAAAGGATGCTAATATTCTTTTTAAGGTATCCGAATACGTTCAGAACCATGATTTTAAAAAACAGCATAAATGTATAATTTTCTTTGATATTTAGTGTCACTTAGATTAGAATACATGTATAAAATTGTTTTAAGGACATTATGACAAAAAATTATTTAAATACACATTTTGCAAAATTAACTTAGAATAACCTTTTTCCAATAAGCCTTCTTTTGTAAAAAAAATGCTTATTGTATTAATATTTTGACTGTATATAGCTCAGACCTCTTACAGAGGCTCAACTACGATTTTTGGAAAAATTCACATTATTTCAGAGCTACAACCATTTGAAATAATATATATATAATTATCGGCGCATTTTTTAAAATTCTCCCTCTGTTTTGTAAAACATGGATAAAACCGACTTCCAAGTTATGCATTTCCAAAATCCTCTAGTTGAGCCTCTGTGACAGAGGTCTGAGCTGAATACAATCAAAATATTATTATATAATAGAAGCATTTTTCACTAAAAGGAGAATATTTTTGAAAAACTGATCATTCTATGTTCAATTTTTGTCAAAATTTGTACTTAAAATAATTTTTCACAAAATACTATTCTAAATCTAGCTTTATATACATTTTCTAATCTAAGTGACTAAATATCATAAATATATTCTATTTACATCGCTTTTTGCAAAATCAGTTCCGAACGTTGTTTTGATAATCTTTAAAGTAACTCTATATTGGAATTGATGGCATGTCTTGGATAATACATATTGTTGAATAGGAGGTAATTTTAATATTGTAAGTAAACCTTTGCTTTTAACCAACGTTAGATGCTGCCATATTTTGAATCCATGACTGTTTTCTCGCTTTTAAAAGTTCATGATAAATTTCAGAATTGTATCCGGGTAATCAGCTTTTCAATTTATATTCAAAAAATATGGAAGTAAACGTGGCCGCTATAGCCTAATGGTTACTGTCACGAAATCATATACGCGGCAGCCGAGTGGTATAGGTATCGGACCGTGGCTTGCCTTGTCACGAGTTCGGTTCAGTACCACTCAAAGACCCGCCGTGTAGGGCAGCGATGTACGTTAAATCTGTCGAGAGCTGAAACGTCCTTCCGTTGGTGTGGTAGTTAGGAGAGAGGGGTGCCAGCTCAGTGTCGTCCACGTCACCTTTGACCATGGTTCAAAATTACGTGGTCCGTCTCTAAAAGCCCTCGTGTAGCTAAACAGTACGACGTTAATAATCAATGAATCAATCAATGACGAAATCATGGCCGGAGTGTAGCGGATTCGAGTCCTTGCTCCACTAAGGAACCGCCGCGTAGAGTGAGCTTCTACACGTTAAATCTGTCTAGGCTCAATGTCCTCCTGTGTGTGTGATATTTAGGACAAGAAGGTGAGAGCTCAGTGGTTATCCTCGTCACTTGATCATAGATCAAAATTACGATGTTTGTCACTAATAGTCCTCTTGCTTCTTTATAGTGCAACCTTAATATAACTCGCTAACTCTCATTAGAACATCACTCGTTTATACATACCTCTAGGGTTTGGCAGAAAATCCAATGAAACAAGTATTATACTGTTTGGATTTGTCAATGAATTCTGGCCGTGATGATTATAGTCCAAAATTTTTACATTTTCAGGTAGCCTCTTTCAAAGTATGGTAATTAATATTAGTGTGAATTTTTGATGCGTTCCAACTTTTATAAAGTCCCTTTTTTTCTGAAAAATCAAGTGGTCAATAATAACAGACTCGTGACCGGTGTGTTATGAGTTAAGACCACAGTGCCACCCCACCCACTGGATAAATGGGTTAATGCACGTTAAATATGTTGAGGCTCAAGCATACTCCCGTTGGTGTAGTGTGGAAGTTCGAAAAGAGGGTGCCAGTTTAGGTGTCATCCTTGTCCCTTGACCATGTAGTGTGACGTCTCTCGCGTCCTTCTTCTAACATAACTCCGAAGTGGACGGCCAATGATTAATGCAAACCTTCAACCCAATACTCAAGAAGAAAACGACCAAATATGTAAATGAGATATACTTTTAAAAGGATAGAAGCTTTGATGAGAAGGAGCGGCGTTTAGAGATAACTGGTGGAATCATTCGGATCAAGAGTTAGATGTCCTATAGCTCTGGAATAAGGATACGTTCATATAAATTAAATTATAAGGAAGTCTGAATCTTCGCATCTAAAGTTACATTATAGGTATTATTCAATCGCTGAAGGAAGGTGACTCTACAAAAGGTAATATTTTGCATAGAAGTTAGATTAATCAGTTAATTGGCCATACCCACATAAGTGATCTTAGCTGCGCGATCTCGACTGAATACATAAGGTTTAATTCGTGTTAACCTCACCCCTTTTAAGAAAGTTTTTGCCAATTAGAATTATAATATAAATATTCTATTAAAAGTTGTATAAGAATCCAATATGTCTCATCATTTAGATGTAATCCCACACCTCTAGCTTACGCGGGATCCTAATAGACATAGTCATCACAGGAAGGCTATGTCTCAATGGCGCCCGGAACGTTTATAATTCTGGGTTAGGTAATGCAGGTGGATGTAATGTACTACCTGGAAATGTACTTTTCAGGTCGGAGAACATTTTAGGAGTTCCTAGAGTCAATTGAGAACCAAATACAGCTACTTCTGGAAATCCCAAGTAATCTGGCTCATGTGCTTACTTTAAAAGTCATCTCAGGAAGGGCTCTCGCGATTTCGTTGGTACTCGGATATTTTGGATCGGTGTTAGTGCAAAAATACAGCCACGGATTTTCCTCGCGCGGTGCCTCAAGGCTGAATTAGCGAAGGCTTCTTCTCCCGCGGTCAAAAATAAGAAAGAATTACAATCAAAATTTTATGCGTCACAGCAGGGAAGAAATCAGGAACCCACTGATTTCGTATATGATTTATTAAAATTAGAGAAACATTTAGAACTAGGAATGTCGCAAGCAGAATTGTGGATCATATTTTAGTTCGACTCTAACCATGATCCAGGATTATGTGGAAGTGCGCAATCCATTGCGAACACGGTACAACTTTTGGAAGTCTTGGCTAAATTCGAAGAGAGGTATTCTTGCAAATTAAAAAAAGGGGTCTGCCAGAATGATAATATAGAAAGACGAGGTCAAAAATGCGCTATGATGCCTAATTTTGATAAATGGTAGAAACTGGAGCAGCCTTTAAAGCTGGACGTAGACCGGGGCCAATGGTGAAATAATTTTTATGAGAATAGCCGTCAAAGTAATAGAGGGTTCGAGAGGAAGGATTTCCTGGTGAATAGTGACTAGAGATTCAAACAACAGGGGAAGGCTTCATTTCCAAAATGAGCGAAATGATAATTTTAATAGAGGGACCGTAGAAATAGGGGTTCGAGGAAAATTTCAGGTCGAGGCGATAGGGATGCAAAGGGGACGATTAAATATTGTAAAGTTTAAAGATCAACATCAAAAGTATCAAGTAAGAGAAACAATTAAGCTTTCTCCGATATGTATATCACCCGCAGAACTTCCCCACGTTCCTATTTTATTAAATAACATTTTGAAAGCGCTATGGGAATACCGGAGCAGAGCAAATCATTTATATCGGAAGAAGTATATAGAAAATATTTTTTCATAAGCAAATTAAAAAAATCTTGAGCCCAGGTAATAACAGCACAGGGTGCAAAATTCCAAAACAGGGGATTGTAGAATTGAATATTCGCATCAGAGATTTTGTTATGCCTCGGTCATTTCACATGTGTTGACGGATTTAGAATACCCATGCATTCTCGGTATTGATTTTATGGGTCAAGTGATCGTATTAGATTTTGATCAAAAATCGTTGAAAATTCCAGATTCAAAAAATAAATAAGGTGGTTGAAACCACTAAAGATGAAAAGGTTGAGATAGATTTATCTAAGCACAAAATTGGGGAGGAGAGAAACAAAACTACAAAATTTGTTTAGTAGTTTTAAGGGATTATTCTCAGACAAACCAGGTCTTACTCTATGTTTTATACCATGAAATGGTTACTGAGATAACCCGCACTAGTAGCTTCAAGGCCATATAGGTACTTTAATCGACAAAGCAAGTAATAATTGATTTTCACATACAAAAATGTTACAAGAGTGTTCATCGGTTCCAATTCAATCCTTACACGCGTCACCTGTTGTGTAATGCAACAAAAAAATACTGGTTACCACCGCACTGAATTCGATCACAAAGTATGTCCGCGATACCCTTTTACCGTTAATAGATGATTTAATAACGAACATCCCCTATACAAACAATAATGTCATCTCTTGATCTTAAAGAAGTGGGTACTTTCAAAATGGCAGTAAACCCCAGTGATATTGTTAAGACCGCATTTGTAGTGTGTAAAAGTGGCACTTATGCTTTCAAGGATGCCATTCTGTCATCAGAGCAGCTCCTAATTTTCAAAGGCAATTGACATAAATCCTCAAAACCGGCGATAGGAAATTTGTGAGTGTTTATATGGACGTGATGTGATTATCTCATTCCATCATTCACTACCATGTTGAACATTTGGTGGGAAGTTTTTTTCGTTGTTACAAGATGCAGGATTGACATTAAATAAAAGAAAAATGCAAATTTGGGTGCAATGAATTGAAATATTTAGGATTAATTATTATTAAAAGAAGGAATTAAAACGGATGAGACAAAAGGTTAGAGCTATACTAGAGATGAAACTGCCCCTGTAACTCCGTAAAAAAGAGGTGTCCAAGTTTTGGTATGTCCCAGTGGTACGCGAAATTTATTAAAAATTATGCGGATCTCTTTGTGAGCCACTTCCTTTATAATCTTAAACGAAAATTAAAAAAAATTTGTCTGGTCCAATGAAGCAATAAAAAAGGCATCTGAAGAGGTCAAGGCGGCGGGTAAATAAAAGCGCCAGTTTTGGTACCACACCAAACTTTCAGGAGCCTACCTGAGTTATTTACAGATGCCAGTTCGATCGTGGTTTAGGAGCAGTACTTAATCAACAAAAACAGACCTGTTGTATTTGCTTCACGTACACTGAACAAATCGCAGAGAGGAATTATAATGGCAACCGAAACAGAATGTCTAAGCAGTAGTATGGGCGTTGAACAAATTCAGAACATATTTAGGAATATTGCCCATTAAAGTAATAACGATCACGCTGCCTTAACACGCCTAACACATGGCAAAATTTGCCCAGAGTAGGATGATTAGATGGGCACTCAAATTAGCAGAATTCACATAGAATGGGAACATAGACCGAACTCAAAAATTGTAGTGGCTGACATACTTTCAAGGAATCCCGTGGAAAGTATAGTGGAGAAAATTTAATTGTGCCATAATCAAGGATTTAGTACTTACTTCGCGGAAACAATTAATAACAGAACAGAAAATGACCCAGAATTAGGTCATATCTATAGGATATTTTCTAGGAAAACCTGAAGATAACTCCGTTAATGCAAAGATATGCAGAATTGGTCCCACGATTTCCGTTTAATTGAAGGATTGTTACTTTTATGCGAAACACGCAACGTCATTAGGTGAAATGCGTGTATACATTCCAAAAATCTTAAGGAATGAAATAATGAGAGAATTTCACGACTAGCCAATAGCTGGGACACATGGGAAGATTTGAAACGTATCATAAAATTCGGGACGTTTGTTATTTCGTACATGAGAAAATTCATTGATCAATATGTTCCCTACATGCCATATGTGTGTCAAGTTAATAATTATAAAAACGCGTTACCAGCTGGTCGATTAAATCCAATTATATCAAATTATCCAAATGAGATAGTGACGTTAGATTTGTTAGGCCCGTATCCTATATCGAGAATAAGACGCACCGCTATATTTTAGTAATAACCGATCATTTCAGCAAATGGGCTGAAATTATACCTCTTTAAAAAGGCCTCTAGTCTCGTATAATAGCGATATTTTTTGATAACTTTATATCGCTATGGAGCTCCAATAAAATTAATAAGTGATAATGGTCCCCAATTTATATCCGAAATTTTTGAGCACTTAAGTGAAAGATTAGGCATAAGGCATGTGAAGACTGTTGCATATCGACCACAAGCAAATCGGGACTGAAAGAGTTAATCGAGATATAGTACAAATGATTGCAAATTATGTTAATGATCAACACGATACTTGGGATCACCCTTACGTGAAGTTTGCTTTACGCTATCTGCACGGCGGTGAATGAAACAACGGGAAAATCACCTGCTGAATTATTTTTGGGTCGAAAATTGATTACACCATTTCCAAAAATTAGTTATGATCTCGGAAAGTTCGTAATTCAAAATCACAAAATATTAAAAATATTTAGGGAAGCTAGACTAAGTAATGAAAATTAAAACAGGAAAGGTGGGAAAGATATTATAATAGACGAAGAAAAGACATAAAAAATTAAGGTAATGATTAAGTCTTATTAGAAACACACCCTTTATGTTCAAAGTAACTAAACAAAGTCTGGGCCAAATTTAAAACAAAAATTTGAAGGACCTTATAGAGTATTAGAAGTAAGAAATAACAATAATATTGTAATATGGAAATCAGGAAAAAAGATTACCGTTAACGTGGATCAAATAAGAATATGGTCGTCATAGAAATGTGACGAGGTCGAGTTAGGAACAGGTATCCCAAATAGTATAAGATCAAGTCAGGAAACTAGTACTCGGAAAAAGTACATCAAGGATTAAATGAGCCTACACTAAGGGAAAGAAAAACTGAGGTGAAACGTAAGTTAGAGGCAAAAAAGGATTAGTCGCCAATCAAATCAATATAAAAATACAGATAGGTCTTGAATAAACGCAGATCACTTGGTCAGATCGCTTCCCTAGTTCATTTGGGAGTGACAAGAAAAGTAAAAAGGACAATGTACAATAAGGGAAACAAAGAGATCAGGAGTGTCAGGGGGCAAGTGGACCACAAAAGAATGTGGGCACAAAAAATAGGACACACACAAAGGAACTTTTCATCCAAAGTACTATTTCTGAAGTAGGAAAGAAGAATGGTGGACACAGCTGGAGTTCCAGATGGATCGACGTACAACCTGAGGCCACGCCTGAGAAAAAGAACAGGAATCCCGACCGGCCAAGGACACAAATATAGGAAAAACAAGAAAAGGGCCGACAAGGAGATTACAAGCCCTACAACAATCAAAAACAAGAAATTCCAGTGCAGCCGAGGAAAGCAAAAAGTGGTAGCACCTCATCGTTGACGTAATGGTGGGAGACCGAATATAAAAAATCAGGTTGTATTGCTTCAGCCTTTTTTATGATCTTCCAACAAGTGGTCGGAAGAATTGCCGCAAAGAAAGAAGTCTCGGCGGTGTTTAAAGTTATAAGCCAAAGCAAAAAGCAAACACTACAATGAGTGTATATATTTATTTTTGGAACTTTGACTTGTTGCTATTAAAAATTTTTTCTGGAGAAAACAATTGTAATTGCACATTTGTTTGTTTCGATGTATGACTTTCGTGAGATGCGAAAAATTCCTTTTGGTTATTTGTTATAATAGTTTATTGAAAAATGTTTGTAATTGTATAATATGTGTATATATATATATGTTGTTGTATTGTTACGTATATGAGGCATCTGTCTGTGGAAACGCGGCGTAGTCAGGGCACTAACAATAATAATAAATGAGTTGCGCGTCATTCGGAGTTTTTGGAACCAGATGTGGGATGAGATGAAAATTTATTGTGATTTACAAATAATATATAATGAATAAAAATTGTAAACTTATTGGTATTATGTAAACATAAATTGTCACAATTTAGAGAGTTTTCATCAGGAGACAGACCCTGAAAATTGTAGAAATTAGTAACTCTCAACATCGAAAAATTGAGCCAAAAAGCCAGCTCCATATGCAGCATGATGATGCAAAGTTTGGGTCTGGTGCACCCAGGAAAATTCTTTTTTAGAAAATTTAAGTGTATAGTTACTTTAAGTATAAATATGTAAAAAGTGAGAGGCAAGGAATTAAACAGTGTAATTATTAATGTTGGCCTAGTTAATGGAGTGCAATTATTAACAATGAGTTTAAATTTAAAATTAAGTTGAATATTAAAATTACCTAAGATGAAAATAAAATTAAAGTCAAGATAAATTATTGGAAATTATGGTACTAAAATGTGGATTTCAAGATTGTAAAATTTAAATAAAACTCAGAAAGTGAGGAGATTCAGAAATAAAAGATTTAGACACGTAATTTATTAAGGGCATTGAGAACCCCAGAACATGCTTTTCTTCTTGGAGGGGCTGGTGACGTCTCTCGCGTCCTTCTTCTAATAATATAACTCCTAAGTTCTTTTGACGGGCTACGATTAATGGCAAACCTTTCCAACCCAATACCAAGAAGAAAAAACGGATCAAATATGTAAATGAGATATACTTTAAAAAGGATAGAAGCTTTGATGAGAAGGAGCGGCAAGTTTAGAGATAACTTAGTGGAAATCACCCGATCAAGAGTTAGATGTCCTATATCCTGGAATAAGGATACGTTCATATAAAATTAAATTATAAGGAAGTCTGAATCTTCGCATCTAAAGTTACATTATAGGTATTACTCCAATCGCTGAAGGAAGGTGTGACTCTACAAAAGGTAAATATTTTTGTATAGGAAGTTATATTAATCAAGTTAATTTATTATAATCGCGATAAGTGATCTAGTTGCGCGATCTGACTTGAATATAAGGTTTAATTGGGTGTTAACTCTCACTTTAAGAAAGCGTCAATTAGAATTAAGTAATATAAATTATTCTTAATAAAAGTTGTATTAAGAATCCAATATGTCTCATCATTTAGATAATCCCACACCTCTAGCTTACGCGGATCCTAATAGACATAGTCATCACAGGAAGGCTATGTCTCAGTAGTAGAACTACGAGGTAATTCGCCAATAGCCCTTGTATTGCTCTTTAGTGTGACGCTAATATAAACACTACCTCTGAATTTTCGAATCATAAGTTTCTTGTAACCCTATTGCATTGGAGTAACGTACACCCCCACATTGCGAGGGGTGGTCCAGGGACTCTAGGGAGCCAAAGTTTGACTGACGCTTTGTACGTTTTTGGGTTTGGGGCCCAAAACCTGAGTTTGCAGAGGGGCCCTAATATTCTCCGTTACGCCCCTATTCCTATCTCATCCATTGATGTGTTAAGTGGCATTTTATATATAAAGAATTGAGACGCAATTGCCTTCCATGTAATATTTGCATTAACTCAAACATTTAGTATTTTTTCTCATTAACTCAATCATTTAGTATTATGCCGCACGCCCTTATGGGCCCAAAAGTAAAAAAATCTAATCTGCCATAAGGAGGAAAACATCTTCCTAGAATAATGAGGTACCAGTTTCTTTTTTTTGGAATTTCATTTTTGCGTACAGAAGATGCAGAACAGATTTTGAAAATTTGGGTACCTGGACTATTTTCTTTATTTTGTTATATTTTGTTCCCCAAATGTTTCTCACAAAAAAATCTAAAAAGTTTTGGTTACCTCTGTTCTATTATGGAATATCTGATGATTGCAGTTGACATAAACTTGTGACTCAGAGTTTTAGTCCCTTATGAAATAAGAAAAACTAAATAAATGAATAACTGGTTTTCTTTAAAAAAAAGTCTTGAAAACAATGCGTAGTAATAAAGAAAAATTATTTCCGTAAAGGAGAAAAAAATTAATTCAAACTGAAAAGATTTGAAGATAGTAATCAAGACATTCTTTTACTGACCAAACTTGTTATCCATCAAAAAAAATGTTTCATATTTACTACAAAATCGAGGAAGATTACAAACAACCATACACTTTTACACAACAATACGCATTTTTGTAAACAAAATCCATAGATCTGTCTGTCACAGATACAGTAAGACTTCTTATCAGCTTATAAGGAAAGTACGTAAGGCTCATCTAACAATATAAATTAAATGCTGAAAAATAAATCACTCACATTCAACTGTCAAACAAAATTGAAGTGCATTATTTACCTCTATTTCGTTCATTTAATGAGTCAATTAATTTGATTTCAGTAACAATTTAAAACAATGTTTTTAATGCGTCTGATTACCGCAGAGTAAGATAAAATATTTTTGAAAAGGTAAAAATTTAAACCATTTCCAAGTAAATAAAATTATCGCAAGCCATCATCTTTTTAAAGATTTTAAGTTCCGATAGCCTTTTAAACCATTTTATAGGAGAGTAAGGTCTAAATTCGTACACTGTTGAAATTTTTCTCTTTTTTATCTGGCAGCAAGCTTTTTCTCCACGGTTTTTTATCGGTATTTTACCCTCTAGTTTTCATAAGTGCCGGGTTAGCACAGTCAGCTCTCATATTTTCCCGTTGTCAGTGAAGCAATGATTAAACGTTTCTGTTCCTCGTACTACCCTCGCATTTGAAGCAATAAATTCATTAGCTTCTTCTTTTCTGTTCTTTCTTCCTTAATATTATTTAAATACCATGAGTAATTATCATGAAATAATAATAATGGCCAACGATCCTCGAAAGAAATTGTTCTTGTAGGCGATGAAAAATGTGGAAAAATTGGACTGATTTTTAATTATTTCTCCGGTGCCTTACCGAATCCGGATGAGCCTCAAATTTATAAGGAATATTTGACTGAAATAGAGGTAGAGTGCCGCGTCCCCGCCTTTACTGCGATTGTTCCTGCACATTATAGCTCCAATCGAACCACTACCTACGAATATAACAAAGCTGTGATCCCTTGCTTTGCAATCGACAACCCAAAGAGTTTACAAAACGTTTGCGAAAAGTGGTACCCATAAATATAGAAGTACATTCCGAACGTGCCCATAGTCCTGGTTGGTTACAAGATGGATTCGAGATCTGATGAAAACATCATTGTTAATGAGCTTGCTAGTAAATCACTGGTGCTTCCGCTCTTCGAGCAGGGTAAAGGTTACAGCAGCAAAGATAAAAGCAGTGAAATATATATGGAATGTTCCTGCCAAAAATGGTGACGCTGTGAAGGTAGGAAAGTGTTCAAAGCAACCTGCAGTTGCATCTCTTCAAGGCTGCGAAGAAAATAGATGTCATTGTTACAAGTATTTTTATTCTATTCTCTTTCAAGTGTAATTGTATTTTCAAAGAGTTCCTTTGATAATGAATACAAAACTTTAAAAGTTAATAGTTAGGAGGTATTTGACTGTTGCACGTTTCTATAAACTGATGTGTTTTTCAATATTAATAAGGAGAGGACACGACTAGAAATCATTTCGTGTCGAGATTTTTGGTGTATTAGTGTAAACGCCTTTAGGATGTTCAATCTTTAATGTAATTCCATCGAATGGCCAGTCATTTCGGAGGAAAAGCCTTCGAAATTCATGCTTAGCTTTTATACAATTAAGTTTCAATTTCCACCGCCCCAGTGGCTCAATTGGTAAATCGTCTGCTTTCGGTGCTGGTGGATCCAAGTTCAAATCACGCGAAAAACTTTTTACTTTCAATTCCTTTAATTATTTTTTAAAATTAAATAAATTTATTTATTAATGAAAGGTTTTCTAAATATTAAATGATATTCTACGCGCAATTAATTTGCGTTTTATAAAGTAAAAAAATTACTGTAATTATATAAATATGTATATAATGTTTAATAAATATATTTTTATATAAATAAATAATATTTAAAATAAAATATATAAAAAGTATTAAATGATATTTGACATAAAAATTATTTACAAATAGTTTTATAATATGAAATACAATGTACTATAAATGAAATATTATATATATAATATAAAATAATTTATAATATATATTATTATTATTATTAAATTAATTATGTTACTATTATATGAAATATTTAATAAGTCCTTTTTAAATAAATTTATTTAAATAATAATAATGAATTATTTAATTAATATTAATTAATTATTTTAATTAATATTAATTAATTATTTTTAACTAATATTAATTTTGAATAATTTTAATGAATAATTAATGTAAATAAATGTATTTACGGAATTTTAATTAAAACTAATTAATTATTTTTAATTAATATTTATTTTAAGTAATTTTAATGAATAATTAATTTCAATAAATGTATTAAAATAATTTTAATTAATAATTACTTATGTTTAATTCATATTAATTTTAAATACCTAATGAATAATTAATTTTATTTAAAAAAGATTTTAAATTATTTTATTTAATGATTAGTTATTAACAATTTTAAATAATAAATTTATTTTTTACTTAGTAAAACACAAAATAATTACATAAATATAATGTAATATTTAGTAAACCTTTCATAAATAAGAATTTATTTAATTTTAAAGAATAACTAAAGGAATTGAAATAAAAAGATTTTTCGCTGGTGATTCAAATTCTGATCCTACCGCACCGAAAGCAGACGATTTACCAATTGAGCCACTGAGCCGGTGGAGAAAATTTAAACTTAATTGTATAAAAGCTAAGCATGAATTTCGAAGGTTTTTTTCTCCGAATTGACTGGCCATTCGTCGGAATTACATTAAGGATTGAACACCCTAAAGGAGTACTACTGTTAAATCAAGTCTCGACCTGAAATGAATTTCCTTAGTCGTGCCCTCTCCTTGTAAGATTAATATCAGATTTACTTGAATTATATCATATTCCAATTCATTTTTAGAGATCTCTATTCTTATTTGGGATATTAGATTCTACATTATAGTATATACAGTCGAATAATTTCTATTTTTTACTTAATATTTTGGCTGTAAAGTAAACCAGATGGAATATTTTATTTTAAAATCTGTGATGCTATTATAAAAACTGTTAATATAGCTTGTTTTTAAAAATTTGCAAATTCTTATTTTTGGAAAATTTATTAATATTTTTTAGTACTTAGTGATGTGAAAGTATTTACTACCAAGACATTTTTCTGCTATTGTCGTTTTATAATTAATATACAAATTGTGCTAAATGATAAAATATCAACAGCATCAGAGATATTTTGCATCTTTTTGTGATACTTAATTTAAAATGTATGTGTTTTTTTTCCCGTTACTTGTCAATGCTTTATTAATTTACTCACACAAAAATTTTCCAGTAAGAAATTTCTTTTATTTGGTTCATGCTTTTGCAAATCTGGTTATGCAGTGGTAATGTTTCGGACAAAATATAAAGCTATAGTTATCGTATAGCTCGAGTGGTTTTAATTCTCTAAAACAAATGTAGTTATTCCAAATCTGAATAATAAATCTTGAATAAGTTGACCTAAGGATTCTAAATTATTATAATTAATAAATAAGAAATCATCTATTAAATTTTATTACAAACAATTAGGAAATCAATTATAAATTAAGTTTTATTTCATTTATGTGCATATATATTTGCTGTTAAAATATGAAATAGAATACGCCTAATTTTCGGTAGCATTCACAGCGAAAAAAGGTAGGTTTAAATTCGAATAAAGTGTGACCGTTAAAGTGTGAAATCCATTATTTCATAGAATAACTAGGTATGTCTTGAAATAACCGGAAAAGAGTCACCTTGCTGTATGTAAAGTTACTGAATTCTACGATTTAATCCCGGTATTCCTAGAGTAACGACAAAGTGCAATCGTCAAAAGAATGAAATTTAGCACTCGAAAGTTCTTTAAACCGATTCTTGTTAAGTCTTTAATCAGTTTTGAACCCTTATAGCCGTTTTTCTTTGGTAATGACGTGTGTATGTTTTCCGTTCATTCCGTTGCTATTAATCCTAAAATTTTGACACGGTGTATTTATGTTCTCGTCTTACATTTGAGATTATTAACAAATATTTTTACAATCTGTTTTCAAGCAATGACTGCTGCAGGAGCTGAATGACCTGTAAATAGGAAAGATTTGTGATACGAGAAAGATTTGAATCTTTATTAAATAATTGTGGGACAAAGCTAAGCAGTGTGCTGCCCTTATTCTTAAAAAAATTATTAACTTTAATAGCAGAAGTAAAAAGTGCTCAAACAGAACAGAAAAAGTACCGCGTGGATATTGCTTACTCTATCATTGTGATATCTTCGAAATTCAAGGAGTTGAGAAAAGTTAATTGTACCAGTAACATACGCAAAACATATTCTCCACCTCCCCCTCTCTTTCTGTTTAATATTAGCAATATGAGCAACATTAAGTTATATCATCTGCTTTTCCTTATTATTTATCAATGAATCATCCGCAGTAGGGATAAAACGTATTTTTCGAGAGATTTTAGCTAATTATGATCAATTTATAAAATAACTTTGAATTTTTTTATTTTTCACTTTAATGCTCTATCATTAGTTATTTTATAGAATAACTAGGTAAAGTATCTATTATATACTTTAACTTGTGCAGCTATTCTATGAAACAACTGAATTATATACTTTAACGGTAACACATATAAAAAGCTTATGTCTAACTTTGCTGGGTTTTTTTTTTATTTTATCCATATTAACACTAAATAAAAGTGTGAATCCTGATCAAGTCTCTCTCTCTGATAAACCATTCACTGGATGCATTTCAAATATCTACTTTATGCTCGCTATTTACCGCTAAAAGTGTTAAACGTTCGCGCAAGTGATTAAGTATACATTATCTTTTATCTTAACCATCCTGAATATTTTTTTAAACTTTAAAAAACATCTCTGACTGCCTTTTGCTTTTTGGGCGCACCAAACAGAAAAGGAGGAGGAGAAACGAAAGTCGCCCACACAGAGAATCATGTACCATCCATAGTAAAGGATGTGCAAGTATGGAACTGTTTGTTGAAAATTATTTTACTATAGTAAAATCAAATATGCAACTGTTTGATCAAAATATAAATCTATTTTGATATAAAGGAAATTTCTACTATCAAAAAGGATTTATTTTAAAAGAAGAACAGGTAACAGGCAAATACATTGTGTGTATATATATATCTATATACATATAAATTTCCTTTCAAATAAATTTCAAAATGAAAAAAACTTAAGAAATCTGATATTTAAAATTCTTTTTAAAATAGTCGGTGGGCCGCAACTTACATACTGGGATGCCGCGTGTTGGACACCCCTGTTCTACAGCGACACTGATAGCCCACTGAAAGAACCTAGTTTCACAAACGAACTTAATGAATGGCGAATGTTTATAGATGCTTCAAAACTGAGTCTTGATACGGTTTTCCCGAATAACGGGAACGAATATCCATCTCTATCTGTCACACATGCTTTGTAGATGGAGACTTACCACCATCTAAAACAGATTGCGATGAGTCTCCATACAGCCATACTAACCATCGAATAAGTATGGCTGTCAAATCTGTGTTGATGTAAAGGTCTTTGTCAATTGGTTTACTGTTAAAATATGCGAAGTTTGTAGTTTGGTGGGGTGGGAGCACTTAATTTTTTCGAACCTTCATCTCCTTGCATGACATTTTGGATGACATTAAAACGCTTTCAAATTACTTTTTTTAATACATAATGTTTAAAATTAAAGAAAAGTAATAAAAAGAGAATAGACTTTGATATGAATAAATTTACAAATATATAGATAAAATAAAGATAGAACTTATTATGAACAAAAATTTGACTCTTAGAAGAGATCCCCCATCCCCGTAAATATGCAAAGAAGTGAAGCCTTTGTTTTTCTCTACATCAAGATATATTGACATAAAAGAGCCTCTTTTAAGCCTAGAGGAATGAATGTAGAGCACCCACATTTGCCGAAAGCGTATAAAATCATTATTCCTCCTTTGTATATCACGCTTGGCCTTGTCAAACACTCGGCAAGAGCTATGCATAAGAATGAAAAGAGTTCAAATACTTATATAAATGAAAAGACAAAACCTCAAAAATTAAAGACGTCATTTTTGTTTGTGGTGAGTGAGTGAACGATTGAATATTAAATGTCGCACTGTTCAGCTACACGAGGACTTTGGCGACGGACCACGTACTCCTTTGAACCCTGGTCAAGTGACGTGGACGACACCTGAGCTGCACCCTGTCTCCTAATTACCACACCACACCAACGGAAGGACGTTTGAGCTCTCAGATTTAACGCATCGCTGTCCTACGGCGTAATCTTTTAGTGGTATCACTGGCCTCGAACTGCTGACAAAGCCAGCCACGATCCGATACCTTGACCACTAGGCTACCTCGGCCACCCACTGACTAATGGAAGAATAGGGAGTAGTTCCACAAAGAAACTGACAATTGAATAGCAGTTATTTCTGTGGGCCCCTCTAAATCTCTTCGGTTTCAGTTTTTGAATTCTTCAAGCGTCATGTCCTACTGTCACGAAGAACGAGCTATAGTCCTGGATGTAATCTTTTTATCTTTACGGATTTTTCTTCTTCTTTTACACCGCTTCCAGTATTAAAATAATTTGTTTTTCGCAATATTGATTGAAAGGATGCTAATATTCTTTTTAAGGTATCCGAATACGTTCAGAACCATGATTTTAAAAAACAGCATAAATGTATAATTTTCTTGATATTTAGTGTCACTTAGATTAGAATACATGTATAAAATTGTTTTAAGGACATTATGACAAAAAAAATTATTTAAATACACATTTTGCAAAATTAACTTAGAATAACCTTTTTCCAATAAGCCTTCTTTTGTAAAAAAAATGCTTATTGTATTAATATTTTGACTGTATATAGCTCAGACCTCTTACAGAGGCTCAACTACGATTTTTGGAAAAATTCACATTATTTCAGAGCTACAACCATTTGAAATAATATATATATAATTATCGGCGCATTTTTTAAAATTCTCCCTCTGTTTTGTAAAACATGGATAAAACCGACTTCCAAGTTATGCATTTCCAAAATCCTCTAGTTGAGCCTCTGTGACAGAGGTCTGAGCTGAATACAATCAAAATATTATTATATAATAGAAGCATTTTTCACTAAAAGGAGAATATTTTTGAAAAACTGATCATTCTATGTTCAATTTTTGTCAAAATTTGTACTTAAAATAATTTTTCACAAAATACTATTCTAAATCTAGCTTTATATACATTTTCTAATCTAAGTGACTAAATATCATAAATATATTCTATTTACATCGCTTTTTGCAAAATCAGTTCCGAACGTTGTTTTGATAATCTTTAAAGTAACTCTATATTGGAATTGATGGCATGTCTTGGATAATACATATTGTTGAATAGGAGGTAATTTTAATATTGTAAGTAAACCTTTGCTTTTAACCAACGTTAGATGCTGCCATATTTTGAATCCATGACTGTTTTCTCGCTTTTAAAAGTTCATGATAAATTTCAGAATTGTATCCGGGTAATCAGCTTTTCAATTTATATTCAAAAAATATGGAAGTAAACGTGGCCGCTATAGCCTAATGGTTACTGTCACGAAATCATATACGCGGCAGCCGAGTGGTATAGGTATCGGACCGTGGCTTGCCTTGTCACGAGTTCGGTTCAGTACCACTCAAAGACCCGCCGTGTAGGGCAGCGATGTACGTTAAATCTGTCGAGAGCTGAAACGTCCTTCCGTTGGTGTGGTAGTTAGGAGAGAGGGGTGCCAGCTCAGCGTCGTCCACGTCACTTTTGACCATGGTTCAAAATTACGTGGTCCGTTCTAAAAGCCCCGTGTAGCCAAACAGTACGACACAATCAATGAATCAATCAAAAATAATTACCGTTTAAAAGGGTTAAACATTCAGTCACTCGTCAGATTCATTGGTTAAGGCTGTTTTCAGTTAATGTTAAATAGGACCCGAATTTGGAACATTTTTTCATATATAAGAGAAATGAAAAATTAATATGATATTCTGGCTTCACTATCCTTTAAACAGCAGCATTTTTTATCATGCTTCCTATTTTTAACCGACTTGATTCATTTTTTCTGGTATAAAATTTGTTTCCCATTTTTATCCTAGACCGTAATGATAAATGGGCTTTGCCTTGACGTAATAAAACAAAAAAAGAAAATATTCACGAAATATTTTGAAATTTTTAAAAACACTATACTGTTAACAGAGGTACGAGTTATAATGTTTGAAATTATTTGAGCCATTCTTTGTCGGCTTCGTTCGTTCGCTGATGCCCGTACTTCCTCAGTTTGATGCGCAATTACTCGTTTAAGTGATTTTGATTGGTGAGTATTGTGCGACCTAAGTTTGATTTTCGGCAAGGCATTATTTTTATGTCCTGAAGCTGATTGACTGCACTTAAAACGGAAGAAAGAAAGTTCAGATTAAAACATATAAAATTGTAAAACATTAAATAAGGGGGAGAACAGGAACAAAAAGAAGAGGCAAAATAAAAGTACTAACGAAATATTTAACTTCAAACGTAGATCAGTCAACACAGTTAAATTCCGATGCAAAGGGAAACAGAACATTTCATTCCACTTGAACAAAGCACTCCAAAAAGGTCCACTTTACAGTACAGTTTGAATTCAAATGACAATTAATTGGCAGAACAGAATTCTCATCAATTGCACTGAGAAATAAGAAAAACAAAAAACTAAATGAAGAACAATGAAAAAATAAACTATACTCACACAAAATCAACACTATCGTAAAAGACACAGCTCAATAGCAATGCAGTGTATCAGAAAATAATTACGGTGGGTGCCTTCGTTTAAAATGTAACAGACATTGAAAGCTGATTTACAGCACTTAAAAATAAGATAGTTAAATTTAAAGCATAAAAAATGGCAAAAACATTAAAAAAGGGAAAAACAGAAAAAAAGGGGGAGAGGGAATAAAAATACTAACGAAATATTTAACTTCAAACGTAAATCATTCAACACAGCTCAATTCTGATGAAACGGGAAACAAAACATATCTCTCATTCCACTTGAACAAACTGCTCCAAGAAGATCAATTTCACAATATAGTTTGAATTCAAATGAAAATTAATTCACAGAGCAGAATTCTCACCAATTGCACTAAAAAATAAGAAAAAAAAAAAACGAAATGGGGAACAATGAAAAATAAACTATACTCACAGAAAATCGACACTATCGTAAAAGACACAGCTCAATAGCAATACAATATATAAACAAATAATTAAGGTGAGTGCTTACATTCAAAATGTAACAGACATTTGGAAGTATAATTGATGACGCGAGTAACATAACTCTAACAAATTAAATTCGTGCATTGTTTGCAATCATATATGGACTGTTCCTTCTCTTCAACAGAGTTAAGGTAGAAATATAAATCACTCATGGTTAAAGATATTTTGCATTGAATACAAAAGGGGAAAATTCAAACATTAACACGGATTTCACATCATAAATCTTCGACAAATCATTGATAATAATTGAAGATTTTTACAATTTCCAATCATTTTCAACAAAAATTAGTTCATATCTTTAAAATTAAGGGGCTTAGAACTAGACATGGATTTCTTCTCATATAGACAATTCTTTGATGTGTTCTAGAGTAGGCAGACCAAATAATCAGTTTTGTAACTGCACAGACAGCGAAGCTTCACAAAATATTGTCTACCCAGAAGCATTTTAAAATCTCTCATCTAACGGACTCCAGAGCAGAACCATTTCGTCAAATTTGGCTATATTTTATTTCTGTAAAAATTGAATTAAATTAATATTGCAAATGTTTATTTCATCTGTTTAAGACTGCTCTTCATTTATATGTTTTTGACTATTTCATGAACTACATGAACTTTTTTTTGTATTTTTGAAATATTTGTTACTTCCCTATTATCGCAGCATATTGGTGACATTATATGAAACGAAGCCCCTGGTTGCCAATTCAGTGCATTGAACACATAGAAAATAGGGGTTGTCAACTTGGCAAGCAAATAATATAATGGTCGATTGTTGCGATAATTCGCAAGTACACCATTATTTCTTACAAATATTAATGATTCGCACTTATTTTTGTTCATGGTTCTTTATTATATATTTTTCTAATTTGCATGTTTTTGTTGAAAATTCTTATTTCGATACTTTCTTTCTTACTTATGTATTATTTCAACATATTGGGAACATTATTTTGAAACGAAGCACCTGATTGCCAATTTAACGCACAAGACACTTAGGAAATCGGTGTTGCCAAAATGGCGACTTATAATAGAGTTGGCGATTGCAGTAATAATACGAAAGTACCCTTTCCTTTATTTGTTTGAATTTTTGTGTATTATTATTTACTTTTGTAACTCTTGTGGCATATTTTGTGGTGCAACGGGTTTTTTAACCAGATTGAGTCACAGCAACATGTAGTACAGCTAATTATAAAATAAAATGTTATATTAAAAAGATATCAAAAAATAAAATAAGGCTCAATACTTTGATTAAATTACGATAAACAGTTTTGTAAAAACACAAAATATATATTAGAAAATCTTTATTCGTATTTCAGAGAGACATCAAACATAATCTAAAAAATTTTCATATAAAGATAAAACGTATTTAAGAACAATCCCTTTGATTAATTTCGTCAAAGACATCGAGAAGTGCAAAAAATATTCTGGCGAGGTCCTTTCTTTTGCGGTTTACAAAATAAAATTAAATACTAAAAAGATATATCAAAAATAAAATATGGCTCAATATTTTGATTAAATTAATATAAACAGTTTCGTACAAACACAAAATATATATTAGAAAATATTCCATTTTCAGAGAAACATCAAAAAAATTGTCAAAAATGTATAAAAAAAAACACATTTAAGAACACAATGCCGTTGATTAATTTCGCCAAATTAAGACATCACGAAGTGCAAAAAAATACTTTAGCGAGGTCCTTTCATTATATTTTGAATTAAAAAAGGATTACTGGAGTGAAAGATAAAATAGGTGCTACTAATATTTATAATATGAATTTCATACTGTCTACAGCAGATTACGAAAATGGAAATACAATACTAACGTTAATTACAGTAAGAACTGAAATACCTTTATCAGTACGAAGTTTTGGTTTGTAAAAATAATTATAATCTTCGCTTTGTAAAGAAGTAAAAAAATTCTACGTCAAATGACTGAAAAAGTAAATTGTAATTTTTTTTATTAAGAACATTTATAGCCCCGTGCACCACAAAGTCTCACAAGGGGGCTTCTATAGAAGTAAGCGTGAAGCACACAACACAAACAAGAGAAGGATTACAACACAAACATCCATGTCTTACCAGGTATTCGAACCTATACCCTACGGCACCGCAGTCAGCGTTGTGGCGGTGGATATCTATATGAACTAGTACCAACATCACGCGTTGACGATCGTTTTGGCGTGATTGGTTACGTACTTGCGTATGGTACGGAAGGTACCCAGAACGAACCTTCCTTCTTACATTGGTGACCCTGGCCGTGCAAAGGAACCGCACCCTTCACTCGCCGCAGTCGTAGCGCCATCTATCCACCGCACAAGCAACTAAGCCGTCAAACATTGACGCAATTCTCAAAAAGTCCTCTCACACAAATAACGCAATTCTCAAGTCGTCTCACACAAATGACGCAACTGCTTACATACACGCCACGAATATGGTATCGTTGTTCGCCTATTCGCCAAAACACTGGCGGGGGAGTATGTGGCGGTGGATATCTATATGAACTAGTACCAACATCACGCGTTGACGATCGTTTTGGCGTGATTGGTTACGTACTTGCGTATGGTACGGAAGGTACCCAGAACGAACCTTCCCTCCTTCAGCGTCATTAACCACTATTCCGGATGGGCGCCTAAGTTGTAATTTGTAAGCAAAATCACACTCATAAGCATCCCGTGATAATACTATCCGAATGTTCCCAAAACTACAAAACAAAAGCTTAATTGTTAAATGAATAATCAAAAAGGGTTTTTATTTAAAAAAACTAATTAATAAAGAAAAAAAAAAAGGAAAAATTCAACCAAAAAACATAACTATAAAAAAAAATATGTAAGAATTTTTGGGAAAACTGGTGTAAAAATAAATTTTCGCATTTAGTGAGGGCGGACGTCAATATGACGTCATAACACCAAAAATCATTTAAAAATTAAATTTTAAAAATTTAGAAAGCTACGAAAAAATGAGCACAAAAAACCGCGTTCAGGAACGTTTTTGAAAAACATAGGAAAGGTCAGTAGTTTCGGAGATTGGGGGTTTGAACAAACAAATATTACTTTTTTTTTTTATATTATTTTTTAGTAGAGATATAAGTGTATTGTTTTTCTGTTGTAGAATTATATATATATATATATAACCCAAAATTTGAACAGACTAAAATTTTTAAATATTAAATTTTTATTTTTAAATATAAAAATTATTTAATAAAATTGTAGAAACATATTGAAAGTAAATTAATGCATTTTGAATGAAAAATCTTGCTTTTTATGCAAATTAGATTAAACCCTTTCAAAGGGTTTTTTAATTTCAGGAACAATAGGAATTTCGAAATATTTATCTGGATTTTTATTTAAAATTAAAAATTAGATAACCTTTTTTATTTTTAAATACCCAAAAAGAAACAACAAACCGAAGTATTGTTTAAATATAAATGCTCTTTACATTTAAATGTAGTATTGAGTAACAATATTAACTAAAAAAATATTTCTTATAAATTTAAATTGTTTATTTAAATCGATTAAGTGAGGGTTGTTTTTTTATTAACACAACATCAAAATTGTCTATTTTTTTTTTCTGAGGTAAAATTTTTTAGTAATTCCCCAAAATTGTAAGGAATATTTTGAGAAAAAATTTTTTACAGTAATTTTTCGTGTTTTTAATTTTTTTTAAAAGCCTTTTTTCCCCAAAAAAATTTCTATTTTCCCAAAATTTTACATTTTTTGATTGAAAATTTTTTCCAAAGGTAGGGAAAAAGAATCGCTGAGTGGTTTTGGGAATATCGAAATTTTGTATAGAAACAAAATGAATTTTTTACGTGGCATCAAAATCGAAATCCTTTTTTTTTGCAATCTCTAGTTACATTTTTACCATAGAAATTTGTTCATTTTTGCTGACATTAAACATTAAATATAAAATGTTTTAATACATTCTCACTTAATTAGTAGAAAAATGGATTTTTTTAATTTATATATGTATTGAGAAAGGAAAATAAAACTGATGTCATTTGATAATGAGTAAACTGATTATTTTTCAGAAAGACTTCATGATAGGAGTTGATCAAATATATTTCCGTATTTCAAATTTTTGGGAAAATGGAATCGGAAAACATCAAATATTCAACTCAGGGGAAAAAAAATAATTTTTAGTTATAGGTTTTTGTAGAGTTTTTCCCACACCTCGGGTTTTGAGTTTCAAACCCTCGCCCCGGGGGCCCAAAGGTCGACTCAACCTTTCATCCATTCATTGGGTCGATAAATGAGTCCCAAGCTTGATTGGGAAATTAACATTTGGGGATTCGCGACAGGCTGACCACATGACCGGAACATCTACTCATGCATATCAGGGCCCAAGAACACTACTACCAAAAAACTGAATAGGCACAGTAGGCCTTGACCCTCATGGGCTGTTGCGTCACTGATTTCAGTTAATGATGAAATAAACTGCAAAGTTTTTATACCTTCTACAAGAAATTTTTGTCGATATATACATGAGAGGATTAAACAAAAAAGTAAGGAATTTAATAGCTATTAAATGTAAAACAGGAAGAAAAAACAAAAATTTTTTTAAAAAAAAATATTTTAAAATTTTTATACCCCCGAATAATATCCGAAAAGTCTAACTTTAAAAATAAAAACAGAATATATTTCAAATTTTACTTTTACACCCAGACATTACAAAAGTTTCAGCTAAAGCAAAAAGTCCGTCAAAATTATTTTGAACACAAAAAAAAAATTACATCTTGTTACATTCAAACAGGGAAATAACATAATGCTGCTATTTCTATGAAGTCAATTCCTCCACATATTACTACAAGTGTTCCTTGCGTAAAATATAATATAAAAAAAAGTTTTAAACATGAAGAAGGAGGTAAGATTTCATTATAAAAATTTTGGTTTCTGAATATTAAAAGTAACTTACACCTCAACTAATACTCAAGTCCATTAATGTGAACGTTTGGAAAGTTGGGTGCCAACTCTTGTGTTTAACTCGTCATTTCACTGTCGATTTCACTGTCATATACCCCGTGTGTTTTCTAAATGCTCTTTTAACAAGTAATTGATTCAAAACTATAGGAATAATCCACGCACTGATCTGTGTAGGAAATATAAACTTAGAAAAATTCCATAAAGTATCCATTGGGAAAAATAAATGTACTCGTAACATTAGCCTAATCGATTTCTATTTCTTAATGTCAAGTATCTAAAATTTATATTTAAATGGAATACTCATAAAGAAATTGTCCTTTTTCCTCAAAAATTATTAAAACTTTTTGGGGGAAAAAAAAATTTGCTTTTTATTCATAAAATTTTCTTTTTTTTATGATTAAAAAATAAAAATTTAGAAAGTTTCTTTTGAAATAAAAAATTTTTTTTTTTACATCGTTTGGACTAAGGGGGAAAAAGGCCTTAAAAAATATTTAGCAAAATTTTTTTTTTTTTTACAAAAAAAGTTTTTTTTTAAAAAAAATTTTTAAAAAAAAGAAAAACTAAAAAAAACTTTTTTAAAAAAAGGTAAAAAACGTTTTAAATTTTGGGAAAAAATTTTTCCCCCTTTTTCTTTTGGGGGGAGGAACCGGCCAACCCCCCCCCCACCCAAAATTTATTGAAATTTAAGTATTTCCCCCACACTTTTTTTAACTAAACTTTTAAAGGAAAAAAAGGCTGGGAAAAATACTGGTTTAAAAAGGCATCAATCAAAAATTTTCTTTTGATAAATTAACACTTTTTACCGAAAATCTATAATCCCCGTGATGGGGGGCTATGAACGTAAAATTCGACTGACGATTCTCAAAAATTTCCCCCTTGGTTTATTTTGGGATTTGAAAAATTCAGAGGTCTTGTTCAAAATTATGAGCCGTCACCAATAGGACTCGTGTTACTTCAGATTGACAAGAAATATACCGGAATTACCTCAAAATAATCCTAAATTCCCCTATGTCAACGTAGGGATTAGAATTGTAATTTAGAAGCACTGAACGCATCTGTTGTGAAAGACGTTTATATACACTATTGTCACCTAAGGGTTTAAGAACCCAAGAAATTCTTGGAAATTATGGTCAATACTTTTCCGAATCCTACTATTTTAAGACTAACAGCCACAGTGAAATAGTTTGTTATTAATTTTTTCCATTAGTAAAAGAAATTTATTCTTTCTTCTCCCCTCAGTTATAATACCTTATTGATAATAATGTTTATTTTACATTTTTCATCCAAGGGTAACTTGGTAACCAATTATAATCATACTAGTGAGGAACTTCAATACGAATGCTGCAATCTGAGGGAAAAAACCCCCCAGGGGTCACCCTTTTTTGGTGAGTACGGGTGTTTCGAGGTGCCCCTTTATCTTTTTCCCTTTTTTTTCCCAAAGGGGTTTAATTTTCGGGAAACACGGGGGGGCAAACCCGGAGTACCCTAAGTCCCCCTCTATTTTTGACCCTCCTTCTTTTCCATTCAAATTTCCCTTTCTTCTTTTCCTCTAGATCCAAAATTTAACGTCCCGACCACAGAAAAAAATATGAAATGAACGAGATCATTCATTGATTATTTTTTTTATAGAAAAAATTCAATTTATTATTAACATATTATGGTTTTCATTTTCTATTGTGTTAATTTAGTTTCTTTTCATATATTTCTTTTAAATTTAATTTTTTTTTATTTGTTTTTGACAACACCGTTGGTTAGAAAACCCCCATGTTTGCCGTTTGGGGTGTCCCGTAAAGGAGGAAAAGGTGTCCTGGGGGAATACCTTTGGCCCACGCTTCGCTGGCGGGGGGCAGGGTAGCCCACCCTGTCAATCCGCTGGTAGTCCTCTTCGGTGTCCCCGAAGAAAACTGCTGGGGTTATTGAGATAAGGGGTGTCCGGGTTTTCCCGTTGGATGTTCACCCAGACTTACACTTATTTTGGTTACTCTGGGTAAGCCCAGTGCCGGGATTTGCCAGATGACCGCACACTGCCTCCTTTTTGGACTCCCTGGTGGGTGGGGCATGCCAGGACGAACTCTTTTTCACGTATTAAGGATTAAATGCTTCTGTGCCCGGGGAAAGGCCCGTTTTTCCCAACCTAAAAAATTGACAACGTTGTAATTTCACCTTTTAATTTTATCTTTACCAAAAATGAAATGTCACAAAAATTCCGTTTTTATTCACAAAAATAAATAGGGAAAAGGGGAGAAGAAATTATTAAAAACAGATTGGTGACTTATTTTCGAGACACATCTGGGTTTCAAAGTAAATCATTTTTGTTGGCTAAGACCTTTTAGATTTTCCCCTTTTAGTATCTCCTCACAGATCTTTTTAATTCTTGTCGGTGTCATCTCCGAAAAGATCTTTTTTGTTCCTCTGAAACAAATTCGGAAGGTCTTTCTGACCAGGAGAATTACAAAAAAAGACTCATCGCTTTTTCCCACTAAACATTTAATTTAACCTTTATAAATTTTCCATCAACCAAAACTGGATATCTTTTGTAGTCGTCCCCTATATACCTAATCCTCTGAGCTTTTTTTTAAAACCAGAGCCGGGCACTCCCAAACTTCCTGCCGCGGTCAATTAACATGTCTAGATTTCACCCGTTGGACATTATTCCACGGAATGTATTCTGGAGCCGAAATGTGTTAATTGTACCCAATCTCATCCATCCCAATCAAAAATTGAAATTGAAAAAATTGAAAAAAAAAACGAGAAATAAAAAAAAAAAATAACTTATTTAAAAACACGTAAATTATATAGTCCCACAATCATCTCAAACTTGCCTGCCTAATCTCCCATTAAAAAAATTTCTCAAACAGATGAAAATATAACAAATGTAAAAAGTCCCCCTTTTAAGCTTCAACCACTTTCATCCTCCCAAACCAAATATTCAAAACCACTCCTGTTATTTCCACATCATCTTCAACCCCAAACGAACCTTGCCCTCCACCTCTTCAACAGAAGCTACTGTTCTGAACCTCAACCACCTATTACTGTATATATGACGCACCCTTTTCCCCAACAAAAAAAATCTTTAGAAACTGAAACCCCCTCTTTCAACTTCTAATAAATTTGCCGCTCTGTCAATTGAATTTTAACCATCGTTTCCCTTTCCAGGGCGGCCGCTACTACTCCCAAAAGCGAAAATTTAAAAATCCCAAGAGTATAAAAGAAATTCAAAAATGGGAAAACGCCCAAAAATACAAAAAAACAGACATCGAAATAAAAAAAGTCCCCACATAAGCCGAAGAAAAGCGCGATTTTCATCATACATCAGAAGAGAGGATATGATTTTACGATGTGGAGGAGGATGAAGGTTACAAACTTTTTAAAAAAAACGGGTTTTTCTTTTTTTACACCCAGCAAATATCAAAAATTAAAAAAAGAACGAAATCGCTGCTTTTAACATAGTCTAGAATTAAAAAAAATGACTTTTTTACTAATACAAATGAACTTGGTGGAAGAGTTGCCCCACCAGTCTTTAACCCTCACCCAGATATGTTTACTCTTTAATTTTAGAAATAATTTTTAAAATTGATTTTGAAATTTTGCATTTTATTACTCTAAATCTTTTTATAAACATTTTTACTCATTTTACACTTTAATGTTTGAACGGAATGTTTGGCGCAGCTTAGCCAAGATTGGCTCTTGCGCCATAAAACCCAACATTCCCTCACTCACTGAGGAATAAACACAATGAACTAGTTGATCTTTTTTTATAGTAACTGATAATGACGGATAACTGAAAGGCTTTTCATACACCGGAGTTACATTATCTTTTGTGGTCCACTTTGGTATTAGAAATCCACAGCAAAGGCATAGAGCTCGATTTACCATCTTACTAATGGATAGGAAGTTCTGGACCTGAAGTTTTGTGAGGTCATTTATTTATCGTCGTGATGTTCTAGGTGGATTTAACAAATAAAATTTTTTAAACCAAATGTTTTCCTAATAAATTAATCTTAGAATATACTTAGCAGGACTATCAAACCTACTGTGACGTAGAACCATCCTTCATAATACTCTTCAAGATCGACAGACGGTGTGATCAAGATGTCCAAATGGGACGATGTATGTTCCAAAAGATACCGGCTATTCTTTCTCCCGGGGAAAATAGAAGGATCCATTTGGGGTTTTATGTCGCCGCATCTTCTCTTTCTCCGACGTCCAGACGATTTAGTCTCAGTAATCCATAAAAGGAACGCTCCTGTGAATAGTCTCCTTTATAGGGTCTCCCTCGAACATGTGGGCAGTGCTCGATTCGAATGCAGATGAATGCCGTGATAAAGGCATACCCTCATTGTCAATGTGACAAGGCGATTTATAGCCCTCCAGATGATGGATTAGATACTGCGTCGGAGTTGATTTCAGACGCACCGGCCAATGTATTCTCAAACCACCAATGGAGTGGGACTAAAGTGAGGAGAGTCGTGTGCCGATCTGCTACGCTCAACAATCAGAGGTGATAGGGGGTTTGAAAGATGCCCGCCCAAGGAATTTAAAGGCTTGACGAGGACCTTCTCGATCTCCGATACTGAAAAGAGACTGCGGGAGCAGCCGCACCTCAATTACCATGAAAGATGAACATTACAGTCTCTTGGAAGACGGAGTGCCGGAGTTGATGGAGCAACGGCATGAAAGACCAAATTTGGATTAAAACTTTTCTGTAACGAAAGACTTTGAACATTATCATGTTAATAATAAATGTACTGTTATGTTTAACTACTTTGGAATAAAAAACTTTAAAAAAAAAAAAAAAGCGTTGTGAGCCTACACGATACCCAGTAAGGAAGTAATCTTACTGAGATCATTTTGTTGCACTACGAAATGGAATTATTAAGAATTTTTAGAAAATAATTTTTGTACATAATAATTAAACGTTTAATATCACCGGCATTAAATTTTTAATTATTCATAAGGAAGGTTTCTGAAAGTGTTTTCTAGTTTCAAGTACTGGACTAGTAAAATAACATTTAATAGAAATAAAATGAATGACATATAGTGAGAATTTAAATATTTTAAAATTATAATTTATCTGATGAGAATATGGTGGCTGCTAAAACAATTTATAGTAAGCATAAACTTTGTATAAAAACAATATGCCGGATAAAGTTTAAAAAGTGAGAAATTTTGAAAATACAATAAGAAAATTATGGAGTGAAATTGGAAATTTTTCTGCTGGGTGTAATATTGAATTCCAACTTGGAAAAATTTGCAGAGGATTAAAAACAACTGACAGAATGTAGACTTTATTTATAGTTCAGAATCCATATTTAATAGTTGTGGATAAAGTAGTGTTTTTTTTAAAAATAAAATTTTAGTGACTGAAAGTAAAATATGCCTCTTTTTTTTGTGATTTTTCTTACCTGAATCCACATCCCGATGAAGGAATTCTTAGAGGATTTCTATTTCAGAGGTGCACAAAAGATCAGGTTTAGAAATGACACTTCGGCAAGTGTTGAGATATGTGTAAGGACTTATCATTACAGAATTTAGAAAAGCTTTCGTAAGAAGAATGTAACCTCGTTTGAACTGAATGATGTTGTCTGCGATTCATATCTGTTCAAAAGCAAGGCAGAGATATTGGCCTGTGCGAACTTATCATTACAAGAGAATTTTGAAAAATTTAGAAAAGAGAGAGGTCTTTGTTTGCTAAGTTAATATAATTTCACAACAAGCGCATCACTCGACTACAATCTTCATGTAGATTTCGGTTCTTTACCAATTAAAGAGTGCTATTTATGTATATCAGACGTTAATTTAATAGACATATTAATATTTTCTAAAAGATACGGATATAAAACCTTAAATGAGCAGCAATTTCGTCAATGTTAGATTTTGGTGAATTGAGGTCTTTACGCATGCACGGAATTTTACTTATCGATGAGAAGAGAAATGGTAATCATTCTATCGTGTTTCCACCCAACACGGAAGTCCGACAAGAGAGGCTATGTGCCTGTCAACTGGCCGCAATCAGACTAGGCTCTTTCCTAGAATATAGCATGGATATATTAGTGTAGAATCAAGATGAGGATTCGATAAGCAAGGGACAACCCTTTTATCTATAGGGCTTGCCCCACATAAGTAACTTCTCGGAGACTCCATGAAATTCCATGGGAGATTTAACACAACTCAAATGTTAGCAGCGAGCTTACTCCTACCCCTCGTTAACAAATATATGTGGTCCAAAGCGGATGCAAAGGTATATCTAGAATACCATTGTGTTTCTTAGGGAAAGCCACATTTTCGGCAAACATGCGAGTTTGCAAGCAAATGGTGTTAGTCAATACAAATATACTAGTTAAGCATCGAAAAATTAAATGAAAAACTACCGCAAAACAAAATGGATCTCAAATTAACGCTAAACAAAATGAAAAATATGCTATGTTTGAATAACAAGTAAACAGTTACAAAACAAAGAAAAAGTTTTGTTGTATTTATTTAAAAGGTTGAAGCATTGTGCAAAACAAAAAAAGGAAAGAAAAATTTGAATGACATGAAAGACGGTCAAAAGTAGAGAAGAATCACTAAAGTAAAATCCGTCGGAGTGACATCACTGCAGCTTACTCCAGAGCAGTAAACCACTTGGAAAAATGTTAAGTTCCCCAAAACATCTCGTGGTTGTGCAACCTTCAACATTCAAAGAAGATCGACCCTGAGTTGTCGACGACATGTAGATGGAGATATAAAATAATATTTTTTTTTGTAGTTATTGTCCCAAACTCGAGCCGGGAAGCCAATGCACGTTACATCTGCAGATGCTCAAATAACTGCCGCTGCCACTTAGAGGTTGCCTAAATACTCATTAAAAAGATTTGTTTAAACAGATGATTGTAACCCAGAACCCCCAATGAAACAAACCAAGTAGGATTCACTCTTTCGTGAAAAGTTTCTCACCAATTTTAAATGGTTAAAAACTGA
Organism: Trichonephila inaurata madagascariensis; assembly: GCA_019973955.1. Taxonomy (NCBI): domain Eukaryota; kingdom Metazoa; phylum Arthropoda; class Arachnida; order Araneae; family Nephilidae; genus Trichonephila; species Trichonephila inaurata. The sequence continues at coordinate 33,753 of BMAV01007717.1, forward strand.
AATTTCTTATAAAAATTCAAGATTATGCACAAATTGATGAAAATTTGGATATTTACAATATCAATAAATAAATGTTGAAGGGAAGCGTAAAATTTGGATTTTAACGCTTAAAGTTAAAAGCAAAGTTACAGATATATAAAGAAACATAGACCAAATGCAAAGTACGAAGGTCTTCATAGTTCAACAAAACATATAATGCATAATAGAATTGTTACTAAATAAAGAGCTGTAGTTGCACAAATAGACACAATTTCTGCTAAAAAAACGTAATCTATGGTAAACACGCAAGTAAAGGGTGCATCTAATTAAACATATACACACAAAAGAAAAACAACAGGTTCCATGTTCCCTTTGAAGTATCCTCCAATGAATTAAACAACATCCTCGATGAAATTCCTTTAGTTATATTTGTTTCTGCTGCCAGATCGATTTCCACGAAATCTATCACGGAGAGGAGCTTGGCTGTACGCCTATCCTTAGTCATTAGCTATGACGACCATGAGATTTGGCTCGGTTCCACTTTAACTTTGAGGGATAACACCCTGAGATTGATCAGGGGACACCGTTCTTCCTTCCCCTTCCTACAACCTCACAAAATGCCTTGGCTCTCGACGGCTATTGAGAGTATATCCCTGCTGCAAAGGCACTGCAAATTTATAAACATTCATGCCTTCTCGGAGAATTCGAACCTACTCTCTACGGAACAACAATCAGCGTCACTAACCACTACAACGAATGGGGGCTTAAATATAGCTTGCATATTAAAGTTATATTTACAAGTCCTCTTGAAGAGTCGTTATTAATTTCAAAATTCTTTATTCTATTTAATCTTATGAAGTGTGCTGAATTGCATTTCGAATGGAGCATAATTTAGGAAGACAGTAGAAACTCCGATTACTGTTTCAGTATCACATTAAAGGATTTTATACTCAGTCAAACGTATGAAAATATAAAACCGTATCCCTAAGAAGAGTGTAGAAATTAGTCTTATTCATTCGGATCTTAATAAAAAACAATTTTTACCTATAGTTCTTTTAGGAAGATGTCTTTCGCTCTAAATGACAACTTTAATCATCTCTTGAGTGCTAAAGCAAAGGAAAATTCTCATATCTGTGACATATGCCACGAGACTTTCTCCAGATTGATATTATTAACGTCCCATATATGTATTCATACTAATGAAAAAAATGTTGTTTGCGAAGTTTGTGAAAAGACTTTTTCTGGAAGGGATGAATTACAAACATATTTACTTATTCATTCAAAAGAAAAGCATTATGTTTGTGAAATATGCAAGAAGGCTTTCCGTCAAATTAGTAAGTTAAAAACACATTTGCGTATCCATACCAAGGAAAAGCCTTACGTCTGTGAAATGTGCAACAAGGCTTTTTCTGATGGAAGAAATTTCAAGATACATTTACGTATTCATGCAAAGGAAAAGCCTCATGTTTGTGAAATATGCAATCGGTTTTTTTCTCAAAGTGGTCATTTAAGCAGTCATCTGCGTATTCATACCGGGGAAAAACCTCACGTTTGTGAAATATGCAACAAGTCTTTTTCACAAATCAGCAACTTAAAAAGTCATCTGCGTATTCATACCAAGGAAAAGCCTTACGTCTGTGAAATGTGCAACAAGGCTTTTTCTGATGGAAGAAATTTTAAGATACATTTACGTATTCATACAAAGGAAAAGCCTCATGTTTGTGAAATATGCAATCGGTCTTTTTCTCAAAGTGGTCATTTAAGCAGTCATCTGCGTATTCATACCGGGGAAAAACCTCACGTTTGTGAAATATGCAACAAGTCTTTTTCACAAATCAGCAACTTAAAAAGTCATCTGCGTATTCATACCAAGGAAAAGCCTTACATCTGTGAAATGTGCAACAAGGCTTTTTCTGATGGAGGAAATTTTAAGATACATTTACTTATTCATACAAAGGAAAAGCCTCATGTTTGTGAAACATGCAACAAATCTTTTTCTCGTAGTAGCCAGTTAAAAATTCATCTGCGTATTCATACCGGGGAAAAGCCTCACGTTTGTGAAATATGCAACAAGTCTTTTTCACAAATTAGCAACTTAAAAAGACATCTGCGTATTCATACCAAGGAAAAGCCTTATGTCTGTGAAATATGCAACGTGTCTTTTTCTCAAAGTGGTTCTTTAATCAGACATATGAGTATTCATACCAAGAAAAATACCTCACGTTTGTGAAATATGCAACAAATCTTTTTCTCATAGTAGCAATTTAAAAATTCATCTGCGTATTCATATCGGGAAAACCTCACATTTGTGAAATATGCAACAAGTCTTTTTCACAAAATAGCAACTTAAAAAGTCATCTGCGTATTCATACCAAGGAAAAGCCTTATGTCTGTGAAATATGCAACACGTCTTTTTATCAAAAAGTGGTCATTTAATCAGACATATGAGTATTCATACGAAGGAAAGTCCTCACATTTACGAAATATGCAACAAGGCTTTCTCTAACAGTAATACTTTTAAAAAACATTTGCAAACTCATTGAAAATAAAATCCTTAATTTTTATAGATAATTACTATAATTAATCTTGAAAGGCAGCATTTGTATGAAGATTTATTCATTCGAAAAATTTGAAATTTTGATTTTTCGGAAGGTTTTAAAGTGTTTCGTATTTTTTCAAATAAAAAAATCATTAAAAGCAATAGTTTTATAATTTCGAGTTAATTTTATTTAGAGATATAATAAAGGGGTTATTATATATATTCGTAACGAAATGTGCTCAAGCTTTATCACATTGTTTTTATTTTTGTTTAGTATTATTATATGAATGACGTAATGCGCTTTTGATGACTTGAATGTATTTGTCTTGACGAATAAAAATAACATTTATTGTTTTCTTGAAGAAGCATTTCTTTTGATCATTTAATTCTGGAACCTTAATCGTTTTTCTAGTATCTATGGGAAAATATTTAGAAAATTTAAAAAAACGCTTTTGGGGTAATTTGAGTTAAATATTTTGTTCTACGCTCATGAAATTCTATGATAGATATTATCATACTCTGCTAAAATGAAATTGATACGTTTTCCGAAATTCAAATTAATACCGAATTAATGTCGGTATATTTTATTGTATATTTTATTTTTCGGTATATTTTGTAGTCGGTATATTTTATTTGCTTTTCTTTCAGTTGAAATATGCACGCATTTTCCTTACATTTTTTGTAAAATCATTTTACAATTAAGTGTAGTTTTCCCACATAACATTAAATAAATTTTAAATTATTTTTTAAATAACATAATGATATAGATATTCATGAAAGAAGCTCAGATATTTATTATGATGAATTTATCAAATAACATCATGTTTTGTTTCAATCCGAAAATTTCTAGAATTTAATTTTTATTCTTTGAAAGATATATTTGAATAACGGCTTACGCTTCAGTAATTTTTTTCACTTAATATGTAATAAGTTCTAGATAGCAAAATATCATTTCTTCCTGAAGAATTTAATTTCGGTGATTTTTTTGATTATAATATACTGTTTACTTCTAATATTTTTAGAATTTATCCTGGTACCAGAATATTTGAAAAAAAACACTTATTATTAACGTTTTTATGATATATATTTATGGAAATGAATTTATTTCAATCCTTTCAATTATTTTTCAGTTGAAAAATATCATTTTACTTAAATAATACGGGAAGAAAAACTTATTTTTAAAGAAAAATAAGGAACATTTCTTTTAATGAGAATCATACTCAAAATTTCACATTCCAGAATCTTCTATAAGAATTATTTCTTGAATGTATGGCAAGCTTATCTAGGTAATATAAGAATGCAATTGTACTATTAATAAAGGAACGGCATGAAAAAAATTTGAAAACACTCTAAGGAACATAGCTGGAACTATGTATAAGTAAAAAAAAAAAAGAATTCTCCGAAAAGCATTGTTTGAGTGAGCCTCCAACTTTTATGTGCGAACCTTTTTTAATCTATTGAAAATATGTCACATTTTTTTGTATGGTTGTGATTGAGCTAGTTCATAAAGTGTATTTCCAAGACATGCAGGTATTATTTTCTACATAGTGTAATATACCGAGCAGTTCCTTAAGGTATTCGACTACGTTCGGAACCGTGATTTTGCAAAAGCGTAAAAATGGATAATATTTATGATATTTAGAGTTACTTAGATTAGAAAATGTATATAAAATTATTTTCAGAATAGTATTACAATAAAAAATTGCTTAAGTACAATATTTTGACAAGCAATGAACATTGCATGACCATTTTTCAAAATATTTTCCTTTTGTGAAAAAATGCTTCTATTATAATAATAATTTGCATGTATGTAGCTCAGACCTCTGTATAGAGGCTCAACTAGAATTTTGGAAATATATAAGTTAGAAGTGGTTTTATCCCTGTTTTACGACAACAGAGGGGAGAAATTTTTAGAAAAAAACGCCGATAATTAATTCAAATGGCTGTAAGTCTGAAAATAAGGCGAATTTTTAAAAACTCATAGTTGACCTCTGTACAGAGGTCTGAGCTATATACAGGCAAAATATTGTTATAATAGAAGCAATTTTCACAAAAGAAGAACATTTTGAAAAAAATGTTATTCTAAGTTAATTTTTTGCCGAAATAATGTATTTAAATTACTTTTTTTTTGTCAAGATGCTCTTAAAACAATTTTATTTATGTGTTCTAATCTGACACTAAATATCATGAAAAAATTATCCATTTATGCTTCTTTTTAAAATCACTGTTCCGAACGTAGTCGGGTACAAGTTATTTTTCATAAGTTGGAAGTTCATAGTTTCATAAGTTTCATAAGTTTCTCCCTTGATTTAAGTCTCCCTTAAAACCGAAAAGCATCAAATGTTACATTTCAACAAGGTCATACGACTGCACAATCCGTGGTCACAATGTCGGGTCAATGTAACGCACAGTCGCTATCATGTTTCTTATTGTATAATTCATTCTATTTATCATTTTTATATAGATTAGAGTGTCCTTTTTATCGTTTTCTTGAATTTTCCAGTGACGTAATTATCATCAAGCTTCTTGGATGTTTCCACATACACTAATCTAATTTCACAAAAATATGATAAATCGTTGACTGTCGAATCAATTTTGTCATCAATTTTGTCGAAAAAGTCATTTCTATTATTTAAGATTTATTGAAATTATAATATATTTTCGTATCCATACGTTATTTCTGGTGAAAATACTCTGTCTCTGTGTGTGTGATTCACCAAAGAAACAAATTCCAAAATTTCAAAAGCAGTGTTCACCAGTTGAAAGTCAGGGGTCGGTTAACATTAAGCTTCATCTCTCCTTTCGATGAACGGGGCTTTTCCATTTATATGAAAATTCACTTAGATACCGGTGAGTTTCGAATCCAAAAAGTGAAATCCTTCAAAGATTTATATTTTGTGTAACACATGCATAATATGTATGTTGGACGAACGGTTGTGTTTTGTATTTTTTATGTTAAAAAATATTTTTCAATAATGCACACGCAATATAAAATAAAACTCTGAATCTGTATTCTTGACCTCTATCCGCTAACTGCATTCATTGCCAATGAACCGAATTATTTCAAATATTTCCAACAGTACGGCTCCCTGAATTGTATTGATAGATTGGTTTGGCACAACGCACCCATAAGGTTGCCGATTGTATGAGATAAAATATGCTATATGAATTAAATGTATGTATGGATCAAATATTTTATATAGTTATAGGCTCAGTATTTCATGTCATAAACTGCCACGTTTATTTTGTTATCATCTTTGCAAGATTCACTATGCACTTCGATTATTTACGACGAATTTTTCAACGCTTTGACCTAAGGGACGCGAAAGTTATGTGGTCACGGTCACACCATCGAATCCAGCAGGTCAGCAGTTCAAGCTATAGAGAGAGTCAAGTCCCACCATGTAGAGAGGTTGATGCACGTTAAATATGTCGAGGCTAAATGTCCTCCATTTGGTGTGGTGTGTAAGTTCGAAGAAATAGGAAGGGAAATCTCAGATATTGTTTTCGTCACTTAACCATGGTTCAAATTTACGAGGTTCGCTGCCTGTAGACCTTGTGTTGCTTTATATATTTATAGTTCGGCTTTAATATATACTCATACCTTACAAATAAAATATTGAAGCTTTGGCTTCAACCCGTTCTTGGGACGGGTTTTCAAAGCAAAATATCTGTACCAAATGCCCTTTTGAACTATTAATTGAGACTTTAATTATCTAGTTGTTCGATATGCACTCTAAATGGTTACCTGTTTTAAATAATTTGTTATATTTTTATCATTTAATCCTACAAGTTTAACCATTCCCACAACCCCTTTCCCACTAATTCGTCTTAAGTTTCACTCTAGAAAAAGTACAATTCTCCTGCATGAAAGTGAAGATCAATGCTTCAATACCCACTGAATATATTTGCATTGCACATTTTCAAAATTGTGATAGTGAATAAATTTTTAACAATAGAGAGTGTGTTTTATTATTCGTTAGAATCTGAGTTTTTCCCTTATTTTTACTTGATTACATTTTGACAGATAGATCCTTCCAATAAAAATCTGCATTCTAACAACTGCACCATGCGAACTTGAAACCGCGACTAATTTAATATGTATTTTCCCCCTCTACTCTGTGGGTCATATGTGGTCTTCCAAAGAAATGTGATATGCTTAACGTAAGAGGAAATTGTTTTTCAAGTTCGATTTTAATTTGCGTTGCACTCTGAACTCGTTAATTTGAACCATGGTGAAATGAAGAGGATAACACTGGAATTGACTAACTTTTCTACAAAATTCATATTACTGTCGTTCGAAGACTTGGATTGTTAAAAAATTTAACAGTTATCATATCCACCATGACGGGGTTTCTTATTGACACTAGGACTTTGTTATCTCCATGTTTTTTATATAATTTCTTTCATCCCTGAAAGTGTAGATTTTTTAAAGCGTTGAGAACATCAATTGCCGATAAAAAAATTTTTTCCTAGAGTTCAGTTTTGCAAATAAAAGCATCTTATTGTAATCTTTTATGTAACTGAAGATACACAGATGTAAAGGCTTCTCTTTAAATTGTTGTATCCTTTATAATCTTTTTTCTTGTATCATTAAGTATCTTCCGCGTTACTCATAAGTGTGTGTTCTATACTTATGTTGAAGACAGGCGAAATTTGAACAAGGAAAATGTAAGCGACACCATTGAGCGACTTCTAGCTATTTCCGAATATGCTAATGCTATTAAAAAGGTCCCGTGTTGATAGCAGAAATGAGTTAATGAAGAACGCGAAACCGCGGAGTTGAACATCATTCCAAAAGATGGCTTCCAGAACGGTTTTCGACAGAGGAATGAATACTGAGATAAGTGTGTGGAGGCGCAAGCGGCTTACTTTGAATTTGATTAGTCCTCATCCCACAAAGTAACTGAAGTATTTTTTCTGGGCAAAGGTCTAATAAATTTTGAACAGACCTTGTACAAAAATACAGTTCAACTTTGATTTAAAGAATTCATCATGACCGAACATTTTATTCTTTAATTCAGGGTTATTCGCAATTCCGAGGTAAAAACTACAATTTTTTTTTTTTTGCACTTTTATTTTTGGAAATTCCATAATAACAATTAGCCAAAAAATATCCATAGTTAAAAGCTACACTTTTATTCAGCATCAAAAATACTATTTTCTTATTATAAGGCAACAGTTAATTGGAAATTTATGAATATTGACTAATAGATGTTTGACAATCTTTTTGATTCCTGACTTGAAATATTTCTTCGAATTTATGCAGAGAAGAAAATAAAGCGTATTTTACATCCTACTGCACCAGGTATGTTTTCACAAACTATGTAAAGAATTAATAAATATAACAGTTTTATATAAATTTCAATGATTTACTTAAATACGGTGATTTTTGTATCGCATCGTACATATACACTTTCGATTTCTGTTTGCTGTTTAATAATTGCAGCTAATGTCGATGTTGAAATTCGGTTCAGTCTGTGAAAATACTTTCTGATCCAACCGTGTTATATCAGTTCGGGTAAAATGTTAATGTTAAGCATTCAATTCAAAGAAAAGACATCTGCATTTATTTAAGTCTGCAATACTTAACAAGTTTTCAAAAACAAAATTTTTGGGAACAACATACATTTAGTAAACCTCACTTCTCTGGAAAAAAAAAAAGACAAAAATTAAAGATTCTAAAAATATCCATTGCTTAGGAGAGTGATATAAGATAAAAAAAAGGACTTTCCTGTCTTATGCAAGACTCATCAGATAGGATACATTCATCTAAACATGTAAAGTCTTATATTGTGCTGCACCCTTTTCTGTGAAATTTGCTGATCACAAAAAAGTTTTTTTTTTCTGTTCCGTACAAATGACGTACGTCATTTGAAAATAAAATTTTATTTTCTAACTTAAATTAATGAAAACAAATTTGGAAGTGGTGTTGTTATGTTGAATATTTCGATAATTTAGGGTTTTTTATTCGTTAAATAGAGGTTTTATCTCCATTTTAATTGAGAAAAAAGAAATTTTGTAAAATCACGAAATTCGTTAAATTGAGGTACAACTGTAAACATTTTGGTTCTTTTACATACGTTTAATTAAAAAAAAATTTCATTATAGACATTTTATAAAATTAACTTTTATATAATTTCGATTTTTAAATGAATTACTTTTTAAACATTTCTCAGTGAACAAAATTCAAATTAACCAACTAACCGTCACCATTTATCTCCATATATATTTAGAATAAAAATAAATACGAATATACCCTCATTTACCTGATAATGCAACTTTTTTTGGTTAGAAAAGTAAGAGATTTCTGCACACAATAACTCTCTTTTAGGCATTCTTTACATCGAATTACAAATTTAGTATTAGTTCATTAAGAATATATCAAAGTTTAATAATCGTATTGAGTAGGGTAAGTCCTGTAAGAAATGAAAATTGGTGCTCATTTTAAAAGAACATAGCAAATGTAATAACTTTTAAAGAAGATTGTTTAACATTCTCCATTTTAGAACATAGTATATAAGCACTGTACACAGAATGCGGTTTTATCTACGGAGTTTAAGCAAGTATTTGCTTCGAAAATCTCAAAATGCCAATGACTGTTTGAATGGTATACTATGGCATTTACAATGCTAAAAGAAGTATTCGTTCTCAAAACTTTAAAATTGGAGACTATTCTGCTGTTAATCCGCGCGTTTTATTCTATCCTTCAAAAAAGTCTTTATATTCTACAATCCTAAGTTCAAATGTTGAATGTTGACATAATTTTTTCCTTAAATATGCAAATTTAAACAAGTGCCGATTTTGAAAATAAAAAACACGCAGTAAAACAGAATTCACTTATTTGTAAACGAAAAAAAAGGCAATAAATCTTATAGTCAAAGGGTGTTTTAAAAAAACATTTTCGTTGACCAATTCTGACTTCTCTGCTTTCATAAGGTCCTTGTGTTTTTAAAGTGAGTTTTTAAGAAGCAATTGATTCAAAACAGTAGAAACAATTTGCATCCTGATTTGTGTAACAAAAATGATCTCGGAAAAATATTATAAAAAGTATCCATTGAAAAAGATATATGTATTTAAAAACAGACAAAATTGTGCGTAAGCATAATTGGAGCTAGTTTCATATCACAGGGCACGCGCCAAGTTGTTTTTTATGTTAACAATTTATTTAATCCAATGTTGTTCCTGTTTGAGAAAATTAACTCTTTTTACACTCATGGGAACAAAAATTAGCGCAACAAGGTGTCGTCAAAATGAAATGAAATTTTACATACGTAATGACTGCATTGATATAAGTAAATGATTAGAAAATCAAAGAAAAAGGTAAAATAACGGAGGACTTAATACCCTGTTGAACCCCCTCTAACGCGAATGCACGATGCGATACGATTGGGCATTGTAGCATACAAGCTCTGTACGATGTCTTGAGACATTTCGTTCAATATTTGCTATAAACTTGCCTCTAGTTCACTCAAACTCGTGGAATGCTCAACTCTCCGTCCCAAATGATCCCAGATGTGCTCGATTGGAAACAACTCTGGGGATCGGACAGGTCAGTAACAATGCGGAGACAGTCTTGAGACACCTTTGCCGTGTGAGGTCAGTTTTGTCTTGTTGAAAATTGGATCCTGGGAGCCGTTGCATGAGTGGCAACACATGTGGTTGCAGGATGTCATGGCTATACCGCTGGACTGTCATGGTGCCACGGATCAATACTAAGGGTGACTGTGTATTGCAAGCAATGGCACCCCATACCATCACACTAGCTGTGGGAGCGGTGTGTTGCTGTAAAGCAAAGGCAGGTTTGAGGCATTCATCACGGGGTCTCCACACACGAACAAGGATTGTCATCACTGCTGAGAGTCGAATCTGAATTCATCGCTAAAGATGACCTGGTCCCATTCCTCTGCAGTCCAGTTTCATCGTGCGTGGCACCACCAAATGAATTCGTCGATGGATAGAAATCAAGGGCAGCATACCTAATGGGTGTAACAATCCCAAATAGCCTTCAGCTAGGTGCCTTCGTATGGAGCAAGAAGACACAGGGGGCCCTAGTGAAGGTGCTACCTGTGCCTGGATGGCGGTCGATAAAGCAGTTGGCTGTATGCGTGCATTTCTTACGATGTGACGGTCCTTTGGATGACTGGTCTACCGATGGCGTCCTGAGCATGGTCTTTGTGTAAATGACATCTCTCGGATCCACTGGTCCCAACGCTTCCCCTCAACACAATCAGAATGACCTAAAGGACGAGCTACTCGCCTAACTGACCACCCAGCTTCTATCTTGTCTATATGCTGTTCGCATTGTCTTCGAAAACGGCGTAATGGGAAGTCTTCCTCAGCTCTTTCTTTTTTGAACGATTCAGCACACTCAAAAAAGCTTTGGTTATCTGTTTTGTACTCCACGGAGAATGACGTTAAACACCTCTACTGGCTACACGTAATGCGCAATCACGCTGCATTTTTAATTATTTGCAAATCTCCCCGAAATGTACCTTCATTCGAAGTTTCGTTACGATCCCGCAAGTATTTCTTGGTGCGCTAATTGTTTTGTCCTTGAGTGTATACCGTAAATTAATCATCACCGTGGAGGGATGCTTATGGACCTAAAATCTGACGATCCTCAAAATTCTCCCGCTCTCCTTTTTGGGAATTTGGAAAACTTTCAGAGAAGTTTTGTTTAAAATTATAAGATTTGTCACCAATAAGAGTTAATTCATAGTGACGAGGATTATACTTTGAGTTGGCACACAAAACAATCCTAAATCTCACCACGTCAACGTGAGAATAAGATTAGTAATTTGGAAGCACTCTGCGCACCGCGATTGCGCAAGAGGGATGTATACATTGGCGTCACTTAAGGGTTAAGAACTCAAGAAATTCGCGGAAATTATTGTCAATACTTTTCCAAATTCTACTATTGAGCCGTAATGAAATAATAGTTATTCATTTTTTCCATTACTAAACAAAATCTACTCTATTTATAATTTCCTCAGTTTTATTCCTTAATAATAATAGTATTTAATTTACATTTTTAATCCAAGTGTAACTTTTCTCCTAATGTAGCAGAAATTGATTCTTTTAAAAAAAAATCAATATGATAGAAATTATAACCATGTTAGTGAGGAACTTCAATACGAAGGCTGCAATCAGGGGAATAAACACACTGAACTAGTAGAGAATTGTTTATAGTAACTGATAATGACGGATAACTGAAAGGCTTTTCATATACCGAAGCTACATTATATTTTGTGGCCCATTCTTTTTGTTGTCTCTTTTGGGAATCCACTGTTAGCAATAGCATAGAGCACACGATTTATCATCTTACTAATGGTTGGAAAGTTGTTAACCGGAGGTTTTGAGGGATTATTTGTTTATTGTCCTGGTTTTCTAGGTATGTTTATGAAATAAAATTAATTTTAAGACCAAGTATCTTCCTAACTAAATTAATCTTCTGTCTTAGCAAATACTCAGCAAGACTATCAAACCCTATCAAATGAAATTATTAAATTTTTTAGCAAATAAAATTTTATGCACATATTAACTAAACATTTAATATCATTGATATTTTAAATGTTTCATTATTGATATCGAAGTATCCCACAAGTTTCTGATTTCAAGTATTGAGCTAATCAAATAAATTTTAACCGAAATAAAGTCAATGACATATAGAAGAAAACTTAAATATTTTAAAATTATAATTTATCTGATGAGAAGGGAGGCAGCTAAAATTATTTATAATTAAGTATAAACTTTGTATAAAAATTAATAAAATAAAAACAAAACAAAATGCATGATAAAGTTTAAAAAGAGAGAAATTTTGAAAATACATGAACAAAAATATGGAGTGTAATTTGAAATTTTTTTTTAAAAGTAGAAAATTGAATCCTAACTTGAAGTACTTTGTTAAGGATTAAATACGAAAGACAGAATGTAGACGTGGTTTCGAGTTTCAGTATCCAGATTTAATAGTTGTAGTTATATACATATATATATATATATATATATATATATATATATATATATATATATATATATAATATATATATATATATATATATATATAATAGTGTTATTTTTAAGATTAAAATTAAATGTTTAGAGTCGAAAAATAAACGATGCCTCTTTTTGACTAGGATTCTTATGGTCAATTTCAGAAATGGCACGTCGGCAGAAGTTAAGAGATGTGTAAGGACTTATCATTACAGGAGAATTTAGAAATGCTTTCGTATAAAGAAAGTTATCTAACTTGAACTGAATGATCTTGTCCGTGATTGGGATCTGCTCAATAGCAAGGCAAAGATATTGGTTTTGTGAACTTATCGTTATATAGAAGAGAAATAAGAAAATATTTAGAAAGGAGTGAGGTCTTTGTTTGTGATGCCAATATAATTTCAACAAGTGTACCATCTGATCGCCATCTTCTTGAATATTTTGATTCCCCACCTATTACAGCGAGCAATTTATGGTTGAGATGGTGATTTAATACACTTATTAATTGCTCTAAAAAGACAAATAAAATTTTTTAAATGAGCAGTAATTTAGTTAATACTAGAGTTTGGTAAAACGACGTTTTACGCAGGCGCGAAACTTTTCCTTATGTAGGAGAAGAGAAATGGTATTCATCCTAGCGTGCCTCCTACCACCATGGACTCCGACAAGGGACGCAATCAGCAGTTCAACTGGCAGAAGCCAGGCTCTACTTTTTCCTAGAATATAGCATTATTATATTTTTGTAGAATCAAGATGAGGATTCGATAAACCCGAGGCAACCTTTTGAGCTGCAGTGCTAACCGCACATTAGTGATTTCTCGAGAACTTCAATTGAGACCCCAAGGGAGATTTTTCACAAATCCAATGTTAGCAGTGAGCGCACTCCTGCCACTCGTCCACAGAGATATGTGGGCCAAAGCGAATGGAAAGGTATATCTAAGACACCACTGTGATTCTTACGTAAAGCCTCATATGTCAAACAAACGACTTCGCAAACAAAAGGTGTTTGTCAAAACAAATATTCGTTAAGCATCGAAAACATAAATGAAAAACAAAATGGTGCCAAATTAATGCATAATTAAAAGGAAATACTCGCTATGTTTGAAAAACAAATGCACAAGTTACAAACTAAAGAAATTTTAATGTTTTTTTGTGAATATTTAAAAGGTTGAACTATTGTGCAGATCAGAAAAGGAAAGAGAAGTTTGAATGACACAAAAGATGGTCAAAAACAGAGAAGAATCACAAAGGTAAGTCCCGTCCGCGTGACACCAATCTTTACGAATAGCAGTATAAACAACTTGGAAAAATATAAAGCTCGACATCTCGGGGTTCTGCCACCTAGATCATATAAAGAAAATTGGCTCCTGAAGAATTGACAACTTGTAGATGGAGATATAAAATAATACTCTTCTTTTGGTAATAGTCACAAACTGGTGCCTTGCGAGACATTAGTTCGAACCCTAGAGTCACTGAAGTCCCGTCATGCAGAGCGGCTAGTGTACTTTGAATCTGCAGATACTCAAATACCTACTGTTGACAAGTAGAATTGCTTGAAAAAATACTTTCTTATTTTTTTAAATGATTTGCTATGTTAATAGCCAAAAGAAACAACACAATTTGGATTCAATGTTTTGTAAAAATTTCTCACAGAATTTGAAATGTTAAAACTCCGGAATTTCTTACGAAAATTCGTACACTAATTGCTAAAAATTAGGAAAGTTACAATAAATAATAAATCAGAAGTCGAAGGAAAATTTGCGTTTTTAACCATATAAAATTAAAAAGTGATTTCTTTTTATCAAAAGACTGATCCATTGCAAAAACCGAGAGTCTTCATATTTCAACAAAACATAAAAAATAGATAATTGTTTTGTTTTGCAAATAACAATGTGATACATAAGTATACTCATTAATCAAATGCATTATATATTAAGCGCAAGTTAAAAGTGCATCTAATTAGATACACACACAAGAAAAATAACGGGTTTCATGTTCCCTTTGAAATGTTCTCCAATGAATTACACAACCTTCTTGATGAAATTCCTTTTGATATATCTGCTATGTAGCTAATGCCATCTGATTGGCAGTGTCAAATCGAGATCTACGAAATTTATCACTTCGAGGGGCTAGATTAGGGTTACTCAACCTTTTTTTCTGACGGGCCGCATACATATGTTAGCTATATCCCATGGGCCGCATACATATGATGGCTATTTAACGCGGGCCGCAACATGAGGAAATTATTAATGTAAGAGGGGATAATATAGAAAAGTTAAAAAGTGGAAATTGATCAAAATATAAAAACTCCTATTTTGCCTTTTTTAATTATTATTTTTTATTTTATTATTTTTTTTTACTAAATTTTTCTAAATTAGAAGAATTTAAGAATCACTCTTTCACATTTTCTGCACCAGTAATAGGTTTCATCTGATGACTAATAATATAATAAATTTCATTGGGTGAATTTGTTACCACTGTGACATTACCACAGAGAAAACATTTTTGTGCTTTTGTAAAGATTATTCAAGAAGGCCTATTTATCACCTCTTGAAAGAGATCTTCAAGGAAATGTGTCATTCAATGATTTATGTTTAAAGGTATTTTTTTATATACAACAATTTCGTGACAAATCAAATAACTATACTACTGAACCATGCTTGTTTTTCACTAGAAAATAGTCAACTTCTCAGCGTATACAGTAAATCATTTTTATTTTAGAACATATCTTTCGCATACGTGATCTGAAAGATAGTTAAAAATTAGTTCCACTCATAAAATGGTTCGCTAATCCCATGTTGTTTAGTATCACTAATCAGAAAAAAAGAATATCAATTCGCACCCATACGACATCGACAGAAAAAAACCGTGGATTGAACAAATTGATTAGATTTTTTGTGATTATCATTTTGCCTCGTTCTGTTTCTAGATTAATGGTTAAAACAAACACAGGTCGCCCATCCGACGCTAACTGGGATCTGGGCCTGGGTTCGAATTCCGGAGAAGACATGGATATTTGAAAATATATAGTGCCTTTGCGGCATTGGGGTACTTTTAAATATGTAAGAACACTAGTCCTCTCGCCCAGGGGTTGGTGGAAGGAAGAGTGAAGGTGTTAGGCCCTGACCCCCAAGGTGTTCTCCCTCAAAATTGGGGTGAAAGAGAGCTAAATCATTCTGTCACCTGTATGGTGTACAAAGTTGCGGATAATGACAGGCGTCATTATCCGCCTAACTGCCATAATGATTTTGTGGGGCGCCCGGTCGGGCGCGCCGGTCGGTGGCATTAGTAACAACAACAACAAAAACAGTAAACTTTAGTACTGAAGTTTGCTACATGCAGTAGCGTAAGTATTACAAACAGCTTTTCTGTGTGATTAACCTTTACTTTCTGTACATTATTTCAATTTTCATGTTTGAATCAAACACAGTTTATGCATTATTGTATTTCAGCATTTAGTGTTGATATTTTTTCAGTCTCTTTCTTTGAGCAGTTAATACATGCAAGAGGCTTACTGCACTCAACAGATCGGTGAGTATATCCGAGGCAATAGAAACATTTATTAATGACGACAAAATCATTATCTTCGCACGTGCTCCATTCAATTTTCAAACCCATTTGAGAATGGTTGCGTTTTCGAATAGCAAAGGGTGTCTCAATAGCGATTTGACTCGAATGTTTAAAATTCTTTAATGTGAATCGAACTTTGCAAAAGCTCTTGAGCTCATCTGATTTTAAAATTTCAGGGTTTTGAGAGAAGATGGTATTTAAAATATGCGTATTATTAACATCATTTGGAACGTTTTTATTTAAAATCGTAGGACATTTCTGTTTCGGTACAGTCGAATTTAGTTCCGGGGAATTTGACTAAATTGCGTCTTGAGGATCATTCAGTCTACATTCAAAGTCACATTGTACTAAAGGGTACAATTGATAATCGTTTTTAAATTGCGAATGCCTAATGTAGCTTCAGTGATTTTAATCTACAATTTAAGAGCTCCAGCATGTCCATAGAAGCCCATTTTAAATTGCGTAATTTTATGTACCTTTTTCTCAGAAACTTCATCTGATGGATAAAATTTTTACAATAGGTTATGTATATTATAAATAAATCTTTAACGAAAGGTTTGTCTTTTTGTTAAAAATTAAAGTAATTATGAATTTTTTAAAAAAATCCAATTTTTTTCTCTAAAATTCTGCTTAAAAAGGCCTTATCTGAAAACGTTTGTTATATATATCTAATGCCCTCGATTAAAATGTGTAAATGTGTTAAAAGCATGTTCACTGAAAATTTTAGGATTATATAATAAGTAGTATTGGAGAAAAGGTACTTAAAGTGGAAAATATTGCATTTTTAGAAAACAGGCTTTAAAGTAAAAATTTGTAATTCTTGAGCATTTTTTTAGTTAATTCTGGAAGCACATGAAGCATTTTCTTTACCCTCTGCTTCAACAAAAGACTCTTCTAATTTTCATATTTTTTTCTTTATTTTTAACAATTTAGCTTTTTTTTTTGTGGGGGATCTCAAGATGCTTTCGTTGGGCTACACAAATCCTACGTGCATCTAATTTTTCGAAGCAGGACACATAATTATAACTTGGTTTAATATCGATGTTTTAAGGCTCTTAATTTTGCTTTATGACTCATATTGAACTGTGCAATAGCCATATTTATCCCTAATTTTAGACTTTTTAATGCCACCAATGTAGATTTTGGAATCACTGAAAATATAATGTTATTAACTGACTCATTGAGGTTCTGAGTCGTTCTACGAAAAAATTTTCTTAATAA
This sequence comes from Trichonephila inaurata madagascariensis, assembly GCA_019973955.1. Classification (NCBI taxonomy): domain Eukaryota; kingdom Metazoa; phylum Arthropoda; class Arachnida; order Araneae; family Nephilidae; genus Trichonephila; species Trichonephila inaurata. The sequence goes on from BMAV01007717.1 coordinate 51,055, forward strand.
CATAGGATCACCTAGATCTCTAAAAATTGGCTTCATTTAATACATTATTGTATACAGACGTGTGTATGGGTGATCATAGTGCCTTTCGTTACATTGAGCTTCTACCTTTTGAATCTTGCACCATGAATTTATACCTGCAGGACACAGTCTATGCTTAGGGCTCTCGTTTGAAGAGAGAAGATGAAAATAAACAGCCCAAAAAGCAGTTTTCATGCTGTGTAGGTCATTCACATTTATTTGGAATAGACATATTATAAAATCTTTGAAATTTTATATTAAAATGTCAGTGAGTAGGTTACGACTACTTAAGACTTCCATTACTTAATTTTTTTTCTCTGCTTTTTCTTTTAAAATCTATAAGAGACGTTTTTACCCATACACTTTTGGATATGCCTAATACACTCTAACTTTTCCACGAATGTTATATGGATTTGAGCTCATCAAAAAGGAGTAGCTTCATCTAAAAAACAAATAAAAATAATTCTAAATTTCGAATTTTTCACATCATATATCACTTCAAACATAAATATTTGAACTTTTTGAAAATATAAAAAAAGTTATAATCGAGAATTTTCCGAAAATTCATGTGCTAGACCCCTTAAATAAGTTTTTTAACATCGAAATCGCAGTCTTGCGAAACAACAAAAATAACAGTTACTTGAAAGTGAATTTTGACTTAACCTCATCTAAATTTTCATCCAAAAAATATGATAGAAGGGAGTATTTTCTCGTGAATATAAAACTAATAATAGTATCATTTAGTATCTTTTATTACCCTACAGCAGCGTTTCTCTAATTGTGGACGCACCCCCTAAGGGGGCGTGATAACCCTACCAGGGGAGCGCGAGCATATTAAAAAGTCGAAAGCAAAAGAATGTTTAAAAAAATTATTAGTTTATTAAAAGTAAGCAAACAAAATACATTCTAATATAATAAAAAAAAATATACATTTACACTTATGTAATACATTTATCATTGTATCATTAGTGCACATTGTACTTCATAATTAATTTAACAATACTAAGTTAAGAACAAATTTAATAATTGCTAGTGCCTATGAGCTTGTCACATATAAAATTATATACAAAATTTGACACATCTTGAAAATTTTTTTGTGTGTACGTTTTATAATTAATCCCTTAACTATACCAATTAAAAGTTACGTGATTTGCTCTTCCATGCCACCGTTTTCATCGTAAGCGTGTGTTTGTGGTGTTTCGGGATTATATTTTGCGGCGCATGTGTGGTATCAGTGAAATAAGCACATCCTTCGCAAACACACTCAAGAGAATTTTATTTTATTCCAAAGCCTTCGAAAATAGTTTTATGGATAGAAGTGAACAGAAAAGATCGTAAAGAAAAATTTTTTATTTTTTCTTTTACTTTGATTTCTCATTAAATAAAATACAGTAGGTGACAAAAGTGTTCATACACTTTGCACTTTCTTCTAAAATTTAATGTTTTCCACTAATAAAAATTAATATATTGTAATTGTAATTTATTTATGATATCTGTCGCTTGTTCTTAATGGAATGACATAATTAATTTTTTAAAAATGTAGTATAAATCTTTTTTATTTTAAATTATCAAAAAGCTACTAGAAAATTACGCAAGAAAAGTCTTCGTACACTTAACAAAAATCTCAACTTAGCTTTAAATATTTGTATTTCTTTTTTAATTTAATATTTAGTAGGATATCTTTTAGCGTCCACGCCACTTTTTAAGCCTCTTGATATAGATTTAATCAGTTTTTTGTAATTTCTGCATCAGTTTTCCTCCATTCTTCTGGGATTATTGTTTTTACACTTCACATTTTGTGTTTATTTGTCACCAGTGGCGTACAATGAGAACAGTGCCCTTGGCATCATTACCCTGTTAAAAAATTAAGTAGTCTCCAATATCCAAATTTCGGGCGGATAATTTAAAATTTCTTTAAAATAATTAAATAGAGCTCATGATCCAAAATACCATGAAAAAATACCATATTACCTAATTCTGAGGCCAATTTACACCCCCATGCCAGAACAACTTCACTTCCATGCTTTAGCCTTTAAGTGAAGGAGTTCTTGTTCTACATAAATTCATGGGATGAAACTCCTTATTTTTTCATTTACAAGCTATTATAAGCCCATTGGAACCAAAAATGTTTAATTGTCTGCCATCCCAGTCAATTTGCTGTCAATTTTGAATTTTCTTAAACTTAATTCGAAGAATCTAGTTGGAACAAATAAAACATGGAGTTAGAAGTGTTCTTGAGTGGGGTTGTAAATCGGCCACAGAATTAGGTAATGTGGTATTTTTTGATGGTATTGTGAATCATAAGCTCTATTTAAATATTTTAAAGAGAAATTTTAATTTATCCGCCCAAAATTTGGATATTGGAAGCGATTTCATTTTTCAACAGGATAATGACGCCAAGCGCAATGCTCTCATTTTACGCCACTGGTGTCTCTATAACTGTCCCCAAATTATAAAAACACCTCCTCGATCACTTTATTTAGCCCAGTAGAACATATTTGGTGAGATTTTGATGTAAAAAAAAACATGACAAATAAATGAAAAATGTGAAGTAAAAACAATAATCACAGAAGAATGGTGGAAAATCGATGAAGAAATTACAAAATACTGATTAAATCTATATCAAGACACTAAAAAGTTGTTGTGGACACTAAAGAATAACCTACTTAATATTAAATTAAGAAGGAAATACAATATTTAAAGCAAGTTGAATTTTGTAATGTCAAGACTTTTTGGCGTAATTTTAGTATTCGTATTATTTAAAAAAAAAAGTTATACTGTTTTGTATTAATTATGTCATTCCATTAAGAACGAAATGCAGATATCATAAATAAATTACAATTACAATATATTAATTTTTATAAGTGGAAAACATTAAATTTTAGAAAAAATTGCAAGTGTACGAACACTTTTGTAGTCCACTGCATATAGCATTTTTTACTTTTAAGCTATCGAGGTTTTTAGTAGTGCCTACATTATTTTATTCAAATTCTGTATCAATTTTTGAAAAATTTTCAGTTCTGATACATTATTTTCATCAAATTTGACTATAAAGCATCATAAATACCATTTGGAAATGTGTTAATACATGAAAATATGGCTTTGGTAATACATGATTATACGATATTTCGAGAGAAAAGGCTATTAGAGTTTTATATATTCACCTGTAAACAGTTTCTTAAAGCTTTAGAATTAAAAAAATTTCCTTAAAAATTACATAAATGGTATTCGAAACAACAAGTAATTTGTTTTTATTTTTTTGAACATGAATTTTTTATGTATGCAACGAGCTACGTGCGACGAAAAAAGATATTGCATCTTGAGATATTTATATACCTTTTACTAAGAAACTATTGAACACCAAAGCTTAAAATTTTTTATAAATGCACAATATATATGAAATATATAGTTAAAATTTTCAGTTCATGCATAGAGTAGATTTATAGAAAAAAGAATGCACAATTTAGAACAAATTCTCATTTTCTGTGTTATGAAATCGTTATTTTAGATTAACAGGTCTCTGAAGAATATTTCAAAAATATCATATAAAGAATAAGAACACACAAGAACATATATAAATGTATAGTAAAAATTTCCAGTTCATGCATATTCAGTAGATTTATAGGAAAAAGAATACACAATTTAGTAAAAATTTCATTTTCTGTGTTACGAAATCTGTGTTAAAAATTCTTAAGTTTACGTAGGAATATTAAAATTACTAACACCACCTCAACTAATACTTACGTCCATTAGTGTGTACGTTTCGAGAGCAGGGTACCAACTCTTGTGCATCCCTCGTCATTTCATTGTTGAAAAAAATCTTGTCCCAATATAACCCGTGTTTTTGTATATATATAAGTGCGACTTTAATAAATAATAGTTGCGAAACTATAGAAATAATCCACACTCTGATCTGTATATAATAAATATTAACTCAAAAAAATTCTATAAGGTATCCATTGAGATAAATAAATGCACTCTTAACATAAGCCAAATCGATTGCTATTTCTTACTGTCAAATATCTAGTAACTGAAAAGCTTGCACATGGACAAACTCATAAAGAAATACATTTTAATGATTTCACACAGCTCTTGGATAAACTATTTATTTCTCAGGAAGAAAATCATCAAATATAAAAATAATAAATAAAATTAGAATACTCTTTCACAGTTCAATAGCAAAAGGGTCCACAGATTTCGAGTCTCTTTCACATAAAATAATGGCGTAACTTCGCCCCCTAGAGAAAAGTCTTATTCAAATCATGCGTAAAAAGGGTCCACTCTCGATAATTCCACACCCAGTCTGAGTGAATTCGCTGGTTCCAAATTCGCCGTGTTCTTTCGCACTCTTTTTCGTTCCCAAATCCGCCTTACTTCGAAGTTCAAGTATCGCGTTTTTTCGTTGATCGGGACTCAGAACATTCCCTGATCTTCCAAGTTCGGAGACCGCCGTACTTCGCGGGCTCGTTATCGCTTTTTTCTATCGCTCACGGACGTCCAAATGGTTCCCTTCAAATCCAGTCTCCCTTCCAGACTCTCTCTCTCCTTATATCCTCTCTGTCTCTCCTAATTATCCTTCTGTCATCTCTTGTTCTTTTGCCGCCACTCGATCTCGGATTCCTTGATCTCTTGCCCAATGGGTGCCGATGGCTGGGTGCACATTTTAAGTTTTCAGACGCGCCGTCGTCACCAATCGCGGGAAAATGAAAACACAATGTTATGGCATCTCTTTTTGACAGTCTGGACAGCCTGGGAAAAAGAACCCGAAACTTTGACCACCCAGTTACGAGATTCTTTCCCAGCAATTAGGGAAAAGTCTGGAATTTTCGCAACGTCTGTCGGCAAGGGGCAAGGGATCTGTTAGCAAATAGGGGCTGAGATCGGCTTCGTCATAACATGCAGTTATTTTCCTCAAAATTATTAAAACATGTAACATAGGGTTAAAGAATTCACGCTATAATTAATAAAAATTTATTTTCTTTTTCTGATTGATAAATAGGAAATAACAAGTTTTCATTTTTTAATTAAATATATACTTTTTTCAATGCGATTTAGGATTCTGCCATGAAGAGGCTTAAAAATACTTAACATTCTTATTTGTTTTATAAAAATATTTATGAAAGCCTGAATTTTTTTTTACAACAGAGAAATCATTTACAATTTTGAATGAAAGTTCTTTTCGTAAAGACCGACCAAGCTCATCTAGAGAAGAAATTTTAATTGGAATAGAAAAGAGAAATGTCTACCAAACAAACATAAACTCGACTACCTAAAAGTAAAAATTGAGAAACAATAATGATTAAGAAGTTATCTAATCCAATATTGTTTTTGTTTGATAAATTAACACCTTTTATATATATATATATATAAATATATACCATTAAACAATAATCGCCTTGGTGGGGTGATTATGGACTTAAATCTGATGATTCTAAAAATTCTCCTGTTGACTTTATGTGGGCGTTTGGAAAACTTTTAAAGGAGTTTTGTTTAACATTATGATATCCGTCACCAAAAGTACTCGTTTTCTCTTCAGAGTGATGAGGAATAAACCGGAGCTGGCACAAAACAGTCCTAAATCACCACCATGTCAACGTGATGATTAGGATAGTAATTTGATAGCACTGAACGCACCTTGTTGTGCAAGAGGGATATATGCACCGGCGTCCCTTAAGGGGTTAAAACTCAAGAAATTTGGGGAAATTATGGTCAATACTTATCCAAATCCTACAATTTTAAGACTAACAGCTGCAGTAAAATATCTAGTCATTTATTTTTTTACACATTACTGAACGAAATCTACTATTTCGATTTCCCTCGGTTTTAATGTCTTATTGCTCTAATAGTATTTTATTTACATTATTCATCCAAAATTTTTTCCCTTTTTTAAACAAAAATTAATTTTTTTTAATTTAGGGGAAATAAAAAAAACCCCATATTAGGGGAGGAACTTCAATACGAAAAAACCCGGGGGAAAAAACCAAAAATAAACCATTATGAATTGTTTATAGTAACTGATAATGATGGATAACTCAAAAGGGCTTATCATATACCGGAGTTACGTTATCTTTTTTAAATTTTAGTCCCAATTTTTTTCTTTTTTTTGCCAATTTGGTCTTTTTTTGGGGGAATTTAAAAATTTTAAACCAAATACCAATAAATTTTAATTTTTTTCATTTTTACTAAATGGTTTTAAAAAGTTTTTTTGATTTTAAAAAGTTTTTAAAATTTCTTTTCTTTTTATCGAAATTTTTTGTTTAAAAAAAATGGTTTTTAAAAAAAATTCAAAATAAAATTAAATTTTTCCAAAAAAAAAATTATTTTCCTAAAAATTAATTTAAAAATTTTGTTTAAAAAAAATACAAAAAAAACCCAAAACGGAAAAGCCTTAAAAAAAATGGGTTTTAATTAAAAATTTTTCGGGGAAAAAAAAAAATTAAAATTTTTCCATTCCCAATTTTAATTTTTTAAAATTTTTTTTAAAATTTAATTCATTTAAAATTTTTAAAAATTTTTTTAACTTTTGATAATCAATATCCTTTAAGGTTTTCTTTTTCAAAAATTGGACTGGAAATAAAAAACAGTAAAAAGTTAAAATTTGACATTATACAAAAAATTTAAAATTTTAAAAAAAATTGAATTTTGGAAATTTAAATTTAAACTAAAATTGAAAAAAAAAATTGGGCCTGAAACTTTTTTTAAAAGGGTTTGAAAAAAATTTTTTTGCGCCCAGTATAAAAAAATTAATGTAATTTAAAATTTGGGAAAAATTTCAATTATCAAAACGAAGCGAATTTTAGAATAAGATTTATTAGACTTAATTTAATTTTTTGGGGAAAAGGAATGAAAAAAATTTTTAAAATTTTAAAGTTAATGTTAATTTGGTTAAAAAATTTAAATTTAAATTTTTCCTTTTTTTGGGGATTTTCCCTACCTGCCCCCACCCCCGGGTTTGAAAGGGAAAAATTCTTAAGGAGGGATTTTTAGTTTAAGAGGGTTAACAAAAAATTGGGTTTCAAAAGGGCAAACCCTTTTTTAAGGAAATTAATTGGACTTTTAATTCCGGGAAAAAAGAATTTAAAAATTTAAAAATTTTTAAAGGGCCCCCCTGCCACCCCCCCACTGAAAAAAGGGGCCAAAGTGAATGCAAAGGTATATCTAGGATACCATTGTGTTCCTTATGGAAAGTGCCACATGGCAAATAAAAGAGTTCGCAAACAAAGGATTTCAGTCAAAATAAATATACATTAAGCATCAAAAAAAGAAATGAAAAATTAGCACAAAACAATTTCGATATCAAATCAAACTTAAAAAAAATGAAAATCACCTTGTTTTATTAATAATGAATAATAAATGATCAATTACAAAAGAAAAAAAATTTTTTTTTTTGGATTATTTAAAAGGTTGAACTATTGTGCAGGTCAGAAAATGAAAGAGAAAAACTTGATTGATATGAAAAAATGGCCAAAAAGAAGAATCACTAGGGAAATCCCTCCGGGAAAGACACCAAATTTTTAAAAACCAGTAAAACTTTGGAAAAAATAAAGGGTTCCACTAGAAAATCTCGGGGGTTTGGGGCCCCCTCAAAACATAAAGGAAAAACCCCCCCCGAGGATTTGACGACTTGTTAATGCAGATATAAAATATTTTTTTTCTTATAGTTAGTGTCACTAACTCATGCCATAGCTTGAATTTAACTCTATCCTCAGAGCCCCCATGAAGATCCTCCTTGTAGAGAGTTTAATGAACATTAAATCTGTAGAATTGTTGAAATATCTGCTATTGGCATGAATAGGTTGCTTGAATCACATTTTTTTTAAATGCTTTGTTAAAACAGATGATTGTAACCCAAAACCCCCAAAAAAAAAAAACCCAAAAAAGATTTATTGTTTTTGAAAATTTTTACAAATTTTTGGGAAAAATTTAAAATGGAATTTTTCTTATGAAAATTTAAGATGGTGTAAAAACTCGGGTATTTACAAATAAATATAAAAGGAAAGAAAGAAAATTTGAAGTTAATGGAAAACGTAAAGAGTTTGCCTTACTCTAACCATTTAAAAGTAAAAGCAAAGTTATACATATCTAAAATACACACAGACCGAGTAGTAAAATTCGAAGGTATTCATATTTCAAAAAAGCATAAAATGTTAAATCGATTTGTTACTGAAATAGGAGCTATATTTGCCCAAATATACACAATTTATGCTAAATAAACGCAATCCAAATTTTAAACATGAAGGTAAAGTGTTATCTAAATTTTAAAAACACACACAAAAAAAAAATAAAAGGGTTTCCCTGTTCCCCTTTTAAGTATCCCCAATGAATTGCACAGCCTCCTTGATGAAATTCCCTTTTGGAAAATTTTGTTGTTTCTAATGCCACCTGATCGGCGGGGGCCAGATCGATTTCCCCAAAATCTATCACGGGAAGGGGAAGTAAAAAGGGACTCAACCTTTTTTTCCCCGGGGGCCCAAAAAAAAAAGACAGTTGTTTTTATGGGGACCCCCAAAAAGAGAATTAACAAAAAGGGGCTAAAATGCGTAAATTTGACCAAAGTAAAAAAACTCATAATTTTGAAATTTATTTTAAATTTTTATTAAACTCGATCAAACTCACCTAATAAAATATAGGTTTTACGCATTTTTTTACCCAGTTTTGAGGCAATTTATTTCTTTTCGACAATCATTCTAAGCCCTTTTAGTTTTTTTGACAAGCTCTAAAATTTTAAAAAAAAAACTACCCGTGTATTGATAATTTTTTTGACAAAGCCTTACTTATTTTTTTAAAATTTAAAGGAAATTTTTTAAGAAAAAAGAATGACAGCAAAAAGTTTTTTCTGAAATTTAAAAAAATCAAAAAATATTTTTTTTAAAAATAGTTCAGACTTATTTGTGCATTTTTGTTTCAAATTTATTCAAATAGTTGTTAATTTTACTAAAAAAATATCTGACCAAATAACTGAATTTATCCAAAAGTACATCAGAAGCATTTAAGAAACTCTCCAAACAATTTCTGTTTCAAATCAAGGTTTTTAATATATGCAAGTAACAAATTTTAAGGGATTTTTTTTGTTCACTGACGGACATTACCATTCAAAAATTTTTTTTTGATTGATAGATTTTTTTAAAAAAAAATTGATTGCCGTCTTGGGAAAAAATCCTCAAAAAAAGAACTATTAAAAAAATGTGTTTAGTGGTATAAAGGGAACGGTAAAATTATATTTTTAAATATAACATTAAACAAATCAAATAAGTTATTGAAAACCCCCCACGTTCGTTTTTCTAAGAAAAACAATATCCCGAATTGTCTTTAAACAAATATATTCCTGATATTTTCACTTGAAAGGCAAGAGGGTTAATTAAAAAACAGTGTGACTCATAAAATTTCACCCAAAATACTGTTATTTTTTTCGCCGTTCAAAAAATAAAGAAAAAACCCGCAAATTTGTACCAGCTCAACATTGATAGAAAATTGGGATAAGTTTGATTCCTTGATGAATAGAATTTCCATCTAAATTTGTAATGCATTTTCTTAAAAAATTTGGGTTATTGGGAAAAAAGGGGAAAAATGAGGGGGCCCCCAGGTTAAATATCGTGGGGCTAGATAGTACGCGCATGTCGTTAGTCGTTACCCGGCCAAAATAAAATTTTGGCTGGGTTTCCCTCCAATTTTTTGGCCTGGTAGCCAGTGGTAAGATATCGGGTCATTGCTGGCTTTGTCACTTGATCGCAGTCCCAAATTAAAGAACCGCCGTGTGGGGCAGGGGCACGCTAAATATGTTGAAAACTGAAACGTTCCCCCGTGGTGGGGTTTAAAATAGTTAGGAGGGGTGCCGCTCGGGTGTCGCCCCCCGTCATTTGGCCCAAGGGTTTCCCAAAATCACTTGGCCCGTCCCAAAAGCCCTGTGTAGCTAAAGTGCGATTTTAATTTAACTCCCCCCACTCATCCACCCCAAATTTTTTTGGGGGGAAAAACACATGGGAGTGATCAGGGGACATCGTTTTCCTTTTTCCTTCCCCCAAACCCCCTCAAAAGGGCCCTTTGGGGAAAAAAGGACTATTTAGAGTATTTTCCCCCGCAAATGGGTTGTGCATTTACAAACTTTCCATGCCCCCCGGGGGTTCAAACCCACCCCCCACGGCAAAACAATCAGCGTGCTAAACACTATAGCGAATGGGGGGTTAAATAAGTTTGGGCCAATTAAAGTTATTTTAAAAATTTTTTTGGGAAAAGTTATTTTTAATTTCAAAATTCTCCAAAATTTTAAATTTTAAAAATTTTTTAAAATGCATGTTTTAAAATTTTTTTATTTTGCATAAAGACCAAAAACCACCCCAAATTTTTCCCGATAACTAAAAAAAAAAGCCTGTGTGTGTTCTAGTTTTTTTTTCACTTAATCTTCTAAAGTGAATTGAATTGCATTTCGTATAGAGCATAATTTATTAAGACGGAAGGGGGATTTCCCATTAATTTTAGAATTTCATTAAAAGGGTTTTATACGAATTTTTTAAATTTTTAAAATTTAAAAGGGATTTTCCCTAAAGAAGCCGGGAGAAACTTTGGTTTTTTTCGGGGCATATTAAAAACGAAATTTTATCTAGTTTTTTTAGGAAGATGTCTCTCCTTGTGAATGACAATTTTAATGAACAATTTATCAAAAAAGAAAAAAGAAGCCTTAAAATGTGAAATTTGCCAGAAAATCTTTTTCCCAAAATGCCAAATTTAAAAACACATAAAGCGCATTCCTTTCCAAAAGAAAAGATTTATGTTTTTTTGGGAAAATGCCGGCATTTTTCTGAAATTATTTTTTAAAACACATTTACTTTTTTTCATTCCCCAAAAAAAGCATCATGTTTGTGAAATATGCAAGCAGGCTTTCCGTAAAAAATTTGTAAATTTAAAAAAAACATTTTTTCGTATTCATACCAAGGGAAAAAAATAAGTTTGTAAAAAATGCAACAAGTCTTTTTTTAAAGTAGCAACCCTTTAAAAACAAATTTCGTATTCACACCAAAGAAAGGCCTTTGTCTGTGAATTTTGCAACAAATTTCCCCATGGGAAAATTAAAGCATTCTTTCGTATTCCCTACCAAAAAAAAAAACCTTAAGTTTGTAAAAAATGGCCCAAAAAGGCTTTTTCTCAAAGAAAACCCAAAAGCATTTGGTATTCAACCCAAAAAAAAGGGCCCCATGTTTGTGAAATTGCAAACCTTTTTTTTTCAAAAATCAAATTTTAAAAAAAAATTGGTATTCATACTAAGGAAAAAAAATTAATTTGTGAAATTTGCAACAAGGTTTTTTTTAGGAAAAAACCCTTAAAAGCATTTCGGTATTCATACCAAAAGGAAAACCCCCCTTTTGCATTATGCAAAAAAAATTTTTTTCCCCAAAATTGCCTTTAAAATCATTGGTTTCAACCAAGGAAAACCTCACTTTTTTGAAAAATGCAACAAGTCTTTTTCTCAACGTTGTAATTTAAACAGTCATCTGCGTATTCATACCAAGGAAAGGCCTTTTGTCTGTGATGTGTGCAACAAGTCTTTTTCTCATAGTAGCAACTTAAAAAGTCATCTGCGTGTTCACACCAAGGAAAAACCTCACGTTTGTGAAAAATGCAACAAGTCTTTTTCTCAAAGTTGTAATTTAAACAGTCATCTGCGTATTCATGCCAAAAGAGAAGTCTTATGTCTGTGAAGTGTGCAACAAGGGTTTCTCTGATAAAAGAAATTTCAAGAGACATTTACGTATGAATACAAAGTAAAATCTTCATATTTGTGAAATATGCAACAAGTCAATTTCTCAAAGTGGTCATTTAAGCTATAAAAATCGCGTATACATATGCGTATTCTTAACAAGGAAAAGTCTCATTTTTGTGAAATACGCAACAAGGCTTTATTTCACAAGAGAAATTTCAAGAGACTTTTTTACGTATTCATTAAAGGAAAAACCTTATGTTTGTGAAGAATGCACTAAAGCTTTCTGTTGCAGTAATAATTTTAAAAAACACTTGTGTCCTTCGAAAAAGTACTTAGTTTTTAGATAAGTACTATTAATTTTCAAAGACAGCATTTTTATGAAGATTTATTCTCTGAAAAAATTGGAACTTAGAATTTTTGGAAATTTTAAAAGTGTCTCTTGCCAATTCTTTGCTTGCTTAAAGGTATTTTTGAAATATAAAAATCATAAAATCAATAGATTTATTTTTTCGTGTCAATAATTTCGACATAAATTGGTTATTATAAATATTTTCCTTTAGGATTGTACTCATTCTTTATCATGTCAATTTTATTTTTGTTTAGTATTATTATGAATGACCTAATGCTTTCTATGACTTGATTGTAATATTTTTGACCAATAAAAATAACTTTTATTGCTTTCTTGAAGGAGCATTTCTTTTTTTTATTTAATTGTAGAGCTTGAATCGTTTTTCAAATATCTACAGGGAAATATTTAGAAAATTAAAAGAAAATGCTTTTAGGTAGAATTACTTAAATATTTTGTTTAACGCTCATTAGATTTTAAGATAGATATCATATTCTGATAATACCGAAGGAATCTTTTTGTCGCTGTATTTTATTTGTTTTAAAATATTAAGTTTTCTTGCATTTTGTAAATTCCTTTAAAATTAAGTGTAATATTTCTACATAACATTAAATAAAATTGAAATTTTTTTAAACAACATGATAATATAGATTTTCATGAATAGGGCATAGTTATTTATTATGATGAATTTACCAAATATTATCCTGTTTTGTTTCCTGCTGAAATTTTCTAAAAAGCTTAGTTGAATTCTTAGAACGATATTTTTCAATAACGGCTCATGCTTCATTAAGGTTTTTACTTAATAAGTAATTAGTTCTCGATATGAAAATATAATTTCTTCCTGGATATTTTTCTTTCTGTATATGTAAATTTTGTTATATATATACTTTTTAATATTTTTTAATATTTTGAGTATTTATTCTGATTGCAGAATATTTATAAAAACCTTCATTGTTAGCGCTCTTATGAAATATATTCATGGAAATGAATATATTTCAAGCCTATCAATTATTAATTTAAAAATACCATTCTCTACCATTTACATAATACGGGAAGAAAAATTTTTTTCCAAGGAAAAATTAGAGAATATCTCGTTTAACACGACAATTATATTCAAAAGCTATCTTTCTAAACTATATATTCTATATGAATCAATTATTAAATGTATGGTAAGATTATCTGAGGTAATGTAAGAATGCAAATACACAAGTAAAAATAGAACGATGAGATAAAAACTCGAAAACACTGTAAGGAATATCACTAATAATATGTATATGTAAACAAATATATATATATATATATATATATATATATATATTCTCTGAACAACTTTTGAGTAAGCATACAACTTTTAAGTGTTGATCTTTTTTAATCTGTTGAAAATAGTTGTTTAATCTGTATGTGTAAAGTTTCCCTTGTATGGCTGTGATCAAGCTAGCTCGTAAAGAGTGATATGAAGATATTATTTTCTATATAGGTAATATACCGAGCAGTACCTTAAGTTAATCTTAATAAGTGATAAATTGCATGCACAGTCACTGTTGTGTTTCTTGTTCTATAATTCATTCTATTTATCGTTTTTTTTATATAGGTTAGGGTGTCCTTTTTATCGTTTTCTTGATATTTCTAATGACATAATTATCCTCCAGCTTTCTAGAAGTTCCCAAATGCATCTAATTTCCCCAATATAGGATAAATTGTTGACTATGGGGCCAATTTGGACATGTTTTATTATTAAAGACTTTTCTGTTATTTCATTTTTATTTAAATTATATATAATTTGTTTTCTTATTCATACAACATTTCCGTCGAAAATACTAATTCGCCAGAGAAGCTAAGCGCAAAATTTCAAAAACAGTGTTCAACAGTTGAAAGACAGGGTTCGGTTAACATTAAGTGTCATCTCTCCTTTCGATGAACGGAGCTTTTTGGTTTAAATTAAAATTGACTTAGATACCGGTAAGGTTCAAATCCAAAAAGTGAAATCATTCAACGAAATATATGATGTAGAGTATAAATAATATGCATGCTGAAAAAACAGTTGTATTTCTTTTAGATTTTCTTATGTTTATAAATATTTTTAAATGATGTATTATCAATACAAAATAAAACTCTAAATCTATATTCTTGATCTCTATCTGCAAACTCTCAAACATTACTGCGGGAATCGAATTATTTCAAACATTTCCAAATGTGCAGCACAATGAATCATATTGATAAATTGATTTGGCACACCGCAACAACAAAGCTGCCCGACCCAGGAGATAATATATACTATATTAATTAAATATGTGTTTAGATCAAGTATTTCATCGATTTATAGAGAAGTTTTTCATGCGTTAAATTTCCACGTTTATCTGGATAACATCTTTGCCACCTCTTCAAGATTCTCTATACACTTTGATTATTTACAGCGAATTTTTCAAGGTTTTGAGCTAAGGGCCGCGATAGTTATGAGGTCAAGGTCACACCCTCGTAGCCAGCTTGTCAGCAGTTCAAGCGCGAATGACAGTCAAGTCCAGCCATGTAGAGAGGCTGAAGCACGTTAAATCTGTGGAGGCTCAAAGTTCTTCAGTGGCGTGGTGTGGAAGTTCGAAGAGGTATTGATGGGATTTCCTATGTTGTCCTCATCACTAGAGCATGATTCAAAATTACGAAGTTCACTGCCAATAGACTTCGTGTTGCTTTATAGTGCGATTTTAATACATACCAACTCCCAAAAAGTGAGATATTCAAGTTTTGGCTTCTACCTTTTCTTCCAACACGATTTTCAAAGCAACGATATCTGTATCTAATGTCCATTTGAGCTATTAATTTAACTTTACTTATCCATTTATATGATATACCTGCAATATTATTTCTAAGGTAATTTCTTAAATTTTTATGATATAATCCTACAAATGTTTTCCGCTAACTTTCACTTTTCATATAGTTTAATTCTCCTCTATCACAGTGAAAGGCAATGCGTCAATACCCAGAGAACCTATTTGCGATGTCATTTTCGAAATTGTAATTGTGAAGAATCTTTTTACACAGTGGAGAGTGACTTATTATTCGCTGCAATCTCAAATTTCCTTTTTTCTTATGTTAACATTTTGGAAAATTACTTTAATCCTATCAATAAAAATCTGCAATATGTGGACTTTAAACCGCGACTGATTTAATATGTACTTCTCCCCTCTACTATGTCTGTGATATGAGGCTAACTGAAAAAGTGTAAGCTGCTGAACGTCAAATGAAACTGTTCTGATATTAATTAACGTCAAAATATGAAGCAACTTCAGAACTTTTATCGCTAGACTTACTAATTTGAACCATAGTAAAATGACGAGGACGACACCGGAGCTGAGAAACTTCTCTCCAGATGACCATATTATAGCCATAGGAAGAATTAAATCCTCAACAAATTTAATTGTTATCACAACTCCTCCGTAATGGGGCTCTTTATTGCCCTATGACTTGATTATATCCGTGTTTTTCAGAAAATTTCTTTTAACCCCTAAGTGTAGATTTTTTCTGCAAACCTTGAGAACATAAACCGTCGATAGAAATTTTTTTCAAGAGAGTTCAGTTTTTCATCTAAAAGTATTTTATTGTAATCTTCTCTGTAACTGATACACCCAGATTTAAGATCTTAATTTTGGAATATGTTTCTAGCACGTTGAAATCTACGTCTGGCAGCATTCACCTTTTTTTCGCATGCAACTGATTTCAAAGGAACATCATGGAAAGTTGTTTAAACTGCGTTTCTTGGTATTCATAAAAGAAGAGGAAACTCTTGGATAAGAACGGATCCAAAGTCTTCTGCTGTGGAGTTTAAGAGGTAGCTGCTTGGGCATGAGTTAAGAAGACCATAGAGATAAGGAATACATAAAGAACAAAACGCTTGTAAACGTTTCCAATTGACTGTTTTGATGTTGAAAAGAAAGATTTTCGATTTTCAAGATGTAGATTTGGAAACAAAGATTTTGAATTCAATCACACACACATCGTATGGTCGGATGAGGAATCGCTGTTAGAGAGACACCAACAAGTAATGCCTTGGAGTAAATCAATTCTAATGACAGTGACATCAATGTAGCTAAAATCATGGTTAGTCCGAAAAGTAGGCCCACAACCTTAATTTATTATAAAAAAAGGTATTTAGAACAAATAAAGTCACTTAGCCTGACTCCACGAGTATTGAAAAAGGGACTAAACCATTGTTCGGATTTGCTATTAGCATTAGTTCTCCAAATCAGTTTCTTAAGATTCTTATTCATGAAAACAAGATTAATTTTCTGAATATCAGCATCGATATTTCTTGAGGGTTTGATGTGATAGGAAAAAGAGTAAAAGTTATTGCATTATATAAGGCTTACACCCATTTTAACTATATAGTAGTCTGTATTATTGAGGTCAGCAAAAACTGAGAAATCTTTTGAGTGAATAATAATAGCTACTTTGATCCACAGAGTTTACATCATTATGAGTATTAGTAGTGCCTATTTTATCTTTCTCTCTCCAGTAATCCTTTTTTAATTCAATATATAATCTTGGGTTGTTTTTTTAATATTTTGTACTTAGGTATTTTTTTTTTTCGATCGTGTACCGCAAATAAAACACCTCGCAAATATATATATTTGCATTTTGCATTTTGTGATGCTTTAATTTGGCGAAATTAATCAATAGGATTGTTCTTGAATGCTTTTTTATCTATTTGTGGTAATTTTTAAAATTTTGTTTGATGTTTCCCTGAAATATGAATAAAGATTTTCTAATATATATTTTGTGTTTGTACGAAACAGTTTATCTTGATTTAATCAAAGTATTGTAGCCTTATTTTATTTTTTTTATATCTTTTTAATATTTAATTTTATTTTATAACTAGCTGCATCACATGTTGCTGTGGCTAAGTCTGGTTAAAAAGACCGGTGCACCACAAAGTATGCCACGAGGGTTACAAAAGTAAATAATAATACACAAAAATATTAAATTCAAACAAATAATGAAAGGGTACTTTCGTATTATTGCAGCAATCGCCAACTTAATTATAACTCGCCATTTTGGCATCACCGATTTCCTAAGTGTCGTATGTGTTAAATTGGCAACCAGGTGCTTTGTTTCATAATAATGTCACCACTAATTTGCGATAATATATAAGTATTAAAAAAAATATCGAAATAAAAATTTTCAACAAGAACATGTAAATCAGAAAAATATATAATAAAGAACCATGAAAAAAATAAATGCAAATCTTTAATATTTATAGGAAATAATGGTACCACATTGCAACAATTGACCATTATATTATTAACTTGCCAAGTTGACAACCCCTATTTCCCATGTATTGTATGCACTGAATTGGCAACCAGATGATTCGTTTCAAATATTGTCACCAATATGCTGCGATAATATGCAAGTAACAAATAGTTTCAAAAGTACATAAAGAAGTTCATGCAGTTCATAAAATAGCCAAAACATATAAATGAGGGGTAGTCTTAAACAGAAGAAAAAAAATTACTGTATTAATTTGAATCAAAAAGCTGTCTTATACAAATAAAACATAAAATTTGACGAAATGGTTTTTCCCCCAAAAAGTGGGGAGATGAGATATTTTACGATGCTTCTGGGTAGACAATACTTTGTGTTGCTTCATTGTCTGTGCAAATACATGAATGATTTTTGGTCTGTCTACTCTAAAACGGTGCTCCCGCCTTTTATCCCCCCGGGGACCGGTCACGTTTTTAATTTTACCGGGGCCCCCCTGAGGAGGAGGTGTGATTGTTTATATTTTGCTGTTTTTGTATTTAATCGTGACTTCTGAATAAAAATATCTACCCCAAAAATGAATATAAAGTGATTTAACAAGGAATTTTAAAGGGTTTTGGGGCTACAAAAAAAATTAATAAAAAATGATTTAACGGGATATTAAGTGATTCTCCCCCAAAAATGAATATAAATGATTTAAAAAAGGAATTTTAAAAGTGATTTTCATAAAAATCCCCAAACCTAAGAAAAATATCCCAATGAATAAAGAAAATAATTTAATATTTCTTTGGGGAAAGGGGGTGGCGGACATTTTCCTTAAAAAATCAAATAAATGTCCACGTGAGAAGAAATCTATGTCTAGATCTAAGCCACTTAATTTTAAAGATATGCTCTAAACTCTTTGTTATAGTAACGATTGGAAATTGTAAGAAATCTTCAATTATTTTTAACGCTTTGTCGAAGATTTATGATGTGAAATCCATGTTCCTATTTGAATTTACCTTGTGTATTCAATGCAAAATATCTTTAACCATGAGTGATTTATACTTCTAAATTAACTCTGTTGGAGGCGGGGCAGTCAATTTTGATTGCAGACGATGCACACATTCGATTTGGTAATGTTATGTTATCGCGTCATTAATGATACTTCCAGGTGTCTGTTACATTTTGAATGTAAGCAGTCACCTTAATTGTTTTGTGATACATTGCATTGTGTGTGCTATTGAGCTGCGTCTTTTACGATAGTGTTGATTTTGTGTGAGTATAGTTTTTTTTATATTTTTCTTCATTTATTTTTTTTTTGTTTTTGTTTCTCAGTGAAATTGGTGAGAGTTCTGCTCTTTCAATTAATTGTCATTTAAATTTAAACTGTAAACTAAAGTGGACCTCTTTGGAGTACTTTGTTCAAGTGGAATGAAATGTTCTGTTTCCCATTGCATCGGAATTGAGCTATGTTACTTGATCTACGTTTGAAGTTAAATATTTCGTTAGTACTTTTATTTTTCCCCCCCCTCCTTTTTGTTCCTCCCCCTTTTTTAATGTTTTGCAATTTTATATGTTTTAGTCTGAACTTTCTTTCTAAGTGCATCAATCGTTTGGACAAAAAAATAATCCCTTTGGAAATAAAACTTGGTCCAATACGCCAATCAAAATAAAAGGCCCGAAATTGGCATAAAACTGAGGAAGAAGGGGATCAGTGAACGAAAAAAGCTGAAATAATCCTTAAAAAAAAGGAGGGCTTGGGATACGGCCAAAGTCAAAATTGCCGCCCCCTTAACCCCGTTTCCAAAAAAGATAAAAAATGGTAAAAGAAAAGGGAAAAAAAAAAAACATATCGCCTTTATTGGGCCCCCGGAAAAGTGAGGGGTTTGTTTGAGCCCGGATGTTCTTTTTAACAAATCGGATTGCCCCAAGGCTCGGAAAAGCGGAAAAAAAAAAGGCGGAAAAATTAAAATCAATTGGGCGGAAAAATTTAAAATTTTTTGCTATTCTAGTCAACATTTTTTTTCAATATTAAAAAAAATTTTTTTTAATGACATCGCTTTTGGAAATTTATTTCAAATATTTTCCAATTTTTAAAAAAAAAAAAAACCATGGGTTTCTATATTATTTAACCCTAAATTTTAAAGTTATTTTTTTTTTTGATGAAAATAAAGCAAATTGGAACAGGCCCAAAATTTTTGTTTTTAAAAAAAGTCCCAAAAAACCTTTTTTTTTCTTATTTTAAACAAATAATAATTGTTTTTAAATTTTTAATATTTTTTAAGTAAGAATTTAAAAAAAAAATTTCCCATGTTATTTTTCATTTTTAAATATGCATTTTTTTTTGGGAATTATTTCTACAATTTTATATTTGTTTTATTTTTTGTTGGGTTTTTTTCTTAATTTTTGGGGGCCCCATTTATTTTTTTTGTTTGTTTTTAAATATTTTTGGAGCAAAATTTTTTTTTTTTTGAAATTTTTTTTTGGGAAAAAAACCCCAAAATAATTTTTAAATTTGGGTCCCAAATTTTGTTGGGAAAAATTTTCCATCAAAAATTTTTGCGAAAATAAAAATTTAAAAATATCTAGAGGGAACAATTTTTTGGTTTCAATATAGGAAAACTTACCTAATTTATGTACCAACAATTGCCTTTTTTGGAATTCAACCCATTTCTTGGGTTTTCTCATATAACCCAAAACCCCCAAGGGGAAATTAATTTATGGGTTTTAATTTTAAAACTTTTTTTTTTAAATTATTATTCCTTTTTAAAAAGGAAACCTTTTTTAAATTTTAAAAACTCATTTTTTTCTCTTTTATGGCGAAAAAAATTTAACCGAAAGTGGTAATTTGCATTAAAAAAAAATTAATATAAAAAATCTCAACATTTTAAAGGCCTAAAAAGGGGGTTTTATTTAATTCCCCAAAACAAACGTAAAATTTAATTTTAAAAATATTAAATTTTTATCCGGGTTTCAATTACTAAAGGCCCGGGAAACTTTGAAGGGGCTTAGATTTTGGGACAATTTTTTTTTTTTTCAATTTAGGTGTTCAAAAGGGCGAAAAGGAATTATAATTTTATTAAAACGGGAAAAAAAAAAAATGTTTTATCAGAAGTTTACCCTTTGCCCCCAAAAATTGTTTAAATCTTTTAATTTGGGTTAATTTTTTCTATTTAAAAACAGATTTTAAAAATTTTAAATTTTTTCATTTTTGGGGTTTTTTTTAATTTTTTGATTTAAAAATTTTTTAAAACCCGAACCTTTTTTTTGAATTTTTTTAAATTTTATCTTGATTTTTTTTTATTTTTTTTGTATTTCTTTAATTAATTTTTTTAGACTTATAAGGATACATTTTAAAATTGGCAAAATTAAAACATGGGATTCCATAATTCACAAAAACAGAAAGAAATTCAAAAAAGGGGAAGTATAATACCTGTAAAAGTCAAAAACCTTAAAAATATATAGTTACAAACAATTGACCTTTTTTAGGAATTACTACATTACATTTAGTAATAGTTTTCATTAATCAAGTATATTTCATAATAACCCTCATCTGTACATGTAATTAAAAATAGTTAACTAAAATTATAGACTTTAATTATATTTTAATATATGCTTATTACATTTTAAGTGGAAAAAAATGAAGTACAATTTCTTTAAAATGTATAAATCTTCCAATTTGTGTTTCTTTCTGTATAGATTATAACTGGACCGGCGGACCCCTATTATACGAACGTTCGATTTATAGCTAGTTAAAAGACAAATGTTTAGCTGTATAGTAAAGACAGATTCCTTTTTCAACAAACCAGTTTCTACTAGCCCCGTTTATTCGTTTGTTTTAAATTGTATTTTGGCAACGACCGACGTAAAATTTTGAGAGTTATGGTTGATTTGTTTTAATCAATGAATCGTTATCACAAGGTGATCCTGTTACTGTAGTGCGTGGCTTAAAAACTTTGAAAGCAGCCAGTATCGAACGAAATGTACGGTCACATAGATTTTTTAAATTTTTCAATCCTCGAGAATGTACATATCGGGTGCCGAAAAGTGTACATTAGTAAAAATTCGATTTCAACATCGAAATGACACATTGAAAAAATCGAATATTTATCAACACCTAGTGTACCTCGTAAAAAAAGAACTGAAGTGTTTGATTTCAAAAAGCTCTGTTTATTTTGGGGTCAAGTAGCTGATGAAGCAACAGAGACTAAAAAAAAGTGTGCAGGCGCAAGATCGGTAAAGTGAGTACTCTTGAATTTAAAGAGAATGTTTAAAAAAAAAAGCAGAACATAGTGAGATTCTATAGGAGAATTAATGAAAGATCGTATCTTTGTATGATTTGATTGCTTCTGAAGCTAATTTCTTAAATCGACTACCATCTACAGAAAAAAAGCCTCGCCAAGATAATCAAGTCTCAGAAGCTATGGCAAAGATTTTTTATTTACATCGAAAATCACGATAATTCACAAAATTTACATTGAAAGAACTCAGAGATGTCCTGACGGGGTATGTACCAAATGATAAAACTATAATTACGAGACTTCACACAAAAAAATAATTTGACACATATAATAACAACGAAAGTAAAATTTTTTACAATCATATTTTTTCGGGTTGATTGATTGAATATTAACGTCTCACTGCAGCTACACGAGGACTTTTGGCGACAGGCCACGTAATTTTGAACCATGGTCAAGTGACGTGGACGACATCTGAGCTGGCACCCCCTCTCTTAACTACCTCACCACACCAACGGGAGGACGTTTTAGCTCTCGACAGATTTAACGTGCATCGCTTTCCTACATGGCGGCTCTTTAGTGGAACTGGGCTCGAACTCGTGACAAGGCAAGCCACGGTCCGATACCTATACCACTCGACTACCGCGGCCACTTTAAATGCAATGAAAGGAAAATGTTTTCTGCATGACCATCGATTTAGAAAAAGACTATTCACAAGTTTAAATTTTTTGCGTGAAGATGCGGGGTCACCATTATGGTGGTAGAAGCATTTTTCATTCTATATTCTTTTATTGTGGTGCTGATCACACATCGGCGTAGTGTGTTTACAACTTGTGATCGTCTGCCAGGCCAGATTCTCAAAACTATTCTAAGAGGTTGCCATATTCTGTTCGGGACCCACGATCGGGTTTACCACATGTACATTAAGTCTGTCGCGGGACTCAAAGTCTTCCGTTGGTGTAATCTGGTAGGTCGGAAAGGAGCGTGTGTGTTCAAGTGTGTTCCTCGTCCCTTCACCGCTGGAAAAAATTACGCGGTCCATCGTCCTCGTGCGAAATTAATAAACATGTTGAAGTATATACGCATGCTATTGAAATGATCTCTGATGTTTTCTCAAAATAGATTCCTGTTGTACCATCACTTTCAAAGATTTATTGGAAAAAGCTGTGTTAGATAAATCGACATTTAGAATTTTTTTACGGAAAATGAAACATTTAAATATCGATTAACTTTTTATGTTGTGCTTTTAAGGGAATAATAGCCTACGCTGTTTTACAATCTCGCAATCAATTCTTTGCTACCGAAGGTTTCAGTTTCTGCTTTATTTTTCACATTGCAGACATAACTGAATGTAAAGGGGATAATAGCTTTTGTTGTGCTCCTAATCCCCCTTCCCCAAATAATAACTGTAACTGAATGCTATTTTATTGACTTAGCGATTCTCTGTGTTTTTTTTTTTGATGTTATATTTTCATAAGTCACTAGACAAATTATGAACGATAGGAGATTAAGACCTGTTTCAGAGATCAGGTGCTCTGGTAAAATTCTTCAACATTTTCCTACACAGAAAACATCCTCATTAAACGTATTCTAATCACTCGGCTTAATTGAAATAAGTTCATGTTAATAGAAGAGGAATTAGGAACAATATCGGGAAAAGTTCCAAACATTTCATTTTATTATAATTGTTTGTATTTATTTTAAGCATAACTTAAATGTTCGTTATGTTAGAAATGTGTTTTATCAATTTTCAAACTTAGCTATTATATAAATTGATAAAATCTCATGAGTAGTAATGTTTCATCTTTTATATATGACCTGGTCAATGTACTATGTTATAAAATAATGAAACATTTCAACATTTAATTATACAGGATAACATTGGGTGTCATTGATTAAAAAGATCATTCTCAATTTGCATAAATAATCAATATAGAGATTTTGTAGAGTACATAATGATTTTGATTTCAATAAATTTTAAAACATATAGAAAGTCATAGAAATGCTTCTGCGTTTACAAAACCCGTTTAAAATCTATTTTTTTAAAAATATAATTTGCTTCTTGTTACAGGATCCTCAGACCACTGTCCTAAAAGGAAAAGTTCTCGCTATTTTAATCACCACTCTATGATGTACCTTTTTATTGTGGTTGCTGATGTTACAGTCTTATTGAATTCCAATGGGAATGATGCATATGTTAAAGATAAAACCTCTTGACAAATTATGCTCTCAGAAATACTAGGGAATTCATGTATGGTCTCATTAGGGATTATCAGGTGTGTAACATTTTTGTTATGTGTTTTTACAAGAAATTCATGTAATACATTTCTTTAAATCTTAAATATTTATGAAAAATTTACAAATTAATACATTTAAATGGTGTTTGCTCAAAAAATTAGAGGTATCTAATCACTGTATAAGAAATTATAGCAATCTTTTTAGCTACAAAATCACTGGTAAACATGACGTTGTTGCACATTCGTATTGTGTAATTCACAATATGGAGTGCTAAGTCTCCATTATTATAAAATATATATTTTGATAATGATATTCATCTATTTTTTATTGCTTTGTTAATAACACATTGTTTCAAATTGTGGGAGTTAAGATTTGATCAAAGTTTTTTCAAGGAATTTAGTTTAAAAAATGTCAAAAGTTAAATCTATCCAGTACATTTTTCTTTTTTAAATCTTTTTTCCCCCTGAGAAATTGAAATAAATGTAAATTGGTAACCTAAATTATACAGATTATTTTTTAAAATGGGAATGAAATTACTCAAAGGAGTTATTTAAGTAACAAAATATGGCAAGTGTTATTGCATATTCATATATCATATTTTAGGTTTGAAAAAGAAATATAGTATACTTAATCGAAAAAGAGTAATTTCTGTGAAGAAGGTATACGATTTAAGGCTGTTTATACTTGTCAAATAGTACAAAAAATTTTGCATGCTTCTCAAAACTTTGTATTAAAATAAATCAATCTCTGCAAGGAAATAAATGAATGGACTGTACACTTATTTTTTATTTAGATTGTTTTGCAGAAAATGTGTAATTAAATTGTGATATCTTCAAATATCACAAGTTTTTAAGTATTTTGTAGAGGATGGTCTGAAACTCTCGCCATATTTTTCCCCTCTAGAATTCATTTGATTCATGACTATATTGAGGCAATATAATTATGCAAAATTTTAAAAATAAAGAGATAGAAGTGTTAGAAATCAATGTATTGAAAAATAATTTTTGCTTGTTGCTTTTGTAATTTTTTTTTTGAAAGACAGAATTGAATATTTAGTTAAAATAATTCAGACAAAGATATACACCTGATATTATTTAAAATGAATTACAGGTGGTATGTATGAAATCAATTATATGAACAATATGGAAAAGCATTTTATGTATTGGCATATTTTATATAAAAAAAATAAAACTACAAAGAAATAAGTAATATGATATTTTAACTGTAAGAATTGATTATAGTAAATTAAAATTTTTTTCTTCTGTTTATTGTTTTTTTAGTCCAGCGGCATAAATAAAGGTAAAGTTTGGGAGTTCAAATCTCTCCCATTAATAAATAGACTTTTAATTTTTAGCATAAAAATACTTATGTTGACATGAAGATGCTTTCTTAGCATAAATATGCTGTATGCTTTTGTCTATGTTTTTTTATAAGATATAACCTCTCCATTGAAAGTAGTCTTAAAGGTTTCAGCACTATATGTCTTTCCTAATTTGGAATAGATTTCCGTATACCCTTTGAAATAAATGAATTAATCTATGACCACCAAAGGTTTTAACTTATTTTTTTAACAAAAAGACATTTTAAGTCTTAATAAAAAGCTTGTGAATAATCAACAAAATACTTGAAATCATTGTTTTGTCATAAAACAAATTGAGAAAATATTAAATTACATTTTTTTATTTATTTTTATAACAGCACCAAATGTAATACAATATAAAGGTGGATTAGAAGCAATATCTCTACTCACTCTCACCAAAAGGAGGAAAAGCTCATATTTTGTGAATGGGATTTAAAGGTATGTCTCATTTTACCTTATTTTTATTACATTGAAATCCCACACTCAAATTTGTTTCTTCTGAACATTACAGCTGATAAAAAACTGCATGGAGTGAAGCCCACATTAAATTTTTTAAAATTTAGAATACTATGCCTAAGAAGGAAAAAATCTGATTATTAGGTAGATGGTTCATTTTTTAAAAAATTTTTGTTATTCATTAAAGATGCAATAATTCTCAGTTACCTTGAATGCTGTTAGTTGTTACATTAATGTTAAAAAGTGTTATCAATTTAAGTTTTGCAAGACTAAAATGCTTTTTAAGAAAGGACTTAAAAGTGTTTGTTCCAAAAAGAAGGGCATGTATTTTTTAATTGTTTCTTAAACATAGTGCCTACAAAATATTTTCTTCTTTCTTGCTTCCTTAATATTTTTAAGAAGGCATTGTTCTTCATGATACTATGATAGCTCATAAATTCTATGATAAGCTAGATTAAGAAGTTAATATATAACCCTGAAAGAGGGACAAGTATAAAGAGACTTAATTGTATGTGCTTGAAAGTACAGTGGTGGCCAGAATTGTGGACACTTTTTAAAATTGTTATGTTTTTTAAGTTTGTGTATGCTTGTAGAAAATTTTATGTTGCACAAAATGCAAAGTATTTTATATCATTTTAAATAAAATTTAATACTAAATTCAATGCAAAAAAAAGAAAGAAAGAAAATTCAAATATTTGCAATGCAAAAAACATTAAGCTGCAATAACTTTGATATACATTAGATACTCGTGATAGCGGTGAGTTAATTTTTTTTTTTCAAAAGACCAGAGAAAATCTTGTTTAAATTTTATTCAAATAACATTATTCAACAAATAAAATAAAAATTTAAAATGCATTGAATAATTATACTTGAATAAAATGAGTGTTTTAAAATATAGTATATTGTGTTTAATTTGTGAATAAGTATTGAATTTATTTGAACTAATCAAAGTGAACAAAAAAAATCTACGAAGCATCATTAGTTACATGATATTTTGCTCATACCAATAAGTCTAAATATAGAAAAATAACAGACATTTTTATAGGAAAATTTTTTAAATTGTATATTTTAGTTTTTCTAATTTTTTTTATAAAATGCATCAAATATTTCAAGAATTTTTTGTTATATAATAATTGATAAGCAAAAGTTAAAGCTTTGAAATTGGAAAACTAAAAGTAAACCCACCAATAGTGATATTTTAAAGAAAATGAATTTTTGCAGTATCATTTTAATATTTAAACTTAGAAAAAATTCCTTGATGTATGTAAAATTACCTTTGTTGCATATTTCACTTCCACAGTTCAGCTGTGTTGAATTTCACAATTTTTGAAACAGAAAAGTCTTTTGTAACCAAAATATACTACCTTTTTTAAAGAGTATAAAAAAGGATAAGTTAATACAAATAATAAATGTACTTACTCATGATTATGAAAATTTTTTTAAAGATGCACTGAATTGCATCTGAAAAACAATGAATGTAAATGAAATGTCATAAAATAGTTACAATAGAAGCAAAACATGTTTTTGCAGTCTTTTTTTAAAAAACTATTATTAGAGTCAGTCACTGTGTTTGTGTGTGTAAGATAATACACCTAGAAAAGAAATTCCACATAAGTTCCAGAACAGCTTTTTAAAAAGAGTAATTTCTTTAAAAATGACTGATTATTTATAAAATTACTGTTTTTGATATAATTTTCTACTAATATGAAATTTTGATGCAACATATATTGTCAGAAGATGTTGTTCTCCTTTCCTTTTATTAATTGTTATAATAATTTAGTCTTAAAATGTTTCTGTGTAAATAAAGATGCATGTAAATTTACTTATTTCTTATGACTTTCCTGATAAAGTTAATGTTACAATAATGATTTAACATTAATTTACAACATTAATTTTAGTTGAAAAAATATTCAAAACACAACATAAAAATCCTCCTACAGACCACAGAGATTGTTTTTAATCTATTTTATGTTATTAGCTCTTTTAATAGAGTATACATTTTAAAAATATCACCATATTAAATTTTGCTTACTTAATATTCTTAAGAACTACTTTTGATTTGTTTATTCTATAGATTGCATCATTCTTTATTTTGTGTAAAAAAGGCATTTCATTTCATTGATCAAATTCAGATTTAACTGGAGATAATCAATACATATTTTTTTAATTCATGAATGTTTTATCGAATCTTACCTTATGCAGATGCATTTTTATATAATTACACAAAATATATAATGCATTAAAATAAAAACAAATAAAAAAATAAATTAGTAAATATTAGAGATATGTTTATATAAGTATAAAACAGCATTTCTGAACAAATATTAAAGAATGTAAACAGGATATATGTAATTAAAAACATTGCCTGCAGCAGATTAAAATACATTAATTTATATTTTCTGTTTACTCCTTATAAAAAGAGATAGGAAAATTCGAATTGTTATCATTAAATTTTACATGAAACGATCTCTTGAATCACATCTTTCTTAACTACTTGCAGATTAAACAGATTAAATAAAAATATCTTTTTGTCATTATTTTAATGTATTATTTATTATGCTCTGTAAAAAAAAGTAGGATCCAGAAATTGTGTGTAAACTTATAGTTAAATTTTATTCTATTAGATTATTATTACTACTTCCAAAAGAAGTTTCCAATTATAAATATGAAAAATTAATATTCTCAACTTTCATTTTCGGAAAAGAGTTAGATGTTAATTTCTGAGATTGTAAAAAAAAGTGGGGCACTTGTGTAGATTTGGTGTTGTGCTCATCTACAACTTTGAATGTAAGCAGGGACGTTTTAAAAATTCTTGAGGCTTTAGTCCCAATGACATCTTATGAATTTGTGGCTCTGTGCCCCTGTGCAAAAGTAGGCCCTACCTGCACCCTTAAAATTAGACAGAATATAGCATACATTGTCGAATACTCTTTCAAACAGTAATCTGAAACAAATAAATGTACTTGATTCACAAATCCTAGGCACAAACGGTCTGGACCAACTGTTGCATTTTGACTTAATGATGGTTTACGTCATAACAGATGGACAACACTCATCACATAATGATGCAGTCTTGCCACTGTTTCCAGCTGACATACAGTTTGAAATCCTCAGTTTTTGGAAGAATATTTCCGGTAATAACATTCGACCATTAAAGGTATTCAAATCATGATATTATTGAGACTGAGTAGCAAAAGAAACGAGGCCCAGTTAGGCCATGCTTTAAGACATCCCTGAATGTAAGGTAAATTGGCAATTGTTTTATTTTCTTTCGTACTCTATTTAAAATAATATCTTTTGCATTATTATTTCTTTTACCCCCTTCCCTTTCATAGAACTAGTGGAATTATCTTAAAAACTTTTTTAAAAATCCAAGCTTTAGTCTAAAAGTGAGGGTAGCAGTGTATGAGAGATTGCCTGTCAACATAAAGTTGGTTGTAATGTGATTTTTCTAGCATTTTAAGAAAATCAGGATATCATGAATCAGGTAAAAAATGACATAACAACTAAAAGCATCTTCATGATGAATGAAACACTTTTTTAGAGCTTGGTTAAAAAGTGCAGGTCTTTCATAGGTCAAAACTCAAACAAGACTATTATATGCCCCCAAACAAACTTCATACAACACCATAAAAAGGTCGAAGAGAAAGTATCATTCAAAGTAGTCAAAAACACACATAGTGGGGCAATTAGATTGGGACAAAGAACACACATTATGGATCACTAAATTGAATTCTGTAGTATTCTTAAATAAGAAATTTAATTTAGGTAGTCCTGATTGCTATTAACACTATTGACATAATTTTAAGGTTGATGAAAAATTTTACTCATTTTGTCAAATGGCAGGAGGAAGTTTGATGGTGTGGTTAACTGTTGAATATGGAAGAACAAGTGTAATGTTTTTAAATGGTACAGAACCATCAAGATTACATTCATGTATTGGAATCTGAACTTCTTTCTTATATGTCACAGTTGAATGGAGACCACTGCATATATGAACAAATCAGTGCATCCATTTACACAGCAGATGCTGTGAAAAATTTATTCTTTTCAAGCGATGTTCAAATTTCACTATGGCCAGTCCAAAGCCATGTTTATAAACCTTGTAAAAAAATATGCAAGCAATGTTCATTCCACAGATATATGAAAAATGAAAGCTGTACGAATCCACCACTGCAACACCAGTACCAATAACGAAATCAGCTGTGTTAACAGGAGTGACAAATTATTTTCGAAATATGACGCTGAATTGCAGAAATAATTTTTCGTTCATGTTTGTTTGGGGTGGCCAACCTTTTTGGAAAGAGTGCCACTATTTGATGGAAAAGAATTAATATGTGCCACTTCCAACTTTTCCTACAAACAACAAAAAATAAATAAACAAATTGAAAAAAAATGTCATTTACAGGCTATTTATGGGATTTTTATGCAAATAGCACTTATTTAATGCAACTCCGTATAGTTGAAATTTAAAAATAATATAATAAATAAGACAAAAGTACAAACTTAGGTTTTATTGTTAAAAATCTTTTTACAAGTTCACTCAGTTAGGTGAGGTATAAAATAAAAATGAGCATCTTGAAGAATTCAATTCTAAATAATTATTAAACAGTCAATACTTTCTTATTGTGGTTTTTGAATTGTTTTCTTTTTTTACCAAGTCATCTATATTAGAATTAATTCTTAAAGATGCTTTTTAATTTTAAAGAGCCTGTTGAAGATGTTTTCTTAGGTATGTTTCAGCTAGTTCTGAGTTAATTTATTTTATTAAGTTCATAACAGGGAAAAATTTATTCACAAGCATTTTATGATCTAAATTTTGAGATTTATGTCTGACAAAACCCTATTTCAATTAAGATAAAAAAATGATTATTTATTACTTTCTTTTATTTTTTGAATATTTGACAGTAAGTCTTGGCATGCCAATGTTACAACACCACCATGCTGAGGGTTGGCTACCCCTGATGCATGTATTTGAAAGTTTTTAATTCTGGTAAAATAAATTAATTATTAACTTTTTATTATTTCTCAAACTAGTAGAGAATTAGGGGTGTGGCTTGGAATTGAGAAAATAGGGTACCTTAAAATTAATATGATAAGTGAAATTCTCAAAAGTAATGTAGTTATTTAATTTAAGGGAATCTTCAAAAACAGATGATGACCATTTAAATGTCTTGTCTGTTGTTTAAAAATTGACAAAGTAAAACAATCCTGTTTTTATTTAAAAAATTCAGTTTGGGGGATAACTGTCAGGGAAACTAACTAAAAACATTGCAGTTTATTTTTCAAAAACAAACATTAGAAGGATTAATCAAGTTTGGGTATAAACTTTTAAAACTGAGAGACCAAAGAGCAATTGAGCAATATTACTCAATACTCCCTACAAATATTGCAGCAATGTCTTTGTATGTAAAAAGTGACCGTAAATGCTTAGTATGTTGTGCTGAATTTGTGACAATTAAGGATACGTGGTTGAATTGGTGAAAAGTAATAGTTTGAAAATTACGGATTAGAGCTTGGATAACTGAATTTATTACAACGATAATACATTATTTAAAAGAAAAAAAAAGACAGTGTGGGAGGTTTTGCTCCTTGTAGAATTTTTAGATAAATTTGTCCTCGTCCTTTTATATTGTTTCAAATTACTTGATTCCTGTTGTCAAAGATTCCCCTTTAAGCATTCATTTACATGAAAATACATACTTTGTATTATTGCATCATGAACATTTACAAAGGTAGCAATACATCTGAGATTTAAATATGGTCACACAGTCTAATTTAGAAAATGAATGCTATTTTGAAAAGGAACATGGCAAACAATATTATTTGAGTCTATTAAATATATGAAATCTTGTGAAACAGTGTGCATAAAATCTTATTCTCATGAAACTTTAAATAAGTTTATACACTGGAAAACCCAAGATGCTAATGAATCTTTGTTTGGTATAGTATACTCATAGTATTCCAAACAATGCTAAAAATGAATTATTTGTTTTTCTGAAATCTATGAAAATTGGAACGCATGTGATGTTGCTTTTTTGTTTTATTGCAAATACTCACTGTACTATAGATTTTTTTCATAATTTTGATATTGATATTCACAGTTATTTTTATTTTACAGGAATACAAGAATTTAGATACCTGTCGATTTGATGAATTAAACCGACTCAAGAAAGGAAATTAGAAGTATGGAAAAACTCTAACATGTCTATAACAAAAAAATGAAGGTTTTTAAAGAAAGAGAAGATGAACTATATTAATATGCATACCAAGGAAACCCCTCATGTTTGCGAATGTGTAAAAAGTCTTCGCTATCAAAGTGGTAATTTAAGTAGACATTTACGCTTTCACACCTAAAGAAAGCCTTATGTTTGTGAAAAATGCAAAAATGCTTTCTCTCATACTGGTGCCTTAAATGTGCATTTATGTTATGCATACCGAAGAAAAACCTTGTGTCTGTTTTTGAAATTGAAATTTTAAAAAGACATTAATATATTTGCACGATGGAAAAAACTCATGTTTTTCAAAATGCAATCATGCTTTATCTGAAAGTGGGTCTTTAAATGTGCACATAGGTATGCATACCAAGGAAAAACCTCATGTTAGTGAGATATGCAACAAGGCTTTCTTGCACAGTAGTTCCTTAAATAAACATTTATGTAAATATACCAAGGAAAAGCTTCATGTTTGTGAAATATGTAATAAGGCATTTTATAGAGGATGTGATTTAAAAAGACATTTTCATACTAATACCAAGGAAAAGCCTTATGTTTGTGAAATATGTAAAAAGTCTTTCTATCAAAGTGGTCATTTAAAAAGACATTTACGTATTCACACCAAAGAAAAGACTTGTGTTTGTGAAATATGTAGCAAGGCTTTTGATCACATTAGTAATTTAAAAAGTCATTTGTGTATACACACCAATGAAAAGTCACATGTTTGTGAAATATGCAACAAGGCTTTCTCTCACAGTAGTTCCTTAAATGAACATTTACATATACATACTGAGGAAAAGCCTCATGTTTGTGAAATATGTAATAAGGCTTTCTATCAAAGAAGTGATTTAAAAAGACATTTATATAGTCATACAAACGAAAGGCCTTATGTTTGTGAAATATGTAACAAAGCTTTCTATCAAACTGGTTCATTAAAAAGACATTTACGTATTCATACAGAGGAAAAGCCTTATGTTTGTGAAATCTGTAATAAGGCTTTTACTCAAAGTAGTTACTTAAATATACATTTACGTATACATACCAAGGAAAAGCCCTATGTTTGTGAAATATGTAATAAGGCTTTCTATAAAAGAAGTGATTTAAATAGACATTTGCTTATCCATACTAAGGAAAGGCCTCACGTTTGTGAAATATGTAACAAGGCTTTCTATCAAAGTTATAATTTAAAAAGACATTTACGTATTCATACAAAAGAAAAGTCTCAGTGATTGTGAAATCTACAATAAGGATTTTCTCATAGAAG
Organism: Trichonephila inaurata madagascariensis; assembly: GCA_019973955.1. Taxonomy (NCBI): domain Eukaryota; kingdom Metazoa; phylum Arthropoda; class Arachnida; order Araneae; family Nephilidae; genus Trichonephila; species Trichonephila inaurata. The sequence goes on from BMAV01007717.1 coordinate 84,117, forward strand.
TGTCTTAAATGTGCATTTACATATACATACCAAGCAAAAAATTTAAGTTTGCAATATGTATAACAGTTTAGAAAAAATTTTGGCACTAAGCCATCCCGTGAAGAATCATTGTCAGATTTACCATTTAAAATAGAAGGTATATGAATGAATTAACATTGTTATTATCATATTGAGTCATTTAATTCGACATTAAAAAATGCCACATAGATGTGGAATAAAAGAAATATGCTTATTATGCAACATACTTGGATTTTATTCTAAGTGTAGGGAAGTTTTTATTTTGTTAATACATTAGTTTTTTTCTATTGTTTTAGAGTGAATAATACTTTTTATAACATACATGTATTTATTAATTTTGACTAATAAAAGTGAAGGCTGGTTTAGGTATTTAAATTGTTTGTAGATTTCTAAGTAAATATCTAAGTAATTCATATGACTATAGTGCTTTCATTGTAAACATTTTTTATTTTGTATGTTTGGTTCAGAATTTGATTTGCATTTCTATTTCATAACTGGATATCACTTTTGAAACATGAAATATTTCAAAGTTTTTGAATTACTTTTAAAGGAAATCATTTCATAAATTTAAAATATTGTTTTTTATGCAGACTTGAATCTTCATATGCATATTTAATTCAAAATGGTCAGATTTGTCATTTTGCTCAAAAAATATATCTTCGTTTTCCAAAATTCAGTTAAATATGATAAGAAATACTTTTTTTTTGTCCTTACATATTGTATTTTAATATTTAAATAGGAATATATAAAAATAATAAATATTTTTCTTTTTCATATATGCATTTTATAATTACAAGTAATACTTACCTAAAATATTAAGTAAGGAAAAAGTATGCAGGTTTGAATAGCAAACCTAAAATTAGATATTCAAGAATAAGTTACTATACTGTCTGAATTAATTGGGACAAACATGTTTTTCTTATTTTAGTTTTGGTATTTGATTACCAGATATGTCCTGAACCACCTCAAACTGGTTATATCTGCCCAGAAATAGTGTGACAAATTGACTCGTTTGACTGGTTTTAATACATTAACAGTTCAGTTTTGATCCTTTCGGTGGTAGCTGGTGATTATAATTTTGCGTTCCACATAATACGTTTCACTTTTGCTTGTTCAAAGATGGATATTATTCCGAGGAAACATTCTAAAATAATCGCTCTTAATAAACAAATTTTATAACTGTGAGAAATGTAGCTACTGTTGGTGTGAGCAATTAAGTGTTTCAAGAATTTTAAGAACATTTCAAGATTCCTGATCATCGTCTCAAAAAAGAAAAGGAGAATGTTGGCTCAAACAGAAAAATTACTCCAGGAACTGATAAAATTCTAAGAAGAAATAGCAAAATAAATTAAAGTGAGAAGTACAGACCTTCCAAGGGATTTATTGGATTATGGTGTTGTAGTGAGTACCTCAACTGTACCAAAAAAGGGTTTTGGAAGTTAGCCATAAGGCATCAAGACAGAAGAAAAAGCAATTCCTAACTCGGAAAATGATGAAAAAACGTTTAGCATGGGCCAAAAATACAGATCCTGGACTGTTAATGACTAGAAGAAAGTAATTTTCAGCGATAAAATGCATTTATTTGTGCAGGTATAGAAATCAAGTTTAGGTAGATGAAGTGAAGTTGAAACTCTGCTGCCAAATCATATCCAACAGACTGTAAAACACCCTTCTAAACAAATGTTTTGGTGTTTTTCCGCAACAAATGGTACTGGAAGCTGAGTTCATTTTAAAGGCATGATGAATTATGTTAAATACATAAAAATATCATGCAGTAGAATTGTTCCATCCATGGAAACATTTGGCAGAACATTTCAAAATGATTTGGCTTGTCACAATTCAGTATTTGTCCAGACATTTTTATGTGGGAAAATAAAATAAAATTGCATAATTGGCATATTAATTCACCAGACCTAAATCCTATTGAGAATTTATGACATTTTCAAGAATCATTTGCTAAGATGAGTTGTACGACAACAGAACAAGTAATGAAAAGTGCTATACAAGTGTTCCACAAAGTTAGCTTAGATGAGTTGCACAAGTTAAGAACGTGTGCTGCACCAGTGGAGTCAATACCAGTGTGAGTTTAAGAGGTCATTTCTGCTATAGAAGGACATACTTTGTACTAATATAGAGGTTTTTCTGGCTACTTAAGGCAGGGATGGCCAACCTTTATGTAAAGAATGAAACTATTTGATTATAAAAAAAAAAATGTACCACTTTGAACTTTTCAAACAAACAAAAACTATTAAAAGTTTTAAAAATGTTACTTATAATTGGATTTATATGCAAGTAGTTCACTTTTATGCCTGTCTAAGTAATGGAAATTTCAAAATAATATAATTAAACAAAAGTACAATTTTAGGTTTTTGTTAAATTTTTAATGTTCACTCTCAGTTAGGATAGTTATAAAATAAAAATAAATAACTTGAAACAGTTCAATTCTAAATATCTATTATAAACAGTCAGTGCTTGCTTAATGTGGCTTTTACATATGTAGTTTTCACCTAGTCATTTCATAACAATGTTTACAAATATATATTGATCAAAACCTACAACAATATCTGGCAGCCAAATCGTGTAAATTTGGAAAATTGCTTGTTGGTAGAAATTTCCAAAATTCATATATAATTCGTATCACTTGCAGTTGAAATAAGTTCCCTGTATTTGCATTTTAGCAGAGTAGGGTGCTGTAGATCAATAATTTCGGTTTGCGTTTTGTGGGTAACAATAAACGTTTTGCAAATAAATTGAAAAAGAATTTGCTAAAAGATAAACATTATTTTATCATCTTGAAAATCATCAAACATAGCATTGAATGAATTCTTCAAAATTGTTACTAAATTTTTGTATATAAATAGCTCGGAGCATTTTTACCTTTGTTTCTACATTATTGGGAAATCTGTTAATTTTTTTTTCCTCTCACCAAAATCGAGACAAAAAAAAAGCAAAGTTTGTTGCAAAAGAAAATACAGAACCAACTAAAAATAGAAAAAACAATCCTTTGATTGTATTCTTAAGTTTAAATGTCCCATAATATATCGCGGTTAGAAAAGCTAAATCCCATAGCCAATCTACATTCTTGAGTAGCAAGCATTCAATGTGACAGAGTTCCTTGTTTTCCTCCAGATATTTTAAGGCTGTTTTTTCGCTATATGTACGAGAGCGTGAACTTAGACGCGGATCACATTTTCAGACAGAAAAAATTCCTCAATTTTTATAAAAATTTGTGACATTGTAATTCATGCATTTGTTTATAATAAAGTGTTTTTAAAATTTCAAAATATTTCATAAAAAGTTATAGTTTTTTTTTTTTAACATGTGAAGGCATAGCTCATTTAGCATTACGGTGTAGGGAAAAAAATGCAAAACACATTTTATAAAAGAAAAAATGTGTCAACTCGGATAAAAAGGAGTAGTATGATAAAATAAGCGGTTCTCTACAAGATAGCATAGCCAGAATATAATATTAATGATTGAGTACTTTTATATCTGAAAAAATATTCCGAATTCGGCCCCTATTCTTTAACATTAGCCGAAGATAGCCTTAAAACATGCTTCTCTCAAATGTCAAAATCTCACGAGTGCACTTTTTTCAAAATGCCAGCGCCCACAACAATAAAAGAGTATCCCCTACACGAGAATTTTCTATTGTAATATAATTAATTATATGTATTCAAAATAAATTTTGAATTTTTTTTTGTCCAAACCTATATTCCAATAAAATTGAAAAGAAAAATTGTAATTTTAATAATTTTTTCAGATTTTTAATTTAGTTTTCGCGTGCCACTGTCACAACACTTCCGTGCTACACTGTGGCACACGTGCTTCGGGTTGTCCACCCTTTTATTAAGGTATGTGATTAAAAGCTAGGATTTTAGAAATAAATCGTTTTTACAATTTGTTCCAAATTCGAACAATGTAGTAGATATTTGTTAGCATAAATGCGTGTCAAATATCAGCATATCTCAGTTCATCTACAGTTCTGAACAAAATTTTGTGATTTTAGTTTAAACATCTTGCGGAATATTTTGAATGGGATGATATATGAACAAGTAACATAAAAAAAAAAATAAAAATAAGTCAATTCCTACTTAGGTCAACAAAGAAAATTTTTTATTTTAGTTACTTTTTATTAAATAGTTACAATTAATATAAATATGACAATGAATATAAATATGACAGAATCACAATATTAAGTGGCAAAATAGAAAGCGATTTTCCTAACAATTTTCTTTTCTAGATATGGTGTTGGACTATTTTTTGTTTGTTATTTATTCATTCATTAAATTTAATTATTCTAATAAAATAGGTAGTAAAAAAGAAATCACATTCTCTCAGAAATTAGGCCATCTTAGATGGGATTCGAACCCCCGACTTTTGGATTAGAAGTACAACGCGCTGTCCATTGTGCTACAAGGACACAACGAACGATTTTCCTTTCTACATGCTGTTGTTTTAATTTAATTAATGAATTAATATTTGAAAAAACTGCATTAACATCAAGTGTCATCCACTACAAGTTTAAAAAAATGAATGGATGAATATATTTTATTAACGATTGAAAGTTTGAAAAATATACAGTTGGACCTCTATTTAACCAAGTCGCTAACTCCCGAAAAAAAAATTCTTTATATGGTAAATTTGTTATACAGAGTTTCATCTTTTAATGCACTTCATAAACAAAAAAATTTTATACTAAAATGAAGGAATTTTAAAAACATTTTCTAATTTAAAGCACACAAGTAATTTTAAACATACATTATTTTATAATTAGAAATTCTAAGCATGCAAATTACAATTGAAATACAACTTAAACGCTCAGAATTCTATTGCCCTTGGCGAGTTAGGCATCTAATAAAACCAGTTTAAGATTTTTGAACACTATAAAATGTATTAAAATAGAGAATAGCTTAAAATATGTCCAGAAATACTGAAAAAATAGGGAGAAAAAAAATTGAATCACAAGAGAAAAAGTTCGTTGTATAGAAAATGCACTTTGATATTGAGAGGTTATTTTATGAAGAAAATCGTAAAATGTTCTTGATTCCAAGAAAAAGTTCGCTATATAGAAAAATTCGCAATATTGAGGTTTGTTATATGGAGGTTCGACGGAATATAAACTACTGCCTGTAAAAAAATACAACACCATGAAGGAATCATCAGTATTAAATGAAATTTTATGCGCAAGCGACTTGTATTAGTACAAATAAATGACAAAATTTTCAAAGCAAAAAAACAATATTAAGTGTCCGAAATCAGTATTTGGTGTAGCCACCACGCGTTGCAAAAAGTAATGCTGTATATCGTGGCATGGAGACGAACAAATTTTGAATGTCTGCTTGTGGAAGAGAATTCCAAATTGCTTGTATGCGCAGCAAAAGTTCGTCTTTTGAAGCTGAAGGACGAGGGTAACGAGCGAGACGCCGACCAACCAAATCCCACACGTACTCAATAGGCGACATATGCGGTGAATAGGCAGGCCAAGGAAGAAGTTGCATGTGCTGCTCTGAACAGATGTTTCTAACAGTTTTTGCAACATGTGGGCATGCATTATCCTGCTGAAAAATAGCTCCAGGGATGCCTTGAAGAAAGGGAACGACTTCGGGCTGTAGTAAGAACTGAGGATGCAAGTGTCTGGCGATGATCTATTCGAGCACATTCAGACACCAACGCAACATTTTCAGCGTTCCGTGAAGTCGAAGGACCTCTAACGCGCTCATTGTCTTCGATGGACTTTCGGACCTCTTTAAAATGCAGATGCTATTCGTAGACCTTTGATCTCGCCATGGTAGATTCACCAGGCACCTTACTTAGCATTTTCAAAGTCTACATTGGTGTGTTACCTAAGCGTTGACAGAATTTAATGTTCAACGCTGTTCAAGAAAAGTCATCTTTCTTACATTGCGGAGTAAAGCTAACTAGATTCGGAAGATAACAGCTGCACGTGTGGTTCGGTCACATGGCATGGACTTAACCCACCTAGCCATGTGGGGGAGAGTTGGCATAATCCATTTCAAATGGTTTAAACATAGGTACTTGCTTTCGTCGTCAGAAATAGCCGCAGTCCCCTAATTTTTGGATCGTACTATATATATATATATATACTATAGACGTTACCCATCCACTTAGCTGGGTATTTCATGATGATGGGAAATATATATTGTTTATATATATATACATACATACATAAATTAGTGTTATCTAATTCCCAGAGTTCAGAATTCGATTCCATATGGAAATTGAGAAATATACTTATTCCTGTAACTCTCATCTCTTGATATAAAAAGAACAGAACTTCTAATCAATAATTTCTAATAATCTCTGAAATGGACGTAGGACTTTTTGCATTCTCGTAACCCAGTTACAGAATGGATTCCCTTGAAACCAACTTTCAGTGGCTCTCTACTCCAAAAATAGACATTCGTGACAAATTTTAAGTCAAATCTAATTAGTGTAAAAAGCAAGGAGATTTTGCATAATCAAAGCGCACATTTACCCCGTTGAGAGTCGATTTCCAAAAGAACCGTTCTTAGCGGATTTCAATTAAACAAAAGAAACACACACACAAACCGAATTTCATTATTATTGTCCTAGTAATTCGCGAAACGGGAATTTTTTGTCAATACGCTCCAGTAAACCCTAGATCTCCCAAGGAGTCGATTTCCTTAAAATCTATTCTCAGTAGATCTATATTCAACAAAAGAAACATGCTTAACTAATTTTACGTGGGTCTTAATAATTCGAAAGCAGGAATTTTTTCAAAACTTTCCTTGACCCCTCGCAAACCCCCTTGGAGATCGACTTTCGAAAAACTCTTTGTTAGAGGTTGTTGAGAGAGGTAAAACTCTTTGTTTATTCCATGATAGAAGCATGCCTACCAATTTTGAAGCAGGTTGGTCTAATACTTTAAAAACGGAAATATTTATCTATTACGTCCATTAATCCTCTACAAATCCCCTTGGGCTCAATTTTCACAAACCACATTTTGAAGCAAATCTCTACTCCAAAGAAAAATTTGCATTACCAAATTCAGATTCTGCGATAATCAGTTTTTAAAATGAAATAGTTATTTACAACCGCTTGAGGGTTCCGTTTCCATAAAATCCGTTTTAAGCAGATCTCTACATCATAAAGACATCTACCCAAATTTCAGATATACACGAGTATTTATATAAATACAAATGGGAATGTTTGCTTGCTCTCTTAGAAGCTTTCTAGGCCCGTTCATCTGATTTTGGGCCGGCTTTGGGGGATGGTTGGACGCATGCCCAGAAGGTTTCTAGATTTAATAAAGAAACTACGCGCTACGATAGATGACGCGAGGCCAGTGCCGTTTGCGATTACGATAAAAGGTGCTTGCAGGCCATTGTTTTCATTTTAAACTTATTAATGGGCGTGAACTGGATCCAAAAATGCTATCCAATGAATGTGTCAGATATATCACACCCACAACTATCAGTTTCAGGTTAAGGAAATGAAAAATTTTACATTTATTTAAAGAGCGACGGCTGTTGGTGGTTTTGTTGTTACAAAGCCTGTTATTGGCGGCTCTTTTGGTACTTCTCAAAATTGCTTATATAATTTACTTAATATCACGTTTAGCTTGTAACTTTAACCGCACTACATGTCCCAGGGATCGCGGTAAGAAAGGTTTTTCCATACTTGTAGCGGAATTTCGACCCTCGCGGAATAAAACCAGCCGGTGGCACGACACTTCACCTTCAGTTTCAAACAAAGTATCGAGCTTTTTACATATTTATCATGGGATAATAGCCTTTGTTGCTCCATATCCCACAAAACCAGAACTGAACTGAACTGTATTATCATAAACTGTCATAAAAATTCGATGAATTCGTCCTCATCCTAAAAGAGCACTAGAAATCCTCTAATTTTAAAATTCATCTTCAGGTAAAATATTTATTAAAAACAGTTTGAATTCGACGCTTGTTTTAAAGAGCTGTGTAAAAGATAGGTATGTAAAGAAAAGGTGATTTTTATATCTATCACTGGAAGCCATCCTTTCCGTTAATCAGCTTGGGCTAGCCACTAAAGGCATACCATTCTTGTAATTTTCACTTTTCCGACATTTACCTTAATAATCAATCCTTTATTGATACAACACTGTACCAAAGACATTTTGCTCTTTCGTCTATAATCAAGCAAAAATACCTACAATCATGCGCCCCTCAAACATAACTGTTCAGAATAATTCGGAGAAACAAACGCGAAACAAAAATTTATTAGAAGAATATATATATATATATATATATATATATATATATATATATATATATATATACCAAAGACAAAATTTTAATTCTGCGACACGAACAAAGGAATCATTCTAATATAAAAACGAATAAACGAAAAATAAAATGGTTTATCTGAAATCATCTGCTATTTTAAAAACATCCGTACATTTTTTTAAAATAACGAATAGCAATTAAGTACAAATAACACTTGATATTTTGGGTATAAGACCGCATTTCGAAGTACAAGGGTAGCCAAATTAAACAGTTAACCAAAATGAATTCGTTATCTCACCATGAAAACTATGCCAAACCCAACTGACTGCTTGTTTTTGATTTTAGCTTATTGTTGTATATCTTACCTAAACAATCAAAGATTTTAACGCTCTAATTAGGACAAATTAGTGTGAGTCAAGTTTGGCGTAATCTCCAAGAAATATTGTTTATTTCAAAGAGATACGGTCGTAATATAGTTAAAAGATTTGAAGTATGAGAAATCGAGCCTTGTGATTCTCATGTGTTTAAACCCAATCCCTCCCCCCATAATTCTACTTGAATGAAAATCCTAGATGATACTCTTGTTACGAACAATGACGAAAATGTTGAAATTTTGCAGCGCTTAAAATTCAATGACATGAATTTTTATGAATTACTTGATAAATTCGAGGGAACTAATTGGATACCACTGCGTTACGTGCCAATCAGGGCGATAACATTATAATATGGCTGAATTAATTTTCATGGTTTGGTGCGTTACTACACTGCTGGCCACCGTAAATGCAACACCGAGAAAGACATGAGATAGCAGAACAAAATTTATTTTGTAGATAACATGTTGACCAAGTATCAAATGATTAAATTATGACTTCTGTGAAGTGTAGTTCCTGATAGAATCAGTAGGAAATAAGCCAAAAGTTAGAGATGACTGCTGCCACACGCCTCGGCATTGATTCAAAGAACTTTGGATGTGTTCTGGGTAAAGCGACAAAAAAGCTTCCACACGTTGCCACGGTTTATCTGGTGTGGCTGGGGATGATCTGGGTAAAAATCGTTGGCAACCATGGACTACATGTTTTCTATCGGCGAAAGGTCCGAGAGCGGGGCCCGGCCGGGAAGCAATTCAATCTGGTGTTTGACGAGAACTTTTGGACAATACTGCCACGTGTGGTCAGCATTACCCTTTTAAATATGGTTGTGGAAGCCCTGAAGGTAAGGGGAAGACAACTGGCCCCAACACCTCGGAGATGTAGGCTGGCTGTTAAGTACCAGCAATGCGTACAAGGGGAGTGCGAGAGTGAATCAAACCGCCCTATCCATAATACCCGGGCAGGACAGGTGTGGCGGTGCATAAGGCACCCCTCTCCACGGTGTTTCCAGACTCGAATCTCACCATCGTGGTGTTGCAGACAGATGCGTGACTCGTCAGTAAAGACAACTTCATTCCATTCTGCCGCCCACATCCTTCTTTCATCGCACCATTGGCCACGGAGACGTCTGTGGTTCTGCGTCAAGGCAGAACAAGCGATGGACGTCTTGCGGACAGACCACTCTGCTGTACAGGGCGTCGAATGGTACGCGCAGACACTGAATGATGCGTTACAGACTCAATGTGCTGTGCTATGATTTGTGATGTGACTGATCGATCCTTTACCGCCATGCGCACAATTCCCCTCCCACGTGAAGTGGTGCATTTAGGTGGATGCGAACGACCACGTGGTCCGTCGTACCCCCCTGCATCAAACGGTCACATATCCGCATTACAGTTGTTTGGTTTCGTCCAACACGAAATACCGATTTCCTGAAAGATAATCCACAATCTGGAGCCACATCATTCCTCTGTCGAACTCGGGTACTTGATCAAAAGCTGATCGTTGTTTTGTACGAGACATAACGATCGTTTTGAAAAACCCAAAAAAAATTACAATTCCCAAATTGAAAACGTCGAAATTCCAAGACTTAAATAGTGTTTTTGAGGTAGCGCCACAGGCGCGCGTAAAGTGTGTCTGAGCATAAATTCTTATCATTTGCATATCTCACCTCCGCTAATGCCTGTTGTAAATTTCATATTATTTGCATGCTTCCTTCAGGGTGTTGCATTTACGGTGGCCAGTAGTGTACGTATATTGATTCTTTTTTGGTTTATTTTCATGGAGTTATATAATTTCAAACGATTTTAATTCAATATTTTAAAAACTTTTACCATTTCCATATTTTACGTTGTCTTGATTGCAGCTTTCGTCTTCAGTCATTTAATCGGATATGGATATTTCGTTCATTACTGGTGAGCATCATTTTTTTAAAAAAAGAACAAACTTCAAAATTCCGCTTTTTTCAATTTTTATGGATCGATTTGTTTTCAAAGAATAGTTTTTCTTTTCTTTTCATTCTTTTCTCATCTTGGCCGCTATGTTATGTCAGGCGAAATAAAAATTACTAACAAGATATGAAATGAGATCGCTTTACGTTTTAAACTGGATCGTACGATTAAAATTCCCTTTGCCTCAATAGAAAATCTATCAGGCATAATTCTGTTTTCAAAGGCAGCATTTTGCGTTTTCCTCCCCTTTTTACTTTTAATTATTAAGCTTTTTAAATGTTCCTCCATTGATGGAATTCACAGGAGATTCATAATTTTGGTTACTAGCTATTGTTGATTCGCACAGCCATGTGTCCTTTGTGTTAATTAATTGTAAAGTTAACCGGAGATGACGAAAGAAGAGTAAAACTGTCGAAATTGATGAGAGAAAAAATAAATCATTAAAATAATACTTTCTATTGCTTGGCCTGATTATTATTTTGAGAGGGGGAGTCGAGAAATATGATCCATAATTCACAAACAATTTTTTCCGATAGTACATCCGAACAATCGGATTCTATTGCCCAGAATAAAGAAAGAAGGTTTTACTTTTATCATGTGGTCGTAAGCACACACACAAATGTTTTCTGTCTGAAATTTTTAATTTTTGTATAGATCTTTATTTTTCATTATTATTATTTTTTTACACTCCATTTGCTGTATTTTTATCTTTTCTTTCCCGTCATTTCCAAATTTCTCATATTTTGATTTTAAATCATAGTACTCATGTTTCCATGCTGTTTTCTACAAAATAGGTAAAGTTTTGCTTATTTTAATTTTTCTTATGTCTCTTAAAATCTATGTAATTTTTCCGTTACACTTTCATCACAGAGATAAGCTATTCTTAATTATTTTCATGTCGAGTTGTTAGTACTGAGCAGCCAACGTGAATTTAAATGTACTTACTGGTGCTCAAATCTTATTTGGCGAGATTTCAAAACCACGCAAAAAAGGCGTTCGGTGCATAATGTGCTGTAACAAAATAGCTCCGATTTTTAAAAAAAAAATATTACGTATAGAAAGGCCATATGTGGCCGAAGCCATACACAACGTATAACAATTTAACTTTTAAAGAAATTTTTGATTCAGAAGTAAGCACACAGTTTTGAACTAATGCATTTAAAATAATACAGACAATAGGCTTTTAGTGTATAGAATAGATGTTATTTCTAAAAAACTATGGAATCGATGGGCTCAGGACGGTAATACGGAACGCCGTGCTGGATCTCAACGGACCCCTGTCACTAGTAGCCGAGAAAACAAACATGTTACCTACATGACCTTAATGGATCGCGCAGCCACGTCCCGAGCCCTGAGACAAGAACTGGGGTCATTTGCAAGACAACAAGGGTCTGCACGAACAGTTTCGGTGACGTTTGCAGCAGCATGGACTCTTAGCTCGGAGACCATGGCTGGGGCCACCCTTGACACTGCATCACCGGGAAACGTGGGTTAAAGGTGATCAACGACGAACCTGGTAAAAAAGGCGAGATATCTTTTTTCCGTTTTGAATCCAGGTTCGGGCCCAGCATCAAGAGGGTTTTCCACCCCCGTGTTTGTTGGCACCAAAAGAAACCCTTTCCCAACTGCCGTAAATCTACGGGACCATCATCTGGCGGGGAGGCATGGGGTGGTATTTGATACAGCCCCAGCCCTCAAAATTTTCGCATTGACGGCACTTTAAATGCATGTTACATTTTTTGGTGTGTTACGCCCCGGGGCTCTACCCCTTTATTTGAGTCCGGGCGAAACCCTACTTTTAAAAGCGGGATAATGCACGACCCTCGTTTTCCGGTATTGCGGCCCCTTCCGGATAAAAAAAATGTTGGGACTGTTGCCCCAGCCCCCCGTTCCCCGATTTTTTCCCCTTATAACGAACGTCTGGTCTTTTTCCGTGCCCCTTTTTTGTCCCATTCGCTTGTCACTACAGTTAATGAGCTGTGACATCGCGTTGAAGCTGCGTAGGCATCTGTATATGTACATGCAATTCAATTTTTGTTTGACTCAATGCCCATGCGTATAAGTGCTGTTATTACTACCTGAGATGGTTGTTCGGGGGTACGGGGATTTTGGGGTTTCAATAAAATTCAAATTTATTGAAAATTTAATCACTTGTTATTTTCAGTATAATCTATTTGTCCAATAAATATTATTTTGAAAGGGGGTATTTTTTTTTCCGGGGGTAAAAATTTTTAATAGGCTAAGTTGTGTATAAAATTGTTTTGTTTTTAAAAAAGGTTTCAAGCCAAAATTCCAACCTAATAGGTTCAAAAATTTTCCCCAAATCCCTTGGGGTTTTATATCATAATCCATTAAAAGTAATTCCCCTATATAAATAAATGATTTAAAAATAATCAACTGGTAATTTTTAAAATTTTAAACCCCTTTTTTGTTTTTAATATAAAAAAAAGAAACCCTTTATTTAATTTTTAAAAATGAAGGTGTTGGGGGAAAAGGGGAAAGGTAAAACCAGGGTATTTTTTTCCCAACACAAGGTTTGAATATAGTTTCGTTTCCGTTAAACGCAAATGTTGTATTGTAATGCTAAATGTTACTTTTTATCTGATATGAAAAGCATTGTGCAAACAATCCAGTTTGAGGTTTTACTGAAAACTTAATTGAATTAAAAACACTTTTATAAATAGGAAGTACAGTTATATATTTGCATAATTGTTAGCGGTTAAAATTCAATGAAGTGATATATTTAAAAAAATTTATTTTTTAAAGGGTTTTGTGTATGATAAAAAAAAACCCGTTTTTTAAAATTTTTTCGGGGGTTTTGGGATAAACTTTTTTATTAGAACTGTTTTTTTTCGATTTTTTTTGGGAACAAAAAAATTTAAAAAACCAAAGGGGAAAATTTTTATAAATTTAATGAAAAAAGATATATATATATTAAAATTTTATAGAAAAAATTTTTTTTAAAAAATTAAACCACAAGAAAAAAAAAAAATGCCCATTTTACCCTTAAATTTTTTTACAAACACCAGATAAGTAAATAAAAAATTAAATTTTAAAATATTAAAAAACCCCAAAAATTTTTTAAAAGGGAAAAAACCACAAATTTTTTCAAAATTTATGGGAAAAAGTTTTTTTCCCGGGCAAAAAAGGGGGACGGTTATCTTAAAGATATTTTCCCAAAACTTTTCCCAAAAAGTTGCCCCACTAAAGCAAAAAAAATTAAAATCCCAAAATTATAACGCTACCCATTAAAAACTTTTTGGGGAAAATTTTCTTAAAAAATAAAAAAGATAATTGACTAATTGTCACTAAATATTGCTTAATTCAAAAATACTCAATTAATTTTAAATTAATGGTTACTTGAATAAAGAAATTCTAAATAGAGTAATGATTATAAAAATTCCCCTATGAATATTAATAATTTTTATTTTTAAAAATTTTTTACCATTTTCCATAGATAGGGTTAGTTACTTCCATATATTAAAATTTTTTAGTTTAAAATTGTTTTATTCTTTTTTTTTACCCCCGTAGAAATTTTTTAAAGTAATTTAAGGGTTCGGAAACCCCTATACCAAATTTTAAAATTTCTTTTTTTCGAGGTACATTTTTCTCAAAATCTGTTATATATTTTACATGCTTGAAATTTTTCATAAAATTTAAAAAAATAAAAATTTCCCCCATTATACTAAAAGCTTTTAGCAAATTTTAAATTTTTTTAAAATTTTTAAAAATTTTTACCAAACATAGTTTAATTTTAACCCTTTTTTCACATAAAAAATTTGTGGAAAAAATTTTTGATTTTTTAAAAAAAAAGCTCATTTCGGTATATTTCCCAAACATTAAAAAATATATAAATTAAAAAATTTACATATTTTTGAACAATAGTTTCTAAAAAAAGGAACATCGAACTTTAAAAAATTGAATTTTAAAGGAAAAAATTTTTAAATGTAAAAATTACCTTTTTTTTAAAAACATTCCTCCCAAAATTTCAAATTATTTCAATTTCAGTACTTCTCTCTTCTTTTAAGTCTTTTTTTTTTTCCCCTAATTTCCCCTTTTTTTTCCCCTAAAACAAAATTTTTTTTGCCTTGTATTTTTGGTATTAAAAAAAAATCAGTTTGTCGAGGCGCTCCATTTTTAAACGTGTTAATCACCAGGCTAAAGCATATTTTCCTCAATATTTGTAGTTTTGATACTTTTCCCCATGTTAAATGGGGAAAAATTTTGCATCATATGTCCCCAAAAAAACCTTCTATTTGTACAAATTTTTTCTTCTTTTACCAATTACATTATTTACACTTTCGTTTGGGTTTTTGCGTACCTCCATGTAAACACTTTTTACAATTTCCCCAAAATTAGCAAAAACCCCTAAAAACGGGTCGCAGGGCCCTCCAAAACATCAACGGGTTTAAACTTTTTTTTGTGATGAAAAGGCCCCCCCAAAAGAAATTTTGGGCCTTTTTAAATTTCCCCATGTTTTCGTATCAGGGGGACAAAATCCATCCCGGGAGGTTTTTCATGGTCGAAAAGCTTGTTTTAAAATATTGCCCATTTTGGCTTTTCTTTCCTTCACGCAACAAATTTCTGCGGATTTAGACCATAAAAATGTTTTGAGAGGGTCGTTTCGCCCCTGTCAATTTTTTTCCAAAAAGGGGTTTTCCGCCAAAAAAATTTTTTGGCCCCTCATCTTAGTTTTCGCGTCGAAGACGTGCCCCCTTTCTTTTCATAACATGCCCCATGCATTCTAACTTCCCCGGACGGGAGAAATGGTCACCATATACATTGTTCTCGACAATAGAAGTAAAGCCCCAGGTCCCCACTCAAATATTTTTTTTATAAACAACATTATGGGGGACTGGGAACGCTGAAAAAGGAGGGAAACCCCAGCTACTTCCCCCTCTTACCATAAACCTTCAAAATTTTTCTTTTCAATTTTGAAGGGTTCCTTGGTTTTTTCGGACAAAAACAATGCTTTGGAAAAACTTCAACGTCAATAACTTTGCCTTTTCAACACTCGTGACTGGGCACCACCCATTCTTCGAAGAAAAACCCCGCCAGTCCCCAACAAACAACAGCAATGTCCTTTTTTCCCCTCATTTTCATCAACCTGCCCTTTACGAACGTTTTTGCCATACTGTTTTTACAAAGGGTTTTTCGGGTTGGGCCCGCAGTAAAAATTTTTTTTTGTACTTCAAAAATTTTGTGGGTGGTGGGGGAAAATTCATGATACCCCAAAACATCCCAACAGGCTCAAAACGCCCACCTAGCCCTCGATTAAGCATCCAAGGCCGGGGGGGTTCCCAAATTCCGGGAAATACCCCACTTTTTGAATTTAAAAAAAAGGGAATTATATTTGCAAGAAGGGGAAATTTTGGAAACCCCCAAACTTCCACAGTTACTTTCATTGAAAAAAAATTCCCCATCCCCGTTTTTTTACAATTTAAACATTTCACAAAACTTCAAAAAAACACAAGCTAAAAGGGGGTTTAAAGTCCACAATAAATTTTTTTAAAAACCGGGAAAAACTTCATCCGGAAAATATTTTAAAACCAAAACCATTTGGGCCCCCAAAATTTTTTTCCCTTTTTACTTTGGCAAAAAATGGTTTTCCCAAAGGGATTACTTTTTTCATCTTCCTTTATTAAAAAATCCCCCCGTTTCTTAAATACTTTAGTTACCCCATTCCGGCCCGGAAAAGGTTTGCGGTTTGTAATGGCCCCCTTTAAAAAAAAGCTTTCCGTTTAATTCAAAAAGTTTAAAAATACAGTTTAGGTTTTTAATGGGCTAGGAAATAAAAAAAAAAGATTCAATTTTCAATAAAAAAATAAATGTTTTGATTTATACCAGACGCTCAATTTTTTAAACAAAAACAAAAAAATTTCTTTACTTTTTTCGTTGGCCCCAAAAGGGGGGCCCCGGTTTTAACGATTATTTTAAAAAAGGGGGTTTTTGGGCTTCTAATTGCCCCAAAAGGTTAAAGTAAGGTATTTTAAGAAAAGGGTTTAAAAACTGTACAATTTGAAAAAGTAAAAAAAACTCAAATTGTCAAAAAAACAGATTTTTTTCCTTTCCGACGCCCCAACTGCCGGGTTTTTTTTTGATGATTTGGGGGACACAAATTGTAAAAATTTTTAAAACCCAAAAAACTTCTAACCTCTAACCTTTAAGTCTTCAGTAAAAAAACCCATCTATTGAATTGAGCGCACATTAACCTTTTTCCCCCAGAATCAGTCGGGTTTGACAAAGAAAATGAAGCCGAAATAAACGTCTCCCCCATATATATTCGTGTAAAAAAAAGTACGATGCACTAAAAAAAATTAAATGGGGTAAAAACCCGGGGGGGGTACTTTCGAACACCAGTGCTGTGCCCCAGATCATATCGGGCATGGCGGAAAAAAGATTAAAAAATATACATTGTTTTTTTGTTATTATTTAAGGGGTTTTCAGGGAAAAGAAAAAGACCTTAAAATTTAAAAGTTAATATTTCCCAAAAATAAAAGAAAAATGACCATTAAAGTCATTGTTTAAAGGGGTTTAAAAAATGAAATTTTTAGTTTGTATCATTGTTTTTTTCAAAAAAGGAGGCATTAATGCTGTAATTGTGAACAAAATGCAAAAAAACGTCGCAGCGGGAGAAGACGTTTTGTGTGCCCCCTTTGCAAAAATCTGCCAATCACGGTTCAGCGTGAATTTCGGGGAAAATACCATAGAAATGAACCAATTTAAATTATGAAGATGGTTTTAAGCAGTTCCTGGGAAAATTTGGGTGCCTGTGTACAGGCAAAAACCAAAAACATCCACGTTCACAATGACATTATAGGGGTTTCTAAAAGAAGTCCCTTTAGCACATTTGGGGAAAAAAATTTTACTTTTTCGTCAAGAAACGTTTACGTAAGAAAACAATTCATATTTTTATCTTCACAATAACATCTTAAGTATCATTTTTTTGTTTTTTTCCCTCAAAGGGGTTTTTAAATTTTGTAATCGGGTTTGATTTTTCCGGGTAACCCTTTATATTAAGCGAGATTACATTCTGTATTATATATTATTTATTTACAGTTAGTCTAAACAAGTGGTTAGGTGATGTACTATCAGAAATTTAAAAAATTTTCTTTCCCTAAATTTTTAAATTTCCACTTTTTTTTTATATTTAAAATTAAAAAAGGAATTTCTTTTTTCCCCTTTTTTGGAAATTAAATATAAAATAATTTTTAAACAATTTTGTTCTTCGATTCAACGAGAGCTGTTACCGACAGCGCAACACGATTGTAATGAGTAAAAAATAGTATAACAGCACTCTAAGTGGGGACAGCTTGACAAAGTGGAAAGCTGTTACGAGGATTTATCTTAATTGTGATTCTTGAAGAAGAAAAAACCCCGAGATTTGAGAAATGATATAATAAAACGGAAAGAAAAATATAAAAGTGTGTGTATTTCATGACGACTTTCAGAACAAACTGGAGGGAGGAGCTTTCCTCCTTTATATCTAGTTGTTTCGAAGTGAACTAAAGAATGTAATTTTGTTCAGGAGAGCGTGAAATATGATCTCCATTGTAGTCAACCCAGAAGTGTCACAATCCCAGAAATGATTGTAAAAGTATACAGAGAGGCTACATCAGCGATACTCAACCTGCGGCCCACCGGGCGATCAGAACCCATTGCTCTGAGAAATTCCTTTCTTTATGAAATGTTGGTGGGAAATTCTTTATGAAAAAATCAAATATAAAAATTTTGCTTTTTGCTGTAGATGTCGTATGGGTGCGAACAGATTTTTTTCCCTTCTGATTTGTGATAATAGACAACAGTGGAGTAGCGACCATTTTATGAGTGGAACTAATTTGTAACTATCTTTCATATCCTGCAAGCGAAAAATATATGAAGAAAATATATTGTTTCAAGACGATTGGGAAGTTGGCTACTTTATAGGGAAACACAAGCATGGTTCAGAAATTGTTTGATTTGTCACGAAAGTGTATTTAAAAAATACCAATAAATAGGAATCGTTCAATGGTATTTTTCTTCGAAGATTTCTTTCAAGAGAGGATAAAAAATCTTTTTTTGAATAAATTTTACGTGTGTGTGTAAAAAGTGTTTTGTCAGTGGTAATGTCACAGTGATAACAAAAGCACCCTATGAAAATTGTTATATCATTGGTAATCATATGAAACCGTTTACTGATGCAGAAATTGGGATTCTTAAATGATTTCAAATAAAAAAATAATAATTAAAAGAAGCAGAATAGGAGTTTTAATATTTTGATCAATTTCCATATTTTAAATTTTCTATGTTATTTCGGTTTTAAAGCATTTCACCCCCTCCCTCTTCATTAATGCTTAAGTTGCGGCTAGTTTTAAATTTTGAAATTGTCATCTTATGTGTGTGGCCCGCGTGAATTAACTAACATATGTATGCAGCCCGGCAGAAAAAAAAGGTTGAGTACCCCTGGGGTACATTGTTGAATAGATAGATAGAAGGAGATCGGCTGCTATTCTGTATAAATGTGAATACAAGCACTTTTAAAATCTCCCTCTCTCTTATGTATAAAAAAAAACTTCATATTGACAGGTGTTTTTTAAATTAACGGAACATTAAACTCACACACACACACACACACACACACACACACACACACACACACACACACACACACACACACACACACACACACACACACACACACACACACACACACACACACACACACACACACACACACACACACACACACACACACACACACACACACACACACACACACACACACACACACACACACACACACACACACACAAGCTTTTAATAAATATTTAAATTTTAAAATTTCGAAGATATTAATGGAACAGTGAGCTGTGTGTGTTACATTTAGAATGTTTAAATGTTTTTTAATGCTTTAATGAATTAAAGTTTCTCATCCAGTCTTTAGATATATCAAAAAGTATCCCAAAAAGTTTTCTTTCAAAAGTAATGTAAGATATATATAGTTACAACTAATTCACACAAAATACGGTATTCAGCATCTATGGCAGTTATATCAATTACAAACTGAAGAAGTTGTACGAGATATGATTCATTTATTCAAAAGAGTATTTTTAATTTTCAGAATGTAGTTCCAAAGATAGATGAATCCAACAAAGCTACAAGTTTTGCAAGTGAATAGAAATAATTTACTTAAACTATATGTCATATACATCAACCGCTAATTTTAGTAAACATTTTGTGTTCACAATCAAATTTCTTCAAGTAGCAAAACGAGCTAACTGATTGACTTTAAATAAAATGAATGCAACGATAAAAACTATTGATAAAGTTGTATATTCTGCTGTAAGAAAACTGAGGAAATACTGTAAATAATTTCTTCATATTATACAAAGTGACTCAAAAGTCCGTTTGTGACGGGGTCTTACGCGACTTTCAACTACTCTTGGAGAATCTTTGGGCAAGCAATCTCATTTATTTCACAACCTTGAAGCAAATTAGTTAGTGTATATATAGTTAGAGTTTAAAAATCGTAGTGCAGAAGGAGCGGGACCTCTAAAAGCAGTGTTACGATGGTAAGAATTAGAATTACGCATCTTGACTAAAGGACGGATTTTAGTTACTAGAATAAATTAGTGAATTAAGAATTGTTAAAATAGGTGATTAAAGTTAATCTATTCGGATTTTGTGCACTTATTCACATAAGGTTGTTGTTTTCTTTGTATCCCTCCAAGGGTTCTCTTTATAGATTACTTGTTCTGGATTATTCCCTTTGATAATAATAAATTAGATTTATCATGGATAGTCTTGGTCATTCATCGTTCCCTCCTACAGCTTTAGGTAGACAAGATGATGAGGAAACGACTCTCCAAGGGTAAGATACTGCACATTAACATTTGAAAGTTCAAAAATTCACAGAATAATGTTGGTAGAGATGTAAAAATTGACACACGTGATTGAAATGACATGGGGTTTTATTGCCCCCCACTAAAAAAAAAGAAAAAAATGCAAAAATGGCCAACACAAAAACACTTCATAAAATGATCTGATGAGTATAAAATGAGCTGCAATCAGAGAAGAAGCATAATAGAAAAACAACATGTACCAGTAATTGCAGCTTGTTTGCTGTACCAGAAAAGTCAGTACAACTGTACTATCAGAATGGAGAACATATTACTGTAACTTAACGACCCTATCACGAAAAGGAGGATGTGAAAGTTCTCTTAAACACATCATTTGGTGAATATCGTTTGTTGAGCAGACATTTCCATCATGCATTTCCTCCTAGTTTCCCAGATCTTTATCCATGTGATTATGGTTTGCAATGTTACCTGAAGTCAGAAGTCTACCACGACCGTTCGACCTCATTAGAGATGTTAAGAGACAACATTCGATGACAATTTCTTACCATACCTACATATATGCTGCCCAGTGCTGTTTTCAATATTGTTTCATCGAAAACAGGTATTGATGAAGAATGATGGCGGGCATGTTGAACATTTGTTATAAAGAAAATCGTTTATTACTAAGAATCGATTGTTATGCTAATTATTCCTTTTTATATAAAGTACTATCTATTGGCTCTTTTTGCTGCTTTTTGTCTTTAATAAAACCCCGTGCCATTTCAAGCATATGTCCCTATTTTTATCTCTCTATTTGCATTATTCCATGGATTATTAAAATGGTAACGGACTTTTGGGTCACCTGGTACATTAAAATGGACGTTATCCCTATTTTAAAAAAAATTTTCTTGGACTAAGGGAAACTGATATGATTCTATTAAAAATTGAATGCAAACGGCGAGCTTCTGATTCGCATATATTGAAAAGAAATAAAAGTATAGAAAATTAAAGTTTTTGATTCAAAATGTCTTTTTTTAGAGAATTCCAATGAACTTGTATTATCTAAATATTTTTCTAAGGAATGTTTAAATTTTTCCAAAACTTTGTGAATTCAAAAGCAAAAATTTTTGAATTGTACTATTTTTTTGTAAATTTTCTGAGGTTATTGATACAGTATTTAAGCTTTAAATTTTTAAATTTAAAAAACCCCTGAATGCAAACCCGAAATTGACTTTCAAAAAAATTTTACCATTTTTCAGAAATTGGAATAGCTTACGTATTTACATGATTTATATGAAGCAAAACATTTTGATTTTTCTTAACATCTTAAAAGGGTGCTTCTCAAACTTTCAATATTTGCGACCCAATATTTAATCATAATTTTCACATCACGCTTCCTTCATACAATAGCAATGTATCGAATTCAATAATATTATACTTTGACGCTAAATCTAAAATTTGGAATTTTTAACCCTTTTTAAAGGGTTAAACCCGGGGCTTTATTTTTAAAATAACCCGTTTCACCCAAAAGTTTTAAATTTCCCCCCAAACGTATATATAAGTCTTTCCGAAGTATGATTTTTTTGTGCACTGCTATTCATAAAATTATTCCCAGGCTTTGAATGAAAAAATTTGACCTTCATAGTTTTTTGGAAGGATTTGCTTATTTATTTTTCTTGCCCCCCCCAAATACATCACATACGCCGTTTCAGGGAAAACGGGGGCGGAAAATAAAATTTATTTTAACCAAGAATTAAGGGATTAATTATAAACCCGAAAAAATTACCCGGAAAAGGTTTTAAAATTTTTGTATATTTTTTATTTTTGACAAGCCCATGGGGTAAAATTAAAATTTTTAAATTTGGTTCTTAATTCCTAGTTTTTTGAAATTTAATTTTATAAAATATTTTTGCGAAAGAACATTTATAAGTGTATTATATCAGTGTAAATATGCATTTTTCCTTCTTATTATGTCAGAATGTATTCGTTTATATATTTTCAGTAAATAAATATATTTTCTTAAGTAATATTTTGTTTTTGACTTTTCGATATGCTTGCGTCCCCCTCATAGAGTTATTACGCCCCTTTTTGGGGGAAGTTTCGCCCTAAAAAATTTTGAGAAATGCTATCTTTAAGGTATATGAACACCCAAAACCAAATTATTTTTTAGGCATTTAGAGTTTTATTAGATAAATTTTTTAAAATTTTTTTCCTGATGAAAAAAATAGTAGGTTTTTTTGAAAATTTCCCGGAAAAAATTTTTTATGAACAGGGATTAAAAAAAAAAAAAAAGAACTCGGAAGAAATATTAAGAAAAAAGGGGAGTTTTCCTTTGGTTTTTTATAAAAACTGTAGCGAACAATCGTATTTAGAAAAAAACATCTTTTGAAAAATTATTTTTAGAAATGACATCTTAAAAATTTTATCTCACAGAAATTATATTTTTAATCAAATACTGAAAAAATTTAAAATTAAATTTTGATCTGAATTATCCCTTTGGAATTATTTTTTTTAAAGGGGTTTAGTATGAGGGAAAACCTTTTTATAGATTTTAATTTTTTAATTAAATTCCAAAAAAAGAAAAAATTTATTCTTGGGGTTTTTTAACCTTTGAATTTTTCTTAAAAAATCACAGAGTTTTGGAATATGTTAAATCATTAATGAAAAAAGAAATTAATTAAAAATGCGGGGAATCACAAAATTTTAGAAAGAGAGGGCAATACAAAATTAAATAAAAATTTAAAAAAGGAAAAATTTTTTTTTTTTTTCGGGGGATATAAATAAAAAAAAAATTAAACCCTTTTTCCAACGATTTTAAACTAATTTTCTTTCTTGTTAAAGTACATCATATTTTAAATAATAAATATAAATTTTTAATTATTTATCTTGAATAAATTTTCTTATTATTCATCTTTTTACTGAAATGTAGTGGCATTATTTTCCTCTTTCTCTTTTATTTCTTCTTTTCCAAATTTTTCTTTGTAAAATTGTTCAAAGGAATATTAAAAGAAATGCCAGAAAAAAAATTACTTCTAATTTCAATAGATTTTCATATTATTTTTTTGACGGTTAGTAAAACTACCTTTGTTTATTTTAATAATTTAAAAACTTCGATACGAATAAATATGGAATAGTTGGCTGGTATTATTAAATTTCAAGTATTTCAAAATAAGAATTTCCTTTTAAAATATATAATTATATTAAGTATCATACTTTGAAAAGAATTTTGTTGTACTCAAAAGGTTCTCTTTTTTAAAAATTAAAATAACTAAGATTATAGAAGCATAAACAAATAAGAATTTGAGATTTAAAGATAAAAATAATAACAGACATAAAATTAAAGATAAAATTTTTATTGGAATAAATTTTTTTTAAAAAAATTATTTTTCTCCCTATTTAAAGTAAGTGTTCAACAAGAAATCTTCGCCTGACTTTACACTTTTTTGAATACGTAATTCGATTCATTTAAACTTAAATTTTGAGTATGAAAAATAATATAATTGGATGCTACATGAATAAAATACCAACTGCATGTAAATTAATCATAATTTTCTGGTACCTGAGCTTATTTCTATTTTTAAACTCAAGTTTTGCTAATCCAATTAAGATTTTTTTTATGAGATAAACTCAAAATTTTATTTATTGATAAATTACTAAAATTTTATTAATATTTGCAATTGATCAGTTCTGTTGAGCATGAATAGCCTAAGAAACTTTTTAAAAGTTATCTTTATTTTTAAAATTTATGAAAGAGCCGACCAAAAAGCCAAGAAGGGGGAGTCGAGCCCCGCTCAACTGACCCTTTGGCCCCTGAAGAAAAGAGCATCATCTTCCTACATTGAAAAACATACCCCCAATAAAAAACGAAAAGTTTTGGAAACCCCGGGGCCCCTTTTTTGGGCCACTGTCCCCCCAACCCGAGGTATTTGGAGAGAGACAAAGGGCTGCTGCCCGCTTTCGCCTAACTACCGGATTTGATTTTGGGGTTTATAACCCACTGGTTTGGAAATGGTTGCTATATAACGAGCCTTCCCATTTTTGGGGCCCAATGCCAGAATGGAGGGGAAACCCCACCCGCCCCAATGCAGGGGGATTCGATGAATACCCGGCTGATGACATCGTCAGTCGGTACTGGAAGGTTCGGCGTCAAATGGTCAAGAAGCCAAGCACGGGCGTTGGATAAATAAAATATTTAAAATTTAATATCTTCATTCTGTATATATAAATTAAAGAGATTTCTTTGAACATTGTTCCAGTGTACATTTAGTACGGATTTTGTATATCTTCGTATTCATATACTAATTTCTTCTAAGTTTTTAAGCTGTTAAAAACAGATTTAAAAGAGATTATTGTGCATAAAAATTTTATTTCTACATTTGAAGAAATTTTAACAATTTTTTTTCTTTTGTTTGCGAAATCTATTTGAGGGCTTCAATAATTTTTTCAGTAATGGTTTTTTTTTCAATGTAAATTGTTGATTCAATTTTTGAGGGAAAAATATTTCTAGTAGCTGAAAAATAAAAATATCTAAGTCTTAAAAATCAGAGCAATTTAATTTCTAAATCTTTTTTTAAAAAACAGATTTTTTTTTTTCAAAAATTTTGATGGGAAATATTTCATTTTGAATTAGCTCTACTTATTATATAAAAACCAAAAAAAAAAAAAAATAAAAAAATAATCCGTTTCCAAAAAAAATTTGGAATTTAAAAAATTATTTTATTTTTTATAACAATGAATTAAAAAAAAAGAATAATAATGGTGCGTGGAACGCCACGCGATAGAAGTAAAACCCCTTTTTGGGAAAATTTTATTTTTTGTTTTAAAATTCCAAAATGACAGTGTACATGTTCCCCCTCGCCTAATTTGATTTTAAGGTATTCTTGACGAATTGGTTTTTTGATACCAATCCAAAGAGGAAGATATGTTTGGGAATTTTTGGGTATACAAACTATTTTATTTTATAAAATTTTTTTTTACTTTTCCCACTTAAACTTTGTCGGCAATTTTAAAATTCTTTTAAAGTCTTTTAAATTAATTTCCCCCGTTTATTTTTTCCCCGAAAAAAGGGGTTCTCAATCCATTCTAAACCAAAAATCTATCCAAAGAACACCCAACCCAAAAATTAACGGGAAAGCTTTTTTTTTGTAGACCTTTTTAATGGGTAAGTGAAATTTAAGGGGCCCCTTTTCCAAGATGGGCTTTTGGGGGGACTTCCCCCTTTTGGAAAATTGGGGGCATGGGGGACACCTTGGTTTGGACTTCCCCTTCCTCCCAATTAACCAAAGGGGGGAAAGTTTTTGATAACGAAAACATCATTCCCCCACAAAGGTGGGCCAAGGAAACCCCCGCTTTCAGCCACCCCTTTCTGATAGACCCCTAGGCTTTCCCGGGACCCCATTTCTTTTTTGGGAAAACATATTCTTTTTTAACGTAAGATAGAATTTTTTATTAAATTTCCCTGCATCGCCCTTTTACGCCTGGGCTTGTTGGGGGGTTCTTTGTTTTAGCACAGGGTTCCAAAATCCGTAATTGGCCCGGGGCATAAAAGAGTCTCAATAGCATTTCTTTTTCCCAACCCCCCCAAAATCGGCAAAATTAAAAAATTTCTAATGTTTTTTATGCTCGATATTCCCTCATGTACTCTGGGTCGAATTTGGGAAGCACTTGATGAATTTTTTCCATTTTTTTTTTCTATTTTCGTTTTTTCCCCTTTTTCGACTGGACTTTGGTTTTCAAGGCCTTTTTCTTTTTTTTTTTTTCACGAAACCCCTTTTTTCCCCTTTTTTGGATTTGATTTTGGGGGTTCTTTACTAGAATTACCAATTAAAAGGGAAATGAAAATTAAAAAAATAAATTAGCCACCCAAAAACATGCCATGTAGCCAACAATCTAAAGAAAATTTTTTAAAAAACGCTTTTTGTGAGAGCTTTTTTTGCCTACTCCCTAATGCTTTACACTGCAAATGATAAAATCCTGATAATGTTCCCGGGTTTTTGGGAAAAAAGGGCCCCCCAAAATTGAAAGGGGGGCGGGCCGCCGGGGGGACGTAGGAATTATCCAACTTTTTTACCGATTAAAAATGTCAGCGGTGTCCCCGCTCCCCCCCTTTTCCCCCCCCTCTGGCCCCCCTTTTCCATGGCAAATTTTGGGGGGGGGAAACTTCTTCCGTTGTTTTTTTACTGTTACGCAAAAATGGGGAAATTTTCCCTATTCCCCCCTCGAGCCCAAAAAGCCAAAAAAAAAAAAAGGGTTTTAAAAAAGAGTTATTCTAAAAAGTAGCTCGTACGCCTTGCCTTAAAATTCTGCTTGACATAGAGTTGAATGCATTGGTTATTGAAAGAAACGTTGAAGCTCCAGGACTACACACATACAAATCATCTAGATTTTATCTAAAGCAGCGATACTCAACCTGCGGCCCGTTGCACTAGTAAATTCAATTATTTTAGAACAATGTATTCAAAATTTAGCGAGAAATTCTATCAATCAAGTTATCCCATATATCAATTTTGCTATCTATGTCGTGCTGGTACCAATTAAGGGGTAACTTTTTTCCTTTTTTTAATTGTAGCTGCTAGTGATAACAAATAACAGTGGAATAGCGACCATTTTATGAGCGAAGTTAATTTTTAGTTAACCCGCAGGCCTTCCAAGCGGAAAATATTTAAAGATTTTATGTTGTTTCAAGATTATTGGGATCTTGACTGTGTCATAGAGAAAAACAAACGTGAATCAACAACTTGTTTGATTTGTCGTAAAATTGCTATACTTAAAAAATATATATAATTTTGGTCACTATATCCCTAAACCCAAATCTTTTATTGGCTCTTTCCTTTTTTTTTTGAGGATATCTTTTAAGACCAGATAAACTGGCTTTCTTAAATAGATCAATAAAACAGCAACCGAATATTTGGAAGGAGAGGAGACTGGGAATAACCGATGACAGAAAATAGAAATTAAAACAAAATAGGGTAAGAAATACATAAAACCTATTTTTGTGAGTTGAGTTTGAGGGAGTTTAAGGTATCCGACTACGTTCGGAAACGTGATTTTAAAAAAGCGCATAAATGGATAATTTTCATGATATTTAGTGTCACTTAGATTAGAATACATGTATAAAATTGTTTTAAGGACATTTTGACAAAAATGTATTTAAGTACAATATTTTGGCAAAAAATTAACTTAGAATAATCTTTTTTCAAAATGTTCTCCTTTAGAGAAAAATGCTTCTATTATTTTAATGTTTTTCCTGTCTATAGCTCAGACCTCTTTACAGAGGCTAAACTAGAATTTTTGAAAAAATCTCATTATTTTCAGAGTTACCACCAATTGAAATAATTATCGGCGTTTTTTTCTTAAAATTGCTCCCCTCTGTTGTCGTAAAATATGGATAAATACACTTCTAAGTTATATATTTCAAAAATTCTAGTTGAGTCTCTGTAGAGAGGCCTGGGCTATATATAGGCAAAACATTATTATAATGAGCATTTTTCAAAAGGAGACATTTTTGAAAAGATTATTCTAAGTTCATTTTTTGCCAAAATATTGTATTTAAATTTTTTTTTGTCAAAATGTCCTTAAAACAATTGTATACATGTATTCTAATCTAAGTGACACTAAATATCATGAACATTATCCATTTATGCACTATTGCCAAATCATGGGTCCGAACGTAGTCGGATACCTTAATATAGTTTTAAAATTAACTCCAAAATAATTGATATTTTAATAACAGCTGAACACAGAGTGTCCGTTCTGTTCACTGATTAGTCCCGTTTCAGCCTAAACACCGATTCTCGCCGTATGTTCATATGGAGAGAACCAGGGACAAACTACCTACCCTCTAATGTCCGTGAAATCGATAGGATGTTTAATAGTCTGGGCCAGCATCATGTTGGATGGCCGTACACCTTCCCATGTCTTTGAAAGAAGCTCTGTGACTGGTGCGAGAAGTAGGGATGAGATCTTGGAGCCTTATGTTTGCTTTTTTAGGGGGGCATGTGGCTCCGAGTTCATTTTAATAGATGGTAACGTGAGGCTACATAGATGACTGTGATTTACATGATTCTGATTGACGAATTTCCAGAGAGTGCGGATATTGGCCGTATGGATTGGCCAGCCCAGCTCTGTTAGGGTTGAGGTCTCCAGACCTCAACCCTAACAGAGAATGTCTGGGACGCTCTAGGGAGGGCAATTGACTCTCGCAGCCCCTTTCCGAGAACCATCCAGGAAATAAAAACAGAATTTCTGAACGAATGGGACTAATTGTCACAAGAACTGATAAACTGCCTTATTTCAAATAAGACATCAAGATGCGAGACCTGTATAGCTGTAAGAGGAGGCCATACCCTCAATTAACCCATTTCTCTTGTTTATTCTGTAACCGCAGTTTCATACCTTCGAACTCCAACGAGTCTTACGCATGATCATGCGTATGTATTGCTATTGTTGAATATTTTTGTTTTGCATTGTATCAATGTATGTACATATCAAATTTCATTAAAATCGGTCCATTAGTTCTAGAGATAATCGAACAAGTCTGAAAAATCTCTTAATTTTTGCACCAGTGTAATTTATCGTTTCTTTCATTATGAAAGTTTCATTTATTTTAAAAGTGTTATATTACTTCTGTTTTGCAGGGTGTATATTATGTAATAAAGTGCAATGGATAATATTTATTCAAAATTTTTCTAACCAACCTAGAAATAAAGATGTGCTTCTCATGCCTTCAATATTATTCTAAATATTTGGGATTCATCATTTTTTTCTTTTCCAAACCAGGGATTCTCAAACTTTCAATATTTGCGACCCAATATTCAATCATAATTTTCATCCCCCTTCCTTACAGCAACAATGTATTGGGTTCAATAATTACAATACTTCGATGATAAAGCTACAATACAACTTTAACTTCTTAGGTATCCGACTACGTTCGGAACCGTGATTTTAAAAAAGCACATAAATGATTAATTTTCATGATATTTAGAGTCACTCAGGTTAGAATACATGCATAAAAGTATTTTAAGAACATTTTGACAAAAAGAATTTATTTGAATACAATATTTTGGCAAAAAATTAACTTAGAATAATCATTTTTCAAAATATTCTCCTTTTGTGAAAAATGCTTCTATTATAATAATATTTTGCCTGTATATAGCTTCAGACCCCTCTACAGAGGCCCAACAGAATTTTTGAAAAATTCACATTATTTTCAGAGTTACCACCAATTGAAATAATTATTGGCTTTTTTCTAAAAATTGCTCCCCTCTGTTGTCTTAAAATATGGATAAATACACTTCTAAGTTATATATTTCAAAAATTCCAGTTGAGCCTCTGTAGAGATGTTGAGCTATGTACAAACAAAATATTATTATAATAGAAGCATTTTTCACAAAAGGAGAACATTTTGAAAAAAGATTATTCTAAGTTAATATTTTGCCGAAATATTGTATTTAAATAATTTTTTTTGTCAAAATGTTGTTTAAACAATTATATACATGTATTCTAATCTAAGTGACACTAAATATCATGAAAATTATCCATTTATGCGCTTTTGCAAAATCACGGTTCCGAACGTTGTCGGATACCTTAAATGACACCGGCGTATATAAACGTCTCACTCACCCAAAGCGTTAATTGTCCCAGACATATATATATACGTCTTTCCGAAATAAGATCTTTTCTGTGGGCTGCTATCCTTAAAGCTCTGGAATGCAACAAAATGAACTTAATGTTTGCGAAAGATTTACTTATTTCAGAGGATTACTTACTTATTCCTCTTTTCTTAACCCCTTCCCCCCAATACATCACTTATGCATGCCTATGTGGAAACCGGTAGCATTGGGGAGCGAATCGAGTAACTTTTTTGCGGCAGTTAAGGGATTAATTATAAACCGTACAAATTATAAGGATTAGTGTTAATTTTTGAATTTGATTTTATACATGACAAGCTCATAGGGTCACTGGTAATTATTAAACTTATTCTTATATATAATATTGTTAAATTAATTATGAAATACCTTTTGAAGTACTGATACATTTATAAGTGTATTATGGTGTAAATGTGCATTTTATTTTTTATTATGTTTGAATATATTTTGTTTATTTATACTTTCAGTAAATTAATAATTCTTTTTAAAAATAATCTTTGTTTTCGATTTTTCAATATGCTTGCACCCACCTCGTAGAGCTATCATGCTCCCCTAGGGGGTGCACCCCACCGTTTGAGAAACGCTGATGTAAGGTAACTTATTTTATAAGAGAAATTCGAAGAAAAATTTAATAACAATCTAATATTCAGAATATTTTTCTATGCGCACAGATACAATAATTTTATTACAATAGTTCTTGGCTTTTTCAAAAGTTAAGGAGAATAGTTCTTCTGGGCATGCTGTAATGAATTAATCTAATGTAAGCTATTTTCACCCGAGCAATTACTTTATCTCAGGCAATTAATTACGAATATTAATTAAGATTGTTATAGCTGTAATATTAATTTTGTTATCAAATTATGAAAGCTTATACCAAATAAATAAATTTCTTATCAAAGCAGACAGTTTTGGAAAATAGTCGGATAAGAGAACTTAAGTTACTTTCAGAATAAATTACATTTAAGATTCTTATCATCATTCAGAACAAATGCATGCATTTTAAGCATTAACAAAGCATGACGCGATGGAATTACGGTTTATCAAATTATAGTGTATCTGATGGAAAGTTTTCGTGCTTCACAAATTTCATTATAGGTAATTTATTTTTTGTTCCGTTCGGTGGACGTTTCCTAATAATACAAGTTTGTGGCTAGTTAAAAATAATTTGAGAAAATTAGCAAGCCTCGCTTATTATTCTTGCGTCAATTGATGAAAACTTTTAAGTTTTGGGAGATTTAAATTTTTTAAAGAGAAGTATTACCTTACTGATGATTAAATATTAACACTAAAAAGCCCAATTACGGAATTTCGACATTTATTCATATAAATTACTTTTTTCTTCAAGTTATCTAAACACATTCAAAATATGATGGGGTAAAAAAGAAAGTTGTGTATAACTGACCAAACTCTTATTTCATATTCTTAATTATCTTAAAGAAATAAATAGTCTTCAAAAAAGTCAACACCTCAGACAATGTGAGTAAAATACATTTTTTTTGTTTAAATAATTGGAAAATCTGCATGGTTTTTGAAAAACTTGCTTTAAAAAATATGGGTAAGTTAATGTTGATTTCAATTAAATATTTGAATTAAGAATTTTCTCGCGTAAGGAAATTATTTACAAAAAATAATCAATGGAAATAATGATATTATGTTTTCATTGAAATTTCATGTTTATATTAAATTAGAAATCTATTACTACTAGAGTCAAAAAAGTTTCCGGAATGGCCCCCTACATTCATGCAGGTGTTCGTTGGATTGGAAATATCTGTTTCGCGGGTTGGCAGCACTAAAAAGAAACCGCAGCCATCTGGAATTTATTTCCTGTACTGATGGAGTTAGCTGCAGATCTTTTCTGACAAAGCGAATTTCTCATTCGTTGATTTTGCAACGTCGTCTTTGGAGCAGCGTCCAAGCAATCCAATTCTGTGTTTTGCTCGAGAAATCCTCTAAGACGATCGAGATGCAGAAGAAAACATACGGGAATGATTTCAGTACCAGAAGAGTTTTACCTGTTTCCATGGCTGAAAATGAAATTGAAAGGTTATCATTTTGTGGATTCAGATGAGAGGATCCAAAATGCAACGAAGAAACTGAAGGACCTCTCAAAAAATGGATACCAGAAGTTTTTGAATAATTATACGAACGCTGGAATAAGTGTGTGGATGTGTAGGAGGGCAGAAAATTAAATCTGAAAGGCCGAAAAGTTTAAATTATTGTTCCATTTTTTAATAGTTTGTAATTGACCAATTCCAGAAACTTTTGATCTTCCTAGAACGTCTAGGATGTTGATTACCCTTAAACGCCCACCGATGTCATTTCGAAACCGCAATATAAAATATATAAAATAATTGCTTTAACTAAATAATTGCAGGGTTACGGTTCAGTAGGGTTTAGTTTTAAGACTTTTTAATATTATTTCACATAATTAACGTATTTTATGACCCTTTATATATCATAAAAAATTGACGTTTACATTGTGTTTCGCGAAGCTTATTGGACCACTGCTTTGTCGCAAAACATTTCGAGTCGCAAACCAGCCAGAAACATTACTATTATGCGGTATCTAATATGTGCTATCCCTAGTAATATATATATCAGATTTACTGGAATATTATCAATTACATCTGCTTTCTTCGTAGTCACTTTCACTCAATCTTATGCCTTCATTGGATCTAAATTAAAGGCGATTGATTCTCAGAAAGCTCTCACAATAAATTAGCAATTTCATCAGGGCTTAGACCTTTTCGAGGAGCCATCGTTTCAGGCTGTCTGCTCTGCACAAGGTTCGAAAATAGAATGAATTTTTTTTTATGAGCAGATAACCACATGCTATGTAACGAACACTTAGACACAATAACTTTAGAGAAATCTGGGTTTGTTCTCCTGTTAACCCCCAATAACACTGCATTCAAGGTCAATTAAATGTGGGATAGTACTTTGTGAGAAGTTTGTTTTGCAATAGTAATGATGAACGACAGCTAATTTATGATAATAAATTGCCTTGGTATCGAAATGACACCAGTGGACCTTCTAGGTATATTTAGTTGTAAAATTTCTCCTAATTAACCTCTAGAACCACAAAAACTTTATTGGGTTATTAACAGAAAATAATTAAAAATCAAGAAAATTTTTCAAATTCCCCACAAAAATTCAGAAAGGAGAACAAACTGAACAGGCCCCGGTTTCAAATTGACACCGATGGATGTTCTAGTCTTAAAGCCGGAATGCATGTAATGCAATACATTTTTTTCAGTTCCAACTATTAGCTCACACTCTCTATGTATTTGTTTATTTATTTATCATCGTAGAATTTTTAATCGTTAATAAAATACATTTTAAACGCTCATTTGAGCTGAAATTTTATATACAGGATTATTTTGGATGACAATACAGTAATTTAATTATAATTAATAAAAATTAATTGATTAAAACTAATTATTTAAAAAATTACAAACACAGCTACATTGGCATCATTTTTGGTGACTTAGCGACCAAGTGTCAAAACTTGAAAAGGTTTTTTTCTCACGTTTTAAAATTGAACGGAAATTTTATATACACGATTGTTTTGGATGACAATATGATATTTTAATGATAATTAATAAAAATTAATTACCATTTAATGTTCTTTTTCTGTCATATGTATATGCATATTTATATTAATTGTAACTATTTAATAAAAAGTATCTAAAATAAATTTTTCATTGTTGATCTAAGTAGGAATTGACTTTTTTTTTTTTATTATTTGTTTAAACGGAAATTCAGATTCTCAAAAACATTACTACATAAATAAATTACACTGATTAAATTTTTTTTCAGTTTAAAATATCAGTTTGGTAAAAAAAAACACTTAAAAACTTTTTTCTTTATTATATATTGGTATTGCCTATTATGTAAATGCTAGTTAATTGGAGTTTTAAATAAGCGTAGGTTTAAAATTACTTGCCGAAATTATAATACCTGTTTGGAAATTCTACAAAATTTTTTAGATGCCTTTTACTATTTCATAATTATAAAGCAAATTCAAAACTAATTTGATTCTAAAATAATTGATATTTTGCTAAGATTTTCAATGTTCTAAAACTTTGTAGGAGTTATTACGTAACCTTTAATAAATATATTAATTTTAAGGTTCTGTTTAGAAAAATGTAGGATTTTGATCAAATTAAAAATAAAGGTATAAAATTTCGGGGCAAAAGTGATATACAGTGGACCACAAAAATGTTCGTACACTTGCAATTTTTTATAAAATTTAATGTTTTTGACTAATAAAAATTAGTTTACCGGAATTGTAATGTTTTTATGATATCCGAAACTTGTTCTTAATTGAATGAAATAATCTATTTCTTGAAAATAGTATAACTATTATTTTAAAAAATTAATACTCAAAAATCTACTAAGAAATTACGCCGCAAAAGTCTTCGTACACTTAATAAAATAAATCTTCGTACACTCAACATAGCTTTAAATATTGTATTTTTTTCTTAATTTAGTACTATATAGGATATTTTTTTGTGTCTAAAACAACTTTTAAACGTCTTGGTATAGATTTAATCAGTTCTTTGTAATTTCTACATCGATTTTCCACTATGCTTCTGTGATTATTGATTTTATTTCACGTTATGCGTTTATATGTCATGTTTTCCTTTTTTCTCAAATAAAATTCTCTCCAAATGTGTTCTACAGGGCTAAATAAAGGGATTGAGGAGGTGGTTTCAAAATTTGGGGACAGTTATAGAGACACCAGCGGCCTACATTGAGAGCAGTGCGCTTGGCGTCATTCCCTGTTAAAAAATGAAGTCTCCAATATCCAAATTTTGAGCGGATTAATTAAAACATATCTTTAAAATATTTAAATAGAGATCATGATTCACAATATTATCAAAAAATACCAAATTACCTAATCCTGAAGCCGATTTCCACCCACTAGATTCTTGGGATTAAGTTTCAGAAAATTCAACATTGACAGCAAATTGATCAACATTTTTGGTTCCGATGGGGGTGTAGTAGTTGGTAAATGAAAAAATGAGGAATTTAATCTCATGCTTCAACATGAAGGTGGAGGTGTTCTTGCGTGGGGTATAAATCGGCTTCAGGATTAGGTAATTTGGTATTTTTTGATAATATTGTGAATCATGAGCTCTATTTAAATATTTTAAAGATATATTTTAAATTATCCGCTCAAAATTTGGATATTGGAGACGACATCCTTTTTTAACAGGATAATGATTCCAAGCGCATTGCTCTCAATGTAGGCCGCTGGTGTCTCCATAACTGTCCCCTAATTTTGAAAACACTTCCTCAATCACTTTGTTTAATCCTGCAGAACACATTTGGTGAGAATTTGATTTAAGAAAAAAAGAAAGCATGACGACATATGAACGCATAATATTAAATAAAAACAATAATCACAGAAGCATGGTTTAAAATCGATGCAGAAATTACAAAAAAAAAAACTGATTATATACATACCAAGACTTTTAAAAGTTGTTTTTTACACTAAAAATATCGTATTTAGTATAAATTAAGAAAGAAGTACAATATTTAAAGCTATGTTGAGATTTTTGTTAAGTGTACAAAGACTTTTGTGGCGAAATTTTTTAGTAGTTTTTTGAGAATTAATTTTTAAAAATAACAGTTATACTATTTTAAAAATATTGATTACGTCATTTCATTAAGAAAAGGTTGCGAATATCATAAAAAAATTACAATTCCGAAATATTAATTTTTATTAGTAGAAAATATTAAATTTTTTAGGATATTGTAAGTGAACGAACACTTTAGTGGTCCACTACAGTGATAACACTTTGATAAGCCCTCTCTTCGATAAATCTTTTGTTATTTATTAGTATAATTTTTCCATAAGTTTTCTTCGGTCCTCCAAAATGATCTGTTGTAAACCTATTCTCTTTAACTGCTAGTTAGAAAAGATAATTATTTCAACTGAAATGCTTAATTATTCATCTTTATTAACTTAAATATATTTTATTTTCTGTTTTCATTTACTTTAATTAAATTTAGGAAATAAATGTAAACAAATTAATAAACTGGAGCTTAACAGCATAACAGAAAAGTTTATTTTTCATCGTACATTTTTCTCCATTAACTTATTATTTAGATACGCGGAGTGACCAGAAAAAAAGGTTACAAGTCGTATAAAGGAATATTTATTAACAATATGTATATATATATATATATATATATATATATATACAGAAAATACAAAAGGGAAGTTAAGAGGAATACTTGCCTGTCATATTTCAACGTAATCGTCAAGTCTATTTAAGCACTTATCAGAACGCAGGCCCAAATTGCTTAACCCGTCTTGATAGAAATTAAGTCCCTGTCCATTGAACCAAGTCACGGTGGATGTTTTCACCGCACTGTCTTGGAATATCGCAGCACATCAGAAACTATATGTTGCTCAGTCCCAGCTCTAATGAGATTTCACTCAGAGTTACCTGCGATCATTTTGAAGCATTTCTTCATTTCGTGCCTGAAGATCCTAACCGGCCACTCCATGTTGCGGTTTGCGACATCCTGTCTTCCTGAATAAAAAGAGTGACACCATTTCGCTACATGTTGTCTTCTCATTGCTTCTTCATCTCAAATTTCCACGATTTGAATGTAAATGTCGGATGCGGACACATTCTTTGCTCATAAAAATCGAACTTCCAGACGAGACCAATTTCCCAAGCGCCTTGCCATTTCAATCTCCTTGAACGGTTGGGAACTTTTACTACCTACCCGCAAACCAGCTGTGTGACAAGTTGCGTCATTTATCTCCACTCTGGGAAAACAAAATTTCTTCACAATACTTAATTTTAAATGCTGCGGCTTGTAACCTTGTTTTTCTTTTATCATCCCTTGTATATTTAAACTTTGTAATTTAATTCTATTGTGCAATACTGTACATTTGCAGTTACTCTTTCTTTACAATTAAACGACATGCAGATGGTGCTACTAGTTCTTTTGGAGGGAAATTCCTGTCTCTACAAGTAGCAGTTCATTGTTTGATTGAACAACCACACTTGGTAGGAATTGCACTTTCTCCTTTGTAAGATGCTGTGATGTGTTCTTGAGTTCTTATTTATGTTTTGTGTCCTTTATTGTGTTGAGGAAACTAAAGAATATTAAATACTTGTTCTCTTGTATATATCATAGTTATTATTATTTAATCGTAAAAATAATAACAACCACGGAAAACCACAACTGCACCATTATCTGCATTAAAATGAAAAAAAAAACCTCTCAAGTTAATGAAAATACTGATAATTGTTGCATATATAAATGCAGCTTTTCAAAAACATATTATTTGATATAGATTTGGATTACTTCTCGATTGTGGTTAAAATTAAAAAAAAATGTGTACCAACTGTGTGTTGTATTATTTTAATACATGTTTTGTATCGTTTGAGCGTGTTTGTACCATTTTTCATATAACATTATAACAGAATACAGATCCATGCCGATAATAATCAGCACTTATGAAATTAATTTCATTAATTATTATGATGAATGCTCACATACGTGCAACAAGTTCGTTATCATTTTTCTGGATAATGATGCTGGTTATTTGAATAATAAGTTGGTTGAAAATACGGAAGCTGGCATCATTTTCGTACTGGTCACTTCTTATGAGTGACCATATGTTGTATTTCTGTCTTCAAAACTGTACTTTAATCTTTGCGGCCAGCCATGCAAATTTATTTATCTTTTCCTTTAACTTAAAGCCAAGAAAATGTTAAAGTTTCAATTAATCTGCTTGGGTGCATAAACTCATTTACGGAGCTTGCATTTTTTCAAAGCAGAAGCTTAGTATTTCTTTTAATAATTAATTTTATAAGAGATATCATAAAACAAAATTCATAGTATGAAATTATATTCTTAAATTCTTCTAATTTCCAGATTAATAATAAAAAAAGCATTTTATGTTCAATTTTTATTTGATGAGTTACTCATTCTCAAAACAAATCCTTCAGAAACTGGTTACTTTTTAAACAACTAAGCACTTTTGTTGCGTCCTTTAAAATTTCTTGACGAAATTTAAAAAAAATTGCATAGTACTATATATTTTAGTTGGACATGAGCGATATGTTTTCGTATCACTCTATACGAGAATGAATAATAGATAACAAAAAGAAAAAAGAAAACTAATTAAGATAAACGGCAGACATAAACTTAATATGATTAACATTGGTGTTCTTTATTTAAACTTTGAAAATGAATTGATGAATTGAAAGGCACAGATTCTCTACAAGATAAGTTTTAGTTGCATTAGTGTGTGAATTCTAGCAACATGTTGGACAAAGTTGTTTAAGAAGTCTTAACAAACACCACATTTGATATTTTAATTAAAACTTCATCAAATACAAATGAGATTAACTTTTTCTTAATTTCTGGTTGGTAAACATTTGGATAAATATGTGGATACTCTAATAACTGCCGCAATTTAATGGAAACTAAGTAAATGAAATGTTAACTTAATTAAAATTCCAAATTAATTGAAGTTTGGAACATTATATAAATACAACATATAGAATTATAGAAAAGATCGACGACTGTATAAATCTTCATACTTAATTAAGTATGAAAGCCACTTAATTTCAAAAGCTTCAAAATTAATGCATTATTATTTAAAAAAAACAATTTAGTTTATTAAACTCTACAAATGTTTAAAGGTATAAGAACACTTTTTGATACGTGTTGTTAAATAGAATAAATATTCTAAAATAATTGATATTAGTTAACTAATAGTTTTTCTTATGTGTAAGTAATCCAGAATTTATCCTTGAAATACACTAATACATAAACTGTAATTAACACGTGTAAAAGGTTATTCCAAGGAAAAAGTTTTTATTAATTTTAAGCAACTGTAATAATTTAATTTCAATACAATATTAAATTGTTAAGGTGAATTTTGATATTTAAGATATGATCTATTACTGAAATTGCATTCAATATAAATAGATTTTGTTAATTAGTGATTTTTCCTGAAACATTCCAAAAATTTATATTATAACTGAATAATAAAAGAAGACATTTAATCCATGAGTATGAGTATGGGCATTTAGTAATATTAAGACTTTTTGAAATCTTTTAAAGCCTTAGAAATTTCACGTTCAGTGGCGTAACGTACAACCCCAAAAAACCCTGCATCGCGGCAGGGGAGGAAAGATTCTAAGGGGTCCAAAGCCTGACTGACGCCAAGTAGGTACCCTTCGTAAGATCTGGTTTTGGGCCCAAGACTTGATGGGGGCGCTAATATTCTCCATTACGCCACTGTTCCTGTTAAATACAAACCTGAAGCAATTTTTTATACAATAAGCTCAGAAAAAATTCTGAAAGTACTGAAAAACAATTAATGTACAAAGATAATTATTTTAATATACTACTTTTTTAAAAATTTTGCAATGTACTTTCTTTTAAAACATTGCTATCGACATTAAAAATAGTTAATATTCGAAGTATGCATAAATTTGGAAAAATTGATTCTTATAATTGAACGCACACAAAAAAATATTTTATTCGTTAATACTGAATAATTTTAGTCTAACACATTTTTGTGCTTTTCATAGCATGCAAATTTTTTTTATTGAGTAGAATTCAGTATTTTTTGTAAAGGTACATTTTCTCTAAAGAAGTTTGTAATTTAAAGTATCCCACAACCCTAAAATTATCAATTTTTTCAAAAATTTTTACAATTTTTTATTATTTCATAGGCCCTCTTATTAACCTTATAAAAATAAGAAGTTTAATATTTTCCATTTACCAGAACAAAAATTACAAATGTTTTGGTAAAAAAGAGATGCCACACTACTTTAAGTAAGATGTCATACCTTTAAGTGCATTTTACTCGAAATGTGGGTTTTTTTAAGTGCTCAAACGGGGCAGCGATTGCTCAAAAAATTTTGAAAGTAATGAACTGAAATGTTTTGCGTATGTTCTGTATAATAGTAAAAGTGTTTTAACCTTCAGATTTATCAATCACGTTTTATTACAAAACTTACAGTCTCTTATGTGTATATCATCAGCGTTTTTTAAAGCAATTTCATATAACTTCGATAAAGTGCTCTAGTTTTTATAAAAATTAAAATTTCTCTCATCCTGAAGGTCATTTAAAAAAGGAGTAGCAAATTAATACATCAAAATTGAAAAATTGAAAATTTGTTCATAAACTGTTTCTTCAAAATGGGCCCCGTTTATATAATTTTTTGTAAATTTTTACCAATTTTTTCCCATTTTAGCAATAATAATTTCTTTTTCTCTTCTTAATTTTAGCATATTTTTCTTAAAATGTTCTAAATAATTCTAAACCCCCAAATAAATCCACATACTCCATTTAAACAAAAGGGTTAGCAAGTATTCGGATACTTTAATAATAAATTAGCGCGAAGCTATGCATTGCACTTATCTGAACAAAATCTATCTAAATCGAACAGTCAAAGATACTTTTTCATCCAAATATATGTATTAATATACATCAAGTACTGAAATAAAACAATGTTGATTTAAATTCTTACAACTAATAAAAGACTCTAGTATTAGTATACTAAAAATCATTATTGTGAAGAGACCTCTACATACTTTATTAAATCTGACAAATGAATTGTAAATTTTTTTTTCTTGTAAGAAAGATGTTAAATAACATCTTTTCAAATATAGTAATTTCTAGTTGAGCATAAAAATTTAGAACTATATGGTAGACCTTGGCGATTATTTTTACTAAAAATTAATATTTTACACGAGTGAAACTTTTTCTGCTTCACAAAATGCACTACTGGCCATTAAAATTGCTACACCAAGAAGGCGACGTGCTATAGAACTGAAATTTAAATGACAGGAAGAAGGTGATGTGGTATGCAAATGATTAGCTTTTCAGTGCATTCAGATTAAGGTATCCGACTACGTTCGGAACCGTGATTTCGTAAAAGCTTGTAAATGGTTAATATTTATGATATTTAGAGTTACTTAGATTAGAATACTTTTATAAAATTGTTTTAAGGGCATCATGACAAAAAAAATTATTTAAATACAATATTTTGGCAAAATATTAACTTAGAATAACCTTCTTTCCAAATGCTCTCTTTTTGTAAAAAATGCTTCTATTGTATTAATATTTTCCCTGTATTCAGCTCAGACCTCTGTACAGAGGCTCAACTAGAATTTTTGAAACGCATAACTCGGAAGTCGGTTTATCCATGTTTTACGAAAACAGAAGGGAGAAATTTTAAGAAAATACGCCGATAATTATTTCAAATGGTTGTAACTCTGAAAATCCGGTTTTCAAAAATCATATTGACCCTTTGTACGGGGATATATAAAAAACAAAATTTTAAATACAATAAAATTTTTTAAAACAAAAAAAACATTAAAAGGTTACTAAAATTTTCAAAATAATTATTATTTTTGTCATAATTCCTTAAAATATTTTATACATGTATTCTAATCTAATACACTAAATAATGAAAATTATACATTTATGCATTTTTTATAATCATGGTTCTGGTCGTGTATTTTCCTTTTGGGATTTTGAGACATCAATGTGTTTAAATGGGGAAATGTTCCTTTTTTTCATACAAAAATTGAATTTGAACATTTTCCCGGGGAAAATTTGTTGTGGTGCCTCGAAGAAGCGAAATTCGTACCAGAAAATTTTTGACTTTGATAAAAGATCAAATTGTAGCGTGGGGAAAAACGTTTATCGTGTCCCGCATTGCGGGATCCCAAAGACGTTAGTAGAATATAGAAACCCATGGGCTCAGGACCATAATACGGAATGCCATTTTGATCTGAACGGCCTCCCCACTTACAGCCGAGAAAACAGGCATGTTACCCGCATGGTCTTAATTAATCACGCTGCCACGTCACGACCCCCCAGTCATGAATTAGGGGTTTTTTTTAAGACAACAAGTGTCTGCACGAACAGTTCGACAACGTTTTCTGCAGTATGGACTCTCAGCTCGGTGACCACGGCTAAAGCTGCCCTTGACGCTGCATCACAGACAGGAGCGTCTTCAATGGTGTGACGCACCTGGTGCACGAATGGCGGGACGTTATTTTTCAGTTTAATCTAAGTTCTGTTTACAGAATCAAGATGGTCGTATACGTGTTCGGTGGCACGTGGTGAACACACATTGGCACGTACATTGTCAACGTCATATACCCCACCCCCCATGATGGTAAAAGGGTGCTATTGAAAACGTCTAGGTCACCTCTTGTTTGCATTGACGACACTTTGAACACTGCACGTTACATTTCTGGTGTTACGACCCGTAAATCTACTCTTTATTCAAGTCCTGCGAAACTTTTTCGTTTAAACGGGGTAATGCCCACCAAAGTTTCCGGTTTTTACGGACCTTTCTTGATACGGAAAATGTTCGACTGTTGCCCTATCGTGCACATTCACCAGATCTTTCACCCATAGAAAAAGTCTGGTCTATGGTTGCCGAGCAACTGGCTCGTCACTATACACTACACTCGTCACTAAAGTTTATGAGCTGTGGTATCGTGTTGAAGCTGCATGGTCATCAGTACCTGTACATGCCATCCAATCTCTGTTTGACTCAATGCCCAGGCGCATCCAGAGGTGATTGTTTTTGGTAATGATTTCTCCGGATCTATGCACTCAAAGTCCTTGAAAATTTAATCACTTGTTATTTCTAGTATAATATACTTGTCCAACAAATATCATTTTGTTATCTGCATTTCTTCCTGTTTTAGCAATTTTAAAGTCCAGTAGTGTAGTTTTACACAACTTTCTGTTATTTTTTTAAATTCATATTTTATTTGAATGGACACAAAAAAAAAAAATTCTTGGAGGGATATTAGGTTTTTTCCTCGATAAAAATTAAAGTAAACATTATAAAAAGGTAGGATAAATAATATGAATTCCATAAAAACTATTTGAAAAAGAAGAAAAACATTTATCTGAAGGCAAACATGGGGAAGAAACTGCAGTTTTCTATTAAAGTATTTTTTCTATTTTGGGGCAAAACTATTTTTGGTATGCGATAAAAAATGTCGAAGCCACAATAATCCGAACGGAAAAAATTCTTTACATATATCTTCTTAGGAATTCAATATATAAACTAAGTATTTTACGCTTTAATTAATTCTTATTTTTTTAAAACTTCACGTACATTTTTTATGATCGAGAAAGATGAAAAAAAAAAATATTTTGCTATTTTCACTTTTTTGTTTTATTTTAATTTTTTTACTTCTGAAATTCTAGGTAACATTCAATTTATTTTCATTTAACACTGGTAAGAGTCTACTATCTTTTCCACTACTCTGCCCTTCTGAGACACTCTGACTCCTGCCTAATTTAGAAGGAATATTCATACACAATACATATTCACATATTTACCTTCATACTCACAATTTTTTTTTTTTTTTTTTGTAAATACTGCAAAATTATTTAAGTGCTTTTTTGAGAAAGTGGTGAAATATTCATTAAAAATAAGTACCTATAGAATATATGTAGAGTTATGGCACAGTTCTAGGGGTATTTTAATGAGGACACTGGTTTTTACTAAAACTAACGTTTGATGGTTGACAATTGATACAGTTCTACTCACTACGCCACACATTTACACAAATAAGTATTGACTGACATTTTGATTAAATCTTTTTGTACTCAGCAATGATATAACTGGGTTAAAGTCCAGTACTGTTCTTACACAACAGTTCACTATGATGTGCGTGACCTACGCGTCACTTTCTTTCAAACAACGGATAACTGGTCCCTATACGGCCAGTTCCCGGTTGCTCCGTTTGTTTCAGCAGAGGTAGATCTCCGACCTCTGAGATCTACCTCTGCGTTGAGTTTACGTTTTAATTCCCTCCTCTCATGAATTCGCTGGCGACGCGTCGCCAGCACCCGCTAGAGAGTGGTCTCCATGGAAAATTCCCATATATGTATTTATTCTTAAGTAAATTTTCTAAGGTAGAGATTTTTCAAAAATAGTCAGTCTCAGTTGAGTAATTTAAGGTATCCGACTACGTTCGGAACCATGATTTTAAAAAAGCGCATAAATGGACAATTTTCATGATATTTAGTGTTACATAGATTAGAATACATGTATAAAATTGTTTTAAGGACATTATGACAAAAAAATTATTTAAATACAATATTTTGGCAAAAAATTAACTTAGAATAACCTTTTTTCCAAATGTTCACCTTTTGTAAAAAATGCTTCTATTGTATTAACATTTTGCCTGTATATAGCTCAGACCTCTGTTCAAAGGCTCAACTATGATTTTTGAAAAATTCACATTTTTTTTTCAGAGTTACAACCATTTGAAATAATTATCGGCGTATTTTCTTAAAATTTTTCTCTTCTGTTTTCGTAAAACATGGATAAACCGACTTCCAAGTTATGTGTTTCAAAAATTCTAGTTTAGCCTCTGTACAGAGAATTGAGCTATATACAGGCAAAATATTAATACAATAGAAGCATTTTTTACAAAAGGAGAACATTTGGAAGAAAGGTCATTCTAAGTTATTTTTTTGTCAAAATATTGTACTCACAAATAATTTTTTATTGTAATACTATTCTTAACTCAATTTTATATACACTATGTAATCTAAGTTCCGCTAAATATCATAAATATTATCCATTTCCCGCTTTAAAAATCTGGGTTTCCCGGGCGTAATAAATATTTAAAAAATCCCTTTTTTTAAAATTTTTTGATGTGATGTTTC
Organism: Trichonephila inaurata madagascariensis; assembly: GCA_019973955.1. Classification (NCBI taxonomy): domain Eukaryota; kingdom Metazoa; phylum Arthropoda; class Arachnida; order Araneae; family Nephilidae; genus Trichonephila; species Trichonephila inaurata. The sequence continues at coordinate 128,876 of BMAV01007717.1, forward strand.
AAGTCAATATCAAGTTTTTGGAAAGAAAAGTTTTATTTTAAAAGAAAATCGTTCAAACCTTTCCGGGGGAAAAAGAACACCAAGTGACCGATTTTTTAAATTGGGGGGGGAAGAAAAGGGAAAGGTTTTTTAAATTTAACTGGTAAGGGGTTACTGGTAATTTTAAAATTTCCCCTTACCTTGCATACCCGTTAATTGTCTGCATATTGTTTTTAAATTTGGGGGCATCCCCTTGGTTTCCGGTTTTATCAAACTTGAGTTGCTGTTTGTATTGCAAATAAGCTAAGTAATTTTTGAACATGGTTAGTCTTCCTTCCCTTTCTCCCATATCTTTAGGTGCGGAGGCAAGATCCTTATAAAGTTGAATCATGAAATATTCTTTATTTAGCGTAAAACTGCAATTTATCTTATTTGCTATTTCTTGGAGTCACTGAAGACCCGTCGTGTAAAAGGCGGCCGATGTACGCTAAATATGCCGTCTCAATTTCCCCCCGGGGGTGTGGTGTGCTATTTGGGGAGAGGAGGGCCCATGGGGTGTCATCCTCGTCACTTGATCGAGGTTCAAAATTACTTGGAGGTTCGTCGTAAATAGCCCTCGCGTTGATTTATAGTACAACGTTAGCATAACTCTCTCCTTAACAATAATTAGTTAAAGGATTGGTTCCATAATTTCTCTTTAAATGATTCATATATTTCTTGCCGTTAAATCTTACATCATATTAAAAGTACAGTGAAAATCACTTAACACGAAACTAAGGGAACTGAAATATTTTTTTCTTGTTAAATGAATTTCATGTTAAGGAATATAGCAAAAAAGACAAATAAATTCAACAAAAGGATCTCAGGGGTATTAATTATGTCTCGAGAGGTGAAAATATAAACAATTTTCAAACAGGTATAATTCTTTGAAATTTAAACTAAATAATTCGAACCTTTTACACATTATTTTCATAGGGTTATAGTTTCGAAAAAGTGTAAAATGTTTAAAATATAATCCTAATTTAAAAAATTATAAGCATATGAAAATAAGATATAATTTTGAAATAAATATTAAGTAATTCTTGCGTTGCGTACTCTATTTTCTAAAATAGTAGCCTTTGATGCAAAAATTTTTTAAAAATTATAAAATCTTCTTTTAAACCTAAAATTTAAAATTAATTTTTATTTCAAAATATTTGAAAAAAAATTGAAATTTAAAAAGTTTTAAAAATGTATTTTTTTATCTTTTAAAAAAAAATAATTTATTATTCTATTTATATAAAAAAAACTACAGGTGAATAAGGAAAATTTCTTTATAAATCAACTTTTTTATAATTAAAGCTACTATTTTGGAGATGGGAACATAAAACTTAAAATAGTTCTTATAGAAATGCTTCTTATTTTCTTTTTGCTTATAATTTTTAAAATTATGATTATATTTTAAGCACTTTACATTTTTCTGAAGCCCCATTCCTTTATAAAAAATGTGTAAATGATTTGAATTATTTAATTTTTATTTTAAAGAGTTATATATATTTTAATATTGTTTATATTTTCAGCCTTCTAGAGAAAGTTAACAACCTTGAGACTCCTTTTATTAGAGTACATTTTGATTTATATAGATATGTGTATATTCATGTACTTAATACAAATTAATGGAACTAAAACATTCACGAAAACTTAAAGGAATTTAATACAAAAATTTCAAGTTTTTTTTTAAAAAAAACAAAGCATTTATTGAGTTTTTGGAAAATAATCTGATATTTTTCTTTGCACAGTCTTTTTTTAGCATCATATTGTCAACAAACTGTTACTTGCTGTTCATTTCGTTATTCATTTCATCATTAGAATGTGTGTCTAAATAACTACGCATACTTTTCATGATGTCCTTATATAGGAGGACGTGGGTACATAAAACCCTGAAATCTGGGACGGGGTTTTTTAAATTCATTTTTGTTTTGGGAATTTTTGGAATATCAATTTTTTTTTTTGGGTTTTGAGAATTTCCCAAATGTGTCTGTCTTGGGAAAAATTTGGGGGGTATACACCTACATCAAACAATTGCAATGGTTCCTTCCGATGATACAAAGGGTAGTCCCAAAAATACATAAACTTTCTCACACCCCCTTTAAATGTCGCCTGCGGGCTGGGGGTTGGGATTTTTTTAATTCCCGAAAGGGAAAAAACCTTTTTTTGTTAAAAAAGGGTTTTTGTTTTTTTAAAGAGAAAAAATGCATTTGGGAAAAACAATAGTTTATTGATATTTTGTTTTTTGGGGGTATCATTTTGTGTTAACAGATATTTCGTCTTAAGTGTTTTCGCGTGTTAAGCGTATTTTACTGTATATGTGTAATGGATGGATTGTTCCATCCATTTTAGTGTAAGAGGGTCAGATGGAAGATAAACCATAGTCAATACAAACTCAATTTATTCTCAACAACAACACAATTTCAACACGCTAAGTTAAGAAATGCACCAATAGATAAATACTTGAGCAATAGCGAGGTAGACGAGATAATTGAAGATATAAAAATAAATCGGATCACTTCCACTTAGCAAGTCCAGGCAATACACCTTCTTATATTTGAAGATAATTTCTAAAGTAATCTAATTTAAACCTACCAGAATACAATTTGACAACCGACCTAATCGTCAATCTTAATATTAATCAAATAATCTACGAAGCGCTCCCGCCTAGCTTTACGTTAATTACTACTTCCTATCTGTTAGCTTCTAACCTCTCTCTCCACGAACTTGAGACTTAATCTTTAAATACAAGCCTTGATTTGAATAAAATCGCTTCTTCTTCGGAGGAGGAAAATTTTCGATAGAATAATATTTAAAGACCCATTATTCTCCAAGAGTATTATTAGTAGGAATAGATCCTTTGCATATGCATTGCTTCTTAAAGTATTTCTTGTAGGCACATTAATCGAATATTTTCTAGTTATCACATTAATAATGTTCTCACCATATTTAGTTTGATTACAAAATTCCGCTGCTTTTGGAGTTCCCTTTACGTCGTTTTCATATTCAATGAATATGTCAGAATTGAAATGTTTTCCATTTTCTTTCTTTGATGCACAGCAAAAGTAAAATGTTTTAGAATCTCATGGTAGAGTTTTTGCTTCATGTTCTAGAATTTTTTTTTTTTCAAAAAAATATATCATCCTAAACTTTCAAATATTCTGGAAATTCTTTCCTTTTCTGAGGAATTTCTTTTTCCCTTCAAAGAAGAACACCACATTTCTCCGTTTTCGAACAATTTGCCGTCATCATTCATTTTCTGAAAACTCTCACAGAAAAAAAAAATCGGATGTTTCTTTTGGTTGTAGGTCGTTTTCTCACAATTTATTGCAATTTTTTTCCCTCCGAAAACGAAGAATTCAGTTTCTTAGTTACAATGAAAAAAATATACCTTTGGGAATTAAGAGAAAAACGACTGTCAGATAGCGCAAAAAATTATTTTGCATTATGCATTTGGTCTTTTCTGAAACCAATCATTACTTTTGATAAGGAGAATGGAGAAAAAAGGGGTCATACAAATTTATTTTTTTTGATGATTGAGAAAAGATGATGTCATGAGAAATGAAAAGCACGATATTATTTCTATTATTTTAAGGGGTTATTTTCACTCGAAGATGAGCTCTAATGATATTGTATCTCATAGATGCAATAGATATAAAGATGAGGTCAGGAGAAATGAAAAGCCCCATTATATTTCTCTTATAATAAAGGGTTATTTTCACTCGAGGAGGAGCTCTAATGATATTGCATCATAAGTGCAATAGATACAAAGGTGATGTCATAAGAAATGAAAATCACGATATTATTTCTCTTATATTAAGCGATTATTTTCACTCGAAGAGGAGCTCTAATGATATTGTATCACAGATACAATAAATACAGAGATGATGTCATGAGAAGTGAAAAGCACGATATTATTTCTTTTATATTAAGGGGTTATTTTCACTCGAAGAGGAGCTCTAATGATATTGTATCAAAGATACAATAAATACAAAGATGATGTCATGAGAAATGAAAAGCCCGATATTATTTCTCTTATCTTAAGGGGTTATTTTTAGGGATGGCGATATGAGATCGATTTCTCGGGCAAAAAAATTGAATTTTTAAATCGATATGTAGCAATGAATCGATTCAGTAAATCGATATTTCATCCTAGAAGATCGACATTCGATTTTTTTGTTTTGTGTGGGGTTAAAACCATAAAATATATATATATATATATATATATATATATATATATATATATATATATATATATATATATATATATATATATATATATATATATATATATATATATTATTTACAATTAGTTGAACGAACTATCTTTAACATATAATTAGTTAAATGTACTATCTATACTTTACTGACAAGAACAAAAAAAAAACCTCTATTTATCATCACGTTTACTCAATAGCCATGATGTATATGAGTATCGTGGGATCATTTGTTCCTCGTGAGCGCGATGAGTGGAACCGCTTGAATCCCAGTAGACTTGACAGACTGTTGTTTTTAAAAAGCTTAGATATTAAGCATTGGGAACTATAAGCTATATTATCTATTTTCCCAACTTTTTAATGTAACAAATACATTAAGGAAATAAATGTCTTCTTTTATACCTGATACTTTGATATGGTAATAAAAATAATTGTAATTGTCAAATTCCCTGATTTTACTGATAAGATATCGTTTATTATGTTTCTTTTTTGTTTTTTCATAAAATGGATTTATATTTACATTGTAAATGCAGACTTGAAAAAAAATCGATTTTTTAGAAATTGATCTTTTAGACATCGATTTCTTGGTAAATCGATTCATCAGGGTGCGATTCGAATCGATTTAAAACTCGATCTTTTTCGAAAAGAATCGCCATCCGTAGTTATTTTTACTCGAAGAGGAGATCTAATGATATTGTATCGTAGTTATTTTACAGAATAAAGAAATCACTTACAATTTCTTTATAAAAACCTATTAACCCCTTACCTACCGCGGGCATGTATATGTTACCATTATAGCGTGAGATCCATTATTTTATAGAATAACTAGGTATTTCATAAAATAACTAGAAAAGTCAGTTAAAGTATATAAAACTATTGAATTCTACGATTCAACTAGGTATTCTATAGAATAAAGATTACTTGGATCGTTAAAGTATGAAACATGGCTCTCGAAAGTTTTTTCAACCGGTTCTAGTTGCTTTGGGAATGATTTTTCTGATTAGGAACTAGATATGGCACGAAAAAAACAATTGTACTCTAGATATCAGTTCAATATATGTCAGCGAAAATTAATTTTCATTGAAAAAGTTCTAAATACTGACACAAGGCTTCGATCTGTTACAACAGTTCGCAGTTGCGGTACTGGACAAGGATTTAAAAAGTTCTCGTATAAAAAGTGCTTAGTGGTAAAAGTGTTTGTTTCTAAAAATAATAGGCAGTGTAATCCAAAGTATCATAACAGCATTCCTTACTTTAATAAATAATGAAAAGTAAAATAAAAGCATATTATATAAAATTTAAATTAATATTCTCTTGCATTTTTATTTTAAAAACATTACCCAATGTTTTAATGAAGCGAGTTTTTCTTCTCAGCATGTATTTTTGTTGATAATATTTAAATATAATCTATTTTTGCAACATATTCTCCACCCCCCTTTCTGTTTAACTAATGTTATCAACATGGGCAATAATAAATTATATCATCAGATTTTACTTGCTAATTATCAATTATTCATCCGCAAAATGGATAAAATGTATTTTTCGAGAGATTTTAGCTTTTTATGATCAATTAATTTAAAAAATATCTTTGAAATTGTTTATTTTTTACTTAAACGGTCTATCCTTATTTATTTCATGGAATACCTAGTTATTTCATAGAATAACTAGGTAAAGTAGGAAATTTTTCATATATTATATACTTATATAAATTGACTTGTGTAGTTATTTCATGAAATAAATGACTTATACACTTTTACGGTAACGTATATACCTTTCCAAAAAAATTTCAAACCCTTTCATTTGTGCGCTGCTATCTATAAAACTATTATGAAGGCTAAGGATGCAATACAATGACCTTGTCAGTGTTTGCGAAGGATTTAATTATTTCAGAAAAAGGATTATGTGAAAAACGGCAACACTGGGAGCGAATAGTGAAACTTTCCTTCGGAAGTAAAGAGAAGTACAGTGAATAATAAAATCACGGAAAAGTGAAAAATAACATTCAAATCAAAATTTTTGAATGATATGAATGTTTTAGAGTTGAATGTCTTAATCCTTCATTTGCTGTTTTGGTGTCTTAACCCCTTAAGCCAGAGGTACTCAACCTTTTCTTCTGTTGGGCCGCATACACGTCAGCTATTTCACTCGGGCCGTAAACATTTGTTCGTAATTTCACGCGGGCCGCAAACAATTGTTAGCAATTTCACAAGAGCCGAATAATGAGGATAAAGAGGAGGGGGGAGGAGTTAATGTGAAAAATTTATCAAAATATTTTAGCACCTGTAATTTGTTTTTTTATTAAAATTTTTTATATTTTTGAAGTTATACTTCTTTTGGGGCGTTAGAGAAATAGGATGTGAAGGTGAAATTTTACGATGCGCTTGCACACCGTCACGAATGCGAAAATGCTTTGTCTAGAAATATACAGAACGTTACAGATCATTGCCGCCTTCGAAATTCTCAGGAAAATATTTCTCTTCACTTCCCTGAAGAGGGGAACACCCGGGCTCAAACCGAGGACCTCTCGATTAGGAGTCGAATGCTCTACCACTGAGTTATATCCTCCGCGCTTGAGAACCTTTGCTTTGCGCTGATTTGTGAGTCACTACTAGCAGGAAAAGATCGTCTTTCGTATACGGAGCTTCTCTGATGCATCTGTTTGAACACTTTTTGTTATTAAACCAGTGCTTCTCAAACTTTTAAGGGGACATGGTACGATTTACGCAAAAATTTTTAATTGAAGGATTTTTAATATTTTTTTGGTTGTCTCCTATGTATGTACACTATGTTAAACATATTTTGTGCTAAAAAATTCATAAAACGCTAGCCACGTAATTTTTTAAGGAAAAAACTTGAAATTTTTGAAGTGATTTTAAAATGCTACTCCTCCTACAAAAATTGACATACACGCATGAAATTTGATTTACAAGTACATCAAACTATGTATAATAAAAGTTGGTATGGGTTTTGTGTTAACGTGATTGGTATTCTTACAATACTTCTTTTTATGAATCTTTATTGAAAATTCCTTAAAAAATGTATAAATTCTGAGTTTAATTATTTTTTAAAAAATAAATATTGCTTTGATTCAAAAATGCATACCAACTTTTGTTACATGTACTATTGGAAATAGGTAAAAAAAAATTCAAAGCATTAGGCGCAATAGAAAAAAAGCCTTAGCATTTTAAATGACGACAAAATAGTTATTTTATCTTTCTGAGGTACGTTAGTTTAAAGTTTTGATTTGCCATAGGGATGTGAATAAAAACGAACGTAAAAGCTATCATAATTCTGCGTTTTTTAAGTTTAGAGCTTTCATATTTTGTGAGGTTATAGAGAAAAGTATATAAAGAAAAATTTAGGCTAAAAAAATTAAATTTGATTTTTTGACCGATTTTGGTCAATTGAATTGTGACGAAGCATATCTCTTTCCCCTATTTTCCAGCAGACCTCTCGCAGAGGAGTAGAATGCTCTACCACTGAGGTATACCCTCTGTGTCTGAGAACCTTTGCTTTGCGCTGATTTGTGAGTCACTACTAGCAGGGAGAGATCGTCTTTCGCCTACGGAGCTTCTCTATAATGCATTTGTTTTAACACTTTTGTTATAAAACCAAACATACTAACAGGAAATTTAAAAAAAAAATTAGTAAATTAATCTTTAAATTGTATTTCATGTACATAAAACATAAGAGTAAATATTAGTTTACCTATTTAAATAACAATTGCAAGTATATGATTATAGATGTATTTACTACGAACCAATTGCAAAGAACATAAACACATTTATTACATTGTAGCAAATAATAAGAGCCTTTTGTATTCGTATATTTATATCTGAACTTATCCTTCTTTTTTAGGCGTTAGGGAAAAAGGATAAGGGTAAATTTTTACGATGCGCACGCACACCATCACGGATGCGCGCGCATACCTTAACGACACCGATGCGCTCGCGCACACCGTTGTCTAATATTTTAACATGTCACTTTTTTGGTGCTTTGGGTTTTATATTTGGGTGATCATAATAACTATTGTTATAAACCATATCTGTTGGGACGCATCCTCCCTGTGCATTCCCCCCTTTACAGCTTTATGGCCAATAGCTCGGCAACCGAGTCTCACAGTCCCTTAGGACCTGGCTCATTCGATTCCTCTCTATCTGCTCTTCCAGTTCTTATAATTAAATACTCATAGGGCTATTTCCTTCATAGTTTTTAATTGTCTTAAACTTTTTAAATTTGTTTAAATTCACAATATCTTGGCTCCTGTTAGAGTCTCGGACTTGAGATTTGAACCAAGTGTTCCACTCGTTGAGACCCATCCAGTCATCTACGTCATTTTCATTGTGTTGGCATGGGGAGAGCTTAAGCTCTAAAATATTATGCTCCCATGTTTTTTTGGGGACTGAAAAATTCCCCCCCCAAGGAATTAAGCTTGAACGTTTTCGGGGGTCCCCATTTTTTCGTATTAGCGTACAGGAAAATGGCCCCCTCCTCCCCTTTGAACCCCCCTTTTTAAAAATAACCCGAATCCTATGCTCCCTTTGGGTTGACCGAACCGGCGGGATTCGATTGTTTTTTTCTATGAGCATCCAGATATATTTTTCAGGACCATAGCTCCTTTCTTTACCCATATTTAACATTTTAAATTATTTTAAAGTTAAAATTTTTTAAAAAAACCCCATAGCCCCAAGGTTTTTTTATTTTTTAAAAACTGGGACCTAGATTCTCCCGTTGATCTGTTTCATCTGTTATAACTTTTTGGTAGATAGTGGGTTGGGGGGTTTAAAAATTAGAACCCCTATTTTTTCCCTTTTGTTCGATCTTTTGTGACGTAACGATATGCAGAGATAGAAGGATGAAACTTTGGGACAACCTCTCTTTTATCTTGGGGTGTAGGACCATTTACGCCACAGTTGTTCACCCGGGGGGTTTAAATTTTATCTTCCTTTCTTTAGCTAGCGCCACCCCATTTGCAAAAGACCCTGGGTGGTTTTAATGGGTTCCCCTTTTTGGGTTTTTCACAATCAGGCCATTTTAGTTGCTTGGTGCCCTTCTTCTATTTTTTATTTAATTGTTTTAAATGTTTTTAATTATTTTTTGACCATGCTCCCCTCTTCAGGGGATGAATTTTTTTAGGAACGATTCTTCCGCCGAGACATTCAATGGGGTCTCAGATGTCACATTCCCTCACTTCATCTCCAATCATTCGATACCCCCATGTTATTGGTCCTTTGTCGCTGGCGGAAGGGGTTTTTTATTTAAATCATCATTATCTCAGGTTTGGCTGGTCCAAAATGAAGGTTAGTATCGTTCATTTTTTCGTGATCGCCTTTTGCCTTTTGGCCCGCCCGCTAAAAAATTTTGAAAGATTTTAATCTTGTTACGCCAAAGAAATAAACTTTTCTTGCGCATAAGCACACACACTTTTCTTTACTTTGTCACTAACACTGAATTAGAAGATTTAATAAACATTGCTTCAAATTTCATCATTAAACGGAAAATATTACCAATAATATAACAAACTTCAAAAAATGTCTTTTTACCGCTGTGACATTACCCCTATAAAAACCTTTTTCTT
>BMAV01007718.1:0-126575 GCA_019973955.1 Trichonephila inaurata madagascariensis
ATTGGGTTTTGGAATTGAGATTACGGATTAGATATTATAGTGGGTTAAGTTATTTCGTTATTACTAGTATTGTGTGTTTGTTCATCGTAGATTCTCTCATATATATTATTATCTATTAAACGCTTAAGTTCAAGTTCTTAATAAAGATATTTTAAGAACATTCAAACTTCTAGTTCTTTAAGTGAACCTACACCTCTAGCTCACGCAGATAATATAGGAGAAGAGCACCCTAGGGGGCATTTTCACAATATGATAGAATCATAATATTAAAAGGCAAAATACCTTTTAAATCAATATTAAAAACTTTTTAGCCACATTAAATTGGTAATTACATTTTTTAATATAAGTTGAATACAATAAGTAAGAATTTATCTTAAAACCAGTGTAAAGGGAATGCTGACGTCTAACTAGCATATGACTATTCAGGTTAGGTTAAATCTTCATCACAAATTTAACAAAATCTGTTTTATCCAATGGTGCTGCCATCTAGAGGAATAATATGGACTGAAATACATCTCTTAAACTACGATTGATTAATTAAATTTAATTAATGAACTAATATTTGTAAAGGCTGTATTAACATCAAGTGTCTTTCACCACAAGTTTAAAAAATGTATTTGAACGTGAGTGGATGAATGAAAAATGTTTTATTCACGATTGAAAATTTGAAAATATGGAGAGTGTGAACTAATAGTAGGAATTGAAAAAGGCTGAAAAAACTTATCTGTATTGTAATCCTACAAACTGCTTTGTTTCAGTGGTTCAGTCTTTGCTTAGATATAAAGTATAAAATATTTTTACAATAATTTTATACACTACTTAAGCACGTAATGAATTAATTTACGGGTTAAATATCACCCATGTAAATGTATTCAGAAGTTGATTTAGAAAAATTAAGATTTTTTAAACGTTATTTTTTTAATATAGGACAAAAAAGTCATTGTGCTTTCATAAGCTTTCTGTTAAGGAAAATGCAAAAGATATTTATTCATAAATAAGAATTTTAATATTTGAAAAAATTGTGAAACAGTTTTGTTTTAGGTATTTTTATGTCGTGTTTCGTAAAAAATATGTGACTAATCATCGCGCTTTAGTCCTGACAACCAACCGTTTTAGTTCTTTATTAACTACTAATATAGTTTTCAGTAATGAAATAAAAGGCATGACAAAAAAGATTGAGTCCCCGATTGGCCTTCTTTGGACTAAAACAATTCAAATCCAATACTAAAAACTCAAAAACGTAAAATGCGTCGAAAGTCTTTGAAGTAGTAAAAATGGAAGAAAAATACATTTTTATAAGCATTCATCAAAAAAAAACGGAAACATTATTTCCTCCATTTTATTAGAAAACCCGTTATTTCTTCTATCTTCTCTTTAGAAGATAAAAATTTTCAAAACCAGTCCCCTCCGCGACATTCCACATATTTATAGAATGATAAGAGTTATCTCGCCAAATTCATTCTCTTTTTCTCCTAATCAGTTCATTTTTGAACTGTAGTGCAGTTCACTTTGAACTTATCTGCGATCACAGAATTCATAAAAAATAATAATTATTCATTAAATAATTTTCAACTTTTAGCTCAGCTAATCGGATTAAATTAAATTTGTAATCAACAAGACTTTTATTAAATTATATTTTTTAATTCTTACTATTAGTTTACACTCTCCCTATATATATTTATATATCTTGTTCACAAGTTTTCAATCGTCTATAAAATACTTTTTATTCATCCACTCAAGTTCATATACATTTTTTTAAACTTATAGTGGATGACGATGTTAATACAGCTTTTTCAAATATTAATTCATTAATTAATTTAATTAATTAATTTATAGTTTAAGAGATGTATTTTAGTTGATATTATTCTTCTAGATAGCCACTTTCGATAAATTTGTGATGAACATTTAATTAACCTGAATAGTCATGTGTTAGTTAGGCGTCAGCATTCCTTTTACACTGGTTTTAAGATAAATTCTTACCTATAATATTGAACTTTTGTTGAAAAATGTAATTACAAATTTAATGTGGTTAATAGGTTTTTAATGTTAATTTAAAAAATGTTTTGCCACTTAAGATTGTGATTCTGTCATATGTATATACATATTAATATTAATTGAAATTATTTAATGAAAAGTAACTAAAATATAAAAAAAAAATTGTGTATACCTAAGTAGGAATTGACTTAATTTTTTTTATATTACTTGTTATTTAGTATTTCAAAGTGGGTTCAGCTGCATTATTCCTCACTCCAGAAGCCATTCCTGTCAGTAGATACTGATGGAAAGAAATAGTTCACAAGCATAATAATGTTAATATATATATATATATATTTATTTATTGCGCCATGATATTAATAATTAATTATTATAAAATAAAAGAATTACCTAAATATTTTTTCTAGATTAGTTGGTGCTTAAATAATGATTTCCTCGAAAATTTTCGATGGCTAGATTTTTCCCACTTAATTAAAAAAGGATCCACAAAGTACGAATATCCCTTAAATGTAAGTTCTGGATTTTTCTATGCTTTATTTTATTATTTTTATTCAATTATTGTATTAACACATTATTAAAGTTTATTAAAGTTGCACTCTAAAAAAATATTAAAACATTGAGTACGTGTTTATTAAAGTCCCATTATAAAGCAAAAAAAGAGTTATTGGCAACAGACCTCATAATTTTGAACCTCGGTCAAGTGATGGTGAAGACACCTGAACTGGCCCTCTCTTCTCCAAACTACCACACCTCCCCATCTGGAGGACTTTGAGCACTGACAGGCTTAACAGTGCATCACTTTCTCTACATAACGGGTCTTCAGTGCAACAAGAGCTCGAACTCCTGACACGCCATCCACTAGTTCGTGACCATACCACTAGGTTACCACGGCAACATTAATACATTAAAAGTAGTATGCAGTAAAAAGTATATAGTCTGAATTGAAACACATTCTTTATGAAATAAAATGAAACAAAAGCGAAATTATACAATAATAAAATCTTACATAAATAAATTAACTAACACTAGTAAATCAAATAACAAATAACCGTATTTATTCGAATCTAAGCCACCATCGATTCTAAGCTGCATCCCAAATTCTCAACAAGTTTTTGTAAAAATGAAAAATAGTGCAAAAGGTTTTATCGATATCCAATTTTACGAAATTAAAATAAGTTAAAAATGAAAACTAATAAGAAGGGAATAATTGGTTACTTTGTCAATATTATAAATTTTTAAATACATACATGTACCTGTTATTGCTCTAATTGCCCCATCCAACAATTCGTTTTTCCTTTGATTCTAAGCCTCACCCGATTTTCAGTAGCATTAACATTGGAAAAAAGGTGCGGCTTGGATTCGAGTAAATATGGTAGTAATTTAAATAAGGAATTAAATAAAACGTAAAACGTAAAGTAGAGAATTCAAGTATCTCGTCTGTTTTCAGTGTTAAAATAATATTTTGTCAAGAATCTTGTTACCGCCAAATAATTTTTTTTATATAGACCCCTCAAGGTTTTTATGAATTCCTTTCAGAAAACACTTATTTACACTAATAAGGGTATTTTATTCAACAGAAAGTAAGAACAAAATTTTGCAACCTATTAATACAACGACCAATAGAAAAAAATAGCATGTATAAGTGTTTAAATAATCAACTCGAGTTTACAACATTTTAATTCTATAAAGAAAATTATTTCAACTAATCTTCACTCATCTGACTGAAGTAAACAGCTATTCGTAAAACTTAACGAGTCGTGATTTTTTGAATGACGTAAGTGAAGATTGTTGAAGTAAATGTATTAATATCCAAATGAAAGCTGAACTCTTCCTGTTATCCTGTTATTTGCTTAAAAGGTTTCATTCTCCAAGCTTTCGAAAAGAAATCCACACACAATTCAACTCTCGCCATGGCTACTCCTTTCGCCGATCCATTCATGGAATTAAGAAAAACGTTTAATGCGTGGCAGATATTCGGAATATTAATTGTTGCAGCGTTTTTAGGGTTTGTTTTATTAATATTAAAATATGCTATTCTTCGAAGAAGGATTAGTCAGAAACTACCCGGAAGAAAATTGAGATTTGTTGATATCTTGGGTAATTCATCGGATATGCCTCTGTCAAAAAAGAAAAGTCATGGATGGTCATTCAATGTGTGTGAGTATTGAATACAATTATATCTTGTTAGAATTATATTTTTACGGAGTTAAAAACGTTTATAAATAAGAAAAAGAAATATAGTTTTAAGCTGTACATAGGAACACTCTTCAGAAACTCTTTTATAACATGTTTAGATATATATGTACATATAAAAGAAAATAAGCAACGGTTTAATGAAAGTGTATTAAGGCACTATGCATAAATGAAATTTTATTACAATCCGATAATAGTTTATGCATTGAAACATGAGGAATTTAAATTTCTATCGCAAATGTTGAAGAAATATATTACCGTAAAATCCGGCGCATAATGTGCACTTTTAACACAAAAAATAAGACCGAAATTTATGGGTGAGTGCTGTACGCCGGGTATAAAAATGAAAGCTTTAAAAATAAAATTAAAAAAAGATAAGCATAGAAATAAATTAAGACTATGGCGAAAAATACAGCTTCTTTAAAAGGAATGACATTCCTTATGACCTTAAAGAGTTGTAACTTTAGAAATATACTATTTTCTAAAGCTTGGAAAAATACCTCGAATGCATGACTTCAAAACATAAGAGTGTTGCTTTCGTATACTTCCGGCTTCTTCGTAAAAAAGGGGGCGCGTCATACGGCGAATTTACCTAAAAACTGAAAATTGCAACTTGAAATTATAGTTGCGCGTAATACGCCGGATTTTGCGGTACTTATTCAATATAAAAACTTAAAGTATGTTGGGTACTGTATATTATGAAAAGCCCAATACTTATTATCTATCCTTTCTTTAATGGTTTTTGTTTAACATTCCACGATGTTAACTTTATTTGTACCAATTTTTTTCACGAAGTCCAAAATTTTATCACATTTTGCTACTTAAATTAAAATTTTAAAATATTAAATTAATTGATTTTTTAGTATCTAAAGTAGTTTGTACGCCGAGCACAAATATACTTTTCACATCTGATTTGTTGTTTTCGGGTAATTATTTTATTCGTACGTGGACGACGGTCCCATAATGGAGAATCTATCATAATAAACCTTCCTTTTTTTTCCAGTTGACATACAGTCCGAAATTCCATTTTTTTGGAATAAAAAGGAAAAACAAAAAAATTTTTCGAATCATGTTTTTTATTAAGTCTGAGTCAAAAAAAAACCCAAACCAATCATTGGGGCCCGAGGCCCAGTTGAAAAATTTCCCTTTTATGGCAAAGTTGTTTTTTTACGTTAAAGATTGTATAGAAATCACATAGAAATTTTCGTGTATTGTAATATTAAACTATACACTTTAAAGTTAATTTTTTGTATCACACACACACATACCATTATAAAGTTAACAATAATATATTAATAATAAAACTCTTAAGTTCTATTGCAACCAATCTATAAAGATGAATCTAACAAGTTTAACTTTTTTTGCAGTTAATATATATATATATAAATACGAATCATCACAATCTATCATTGCAATATATATATTGTATATACACACTTGCCTCCGAAAGTCTGCGTACAGGCAATCATCTTACGTGTTTATGTTATAATTACTAATAAAATCTCGCTTTAAAAACAAAAACTTGTCATCAATTTTCAAAATTCCTTATTCAAAAACAGCAACAAAATTCCCCTTTAGAGAAAATAAAAAGAAGATCACCAAATGATAACAACCATCCGCCCCAAAAGTCTGCGTAAAAAGCAAAAAAGAGTTTTTAAAGCCCTTTTTATTGAAAAAATAATTGCACTAAATCGTTTTTTTACGAATTATGTTTTTTATGATTTATTTGGGATTTTGATTTGAAAGCTTTGTTTTTCCCATAAGGGGCCAGAAAGAGATTGATATATTATTGAAAAAAAAAACCACAGATATCTTCAAAAAAGGGGGAAACTTTTAAAAGAGTTGTTGAAATTGCTAAAAGAACATTCATTGATTCAAAAAAGGTTCATGAACAAAAATAAACTTTTTAACGAAAAGCCAAGATCCAGCCCCCGCCCGGGTGTCATGAGAATTTTGCTTTAATACGTCATTAAAATAAATCGAAGACGGGCTTCAAAATAGCAAAATTATTGCTGGATATTGCAAAAAAATTGACTTTTTTTAAAATTGAAGAAAACTAAAAAAGGATGACTAATCCGTAAGTTGCACTCGGATTATTTTTTCGGATGAACAGAGCTAAGAGAATGACCTTTCCCAAAAAAACACCTAAATGGGACACAAATTTTTTTAGAAAATGTAATATATTCAATTGAAAGAAACCCCTTGAAATTTAGCATAAAAAAGCACAAAATTTGCCTAAAAATTTCCTGACAATCTTAAGAAAAATTTTTTTCGATATAAAAACATGGGGGGGGCCAATTTTTGGGGGGTGCATTGAACCTTTCCCCAAATCTGGAATTTATTGAATTAACAATGAAAAAAGGGGTTATTGAATTTATTGAAGTAAAATATAAGGCATATGCCAAGAAATTTACTGTAGTGACGATTTTTTCTTTTAGGGCAAAAGGGCAAGCAAATGGTCACATTTCGAGGTGTTCTGACATATCCCAAACCATTTCTGAATGTCAACCTAGTCCCCCGACCGCATAATAAGCATTTATGGATTTACTGAGTGAATAAAAGGGGGAACAAAAACCAAGGGGAAACTCAAATCTGTCAGAGAGAAAAAAAGGCAAAAAATCCTAAGATGAAAAATTTAGTTAAGTCCTTGCCAAATATATTGAAAGAGTTATAGAAAGAATGGAATAGCTTAAAAAGTATTAAATTTTAGTTACAAATCATTATTGTTAAGTTTGTTTCCAGTGTACGCAGACTTTTGACGCACACGATTTATGTCGTCCTCAAGTTATAAATATTTGTATTATTTTTTGTAATATACAGGGGAGCTTGCATACATTTAAATTTACGACGTTGAGAATCAAATTAAAAAATATTTATTCAGAAAGACTTCATTTTAAATTTGCGATCTTTTCTAATATGAAAGAGATCACCTGTACGCAGACTTTTGGAGAAAAGTAAATTTAATAAAGGAAATTTAAATTTTTCCATTTTTTTTTTAATTCATATTAAAAAGAATTCTTTTTTAAAAAAATTTTGAAAAAAAAAAAAAAAAAAAAAAGGCTAAAAAAATTATTTTTTGCTTTTGATACATATTTAATAAAAAAAATTCTTTGCATTTTTTTCATTTAATTTGGAATAAATTTTTGCTCCTAAAAATAAAACCCTTTTTTCCTGTAAAAAAGGAAGTTTTTTCCCTTTTTCAAGTTAACTTTTTTTTCTTCCAGTTTGTGGGGCTTAAAAAAATAAAAAAAGTATAATTTATATTTTAAAAAGGGTGATTTTCTTTTTTTTTTAAAAAAAAATTTAATTATTTTTTTTCCTTTTACTTGGAATTTTAAAGAAAATAAAACAAAAATAAACGAAAAATTCTTTTGAAAACTTTTTTTTTTTTAAGTTTTCCTTTTCAAATGTTCATTTTTCTTATTTTGTTTTTTCAAGTTTTATTTTTATTTTAAACCCAATTTATGACACCAACTTTTTTTATATGGTACTTTTGTAAAAAAAAAATAAAAATTAATCTTTTCGTTTTTCAAACTATTAAAGTTTAAATTTATTATTTTTAATAAAAAAAAAACATCCCCCCTTAGAAAACTAAAAATATTTTGTTAATATTTCTTCCCTTTTTTTCTGAAATTTAAGCAGGAAATGAATTTGTAATTTAATGTGAAAACCCTATTTTAGAATGCATCTCAAATTTATTTTACTAGGTTTAATTTTCAAGAGCCATTTCTCAAATTTTTTATTAGTTTTTAATTTTTTTCGTTTTTTTTTAATTTATTATTTGGAAAATTTTCTAAAATTTTTGTCCTATCAAGGTTTGTGGGTCAAAAAATAAATGAATGACTTTCTTTAAAAAAAATGAAAAAAAAGTTTTTGAGAAAAATTTAAAAACAGTTTAAAAATTCTTCAACAGTTTCAATGGGTGAAAATTATTTTAAAACCCTTTTTTTAAAAATGAACAATTCCATATAAAAAGGAAAAAGTATTTTTGTTGAATTTACGTTGTGCTGCCCGGGAAACCCAATGCAGCAGATGAAAGAAAATTTTTTCAGTCGGTAGTGTTTTTTTGTGAAGTGATTAGTGGGGAAATCAAAAAAACCGAATGTTAATTTTTTAAAAGCCAGGGGCTACCGTTTTAATTCCGGGGGAATGAAGGATTTTTTTCCCCGGGAAATTCCATGTATTAAAAAAATGATATTGAAAAAAAAGGGGTTCCTTTTAAGGGGAAAAATATTGTTTAAAAAATTAAAAAAAAAAATGTAAGCGAAATTAGCGTTTTTTTGTTTGAATTAAAAAACTTTTTCCATATTTTTAAAGTTGTCATTTTTAAAAAATTTTTTCGTCCTCATTTTCATTTTTTGGTGGGTCCCCCCAAAAAATTTAACGCCCGTGAATAAAGGGCCCAAAAGTTTTTGAAGAATCAGAATTAAAACTTTTTTATTGAGCAAAGAATGTCAAACTCAGGGGGAAGTGATTTCAAAAAGGGGCCTTTATTGGGGCACCCCGGGAAAGGTTTCCAAAAAAGATAAAAACCCTTAAGAACCCAAGTCAAGAGACTTGGGAAAAGAGATGTTATTAGCAAAAAAACTTGTTTACGATATTTCAAAAAGTGTGAGAAAAATGCGGTGGAGCTCAGCCACTCATCAACATAAAAGCAGCGAAGCCCCATATTCGTGAAATTCATGTGCTCAGTATTTGTTTGGATCGCTGAGTGTAATACAAAGTACCGTAAGACCGAATTTAAAAAATCACATGAGAGGATTGCTAGGGGGCTAAAAAGATGCGTTTGACCAGAGCAAAAAGAAAAACACAGACACGACAAAAAGGGTTTTCCATCGCTACTTGAAATATTCAAAAAATATCTTTCTTTAAACGCCATATTTTTTTTTTCCAAAATTTATATTTAATCTTCCCATTCCAAAAGCGAGTATTCTTCACTTGTTTCAACAGTGCCGGTTTAAGCTCATTTCGGGTCTAGGGTGCAGAAGATCTGCTGGCCCCTTTGGCACTGTCGGATCCAAGGAGGGACTTTTTGGGAACCGGTTCAAAAACCCGCTTTTTATGGACCTTCCGGGGCCCGGGGCTGCCCCAAACGCACAAAAATAAAACCTGCACTGTGTTTCAACCATAGATTAAAAACCCGCTTAAAGGGGGAACCCCTTTCCCTTCCAAGGGGAATGCGAAACATGGGTGAATCCTTTGGGTTTTTCTCAAAGGGGTGTCATTCTTTCCCAACCCTTTCCCTAGCCCCTAGAAAGGTGGAGGGAGTGGCTAGTGATGGACAGTACTTTGAGTAATCTATTCATTGCTTTTTTACTTTTTAAAAACCCCAATTTTCATTAATAATTCGTATAAAACTTGCTTGTAGATCCAATACTTTTCTGTAATTTATCAATAAAATTAGAATTGTGTTCGAAAGAAAATGACAATTAATATACGCGGGAAAACATCGAACTATGCAGTTACAGAATAAAACTGAGGAGGAAAAAATTAATCGCAATTTATGTCGTTGATTAAAAATACTTTAAAAGGAAAAATGAAGATAAAGGAAAAATATCACAAGAGAAAAAACAGATAAATAAAGATGAAATTCTACTCTTGAATATGTAGATTATGTAATTGATATTAATTCATCATGTATTTGACAATGTAAATTAATGCGAAACATTTCCTGGAAATGTGGTTTGAATTTGTAATTCAAGGCTTTCATTTATTATGAAAGCCTTGAATTTTAAGCCTTGAGTGGAAGTTCAGAATACTGCTTCAATTTAAGACTGTCATTTGGATTAAAAAGAGTTTGCTACATATTAAATTTCCAATGGCTGAACCTGCACAAATTTTAAGACAGATATGTTACTTTTTATGTTGTTTTCACATGCAGAGCCTAAATAATCTGGAAGTCAGTACTACTCTTTCATCCATTCCTTCCCTTTGCGATAAAATGGATTCGTCTTAACTCTAAGAATAAAAAAATTATTTCATTTAATATTTAGATTTTTATTCCATTTTAAAAATTTTTTTCGTACCCAATTTGAAAATGGGGTTTTTTTTTTTCATTTTTTGGGTTCTAATTATATATTTTATTTGCGTTATGCACTGACTTCTTGCTTTATCTTGCGTAGTAAAGTACACATTATTCGAAGTTTTCAAATTTTGCCTACCGAATTTGTAAAATGTGTGTGAAAGTTATTTTTTATATCCTTCGAAAATTATCTGAAGAGAAAACAAGCAAGCGTTTCCGGACAGAAAGGGAGTGTTTATTAACGAGCACGATAAAACAACACAAGGGCTTTTGACTTCTTACAACGACAAATCTCGCAATTTTGAACCATGGTCGAGTGACAAGGATGACACTTATTAGCTGGAACTTCCCTCTTTGAACTTCCACACCACAGCAACGGAAGGACGTTTGAGCCACGACAGATTTAACGTGCACCGGCCTCCTCTACACGGCGGATCTTCAGCGGCACTAAGCTCGAACTCATGACTCGCCAGCCATGAATCCGTGACCTTGACCACTAGGCTACCACGGCCACGATGAATATTGAGAAGTCCATTGAGAAGTTTAGTAGTGGGGCTGAAAGTTCGGAATATATATATTTTACAAATTTAGAGCGTCTGGTCAAGGTTTTTTTTTTTAATTAAGGGGACACAGTTCGATTCAAATGACAAAAATCGGTCAAAAAATCAAATCTATTTTTTTAGCCTAAATTATTCTTTATATATTTTTCTATAAACTCACAAAGTTTGAAAGCTCTAAATTTAAAAAAAACGCAGAATTATGACAGCTTTTATGTTCGTTTTTATT
Source organism: Trichonephila inaurata madagascariensis (assembly GCA_019973955.1). Classification (NCBI taxonomy): domain Eukaryota; kingdom Metazoa; phylum Arthropoda; class Arachnida; order Araneae; family Nephilidae; genus Trichonephila; species Trichonephila inaurata. Next base: position 10,997 of record BMAV01007718.1, read on the forward strand.
CACATCCTGTGTGGCAAATCAAAACTTTAAACTTATTTATCTCAAAAAGATAAAATATTGTAACTAGTCTGTCTTTATTTAAAATGCTAAGGCTTTTTTTTATTGTACCTAATGCTATGAATTTTTTTAACCTATTGCTAATAGTACATATAACAAAAGTTGGTATGCATTTTTGAATGAAAGCAATGCTTACTTTTTTAAAAATAATTTAACTCAGATTTTATTCATTTTTTAAAGAATTTTCAATAAGCATTGCACAAATACCAATCATGTTATTGCAAAACCCATACCAACTTTTGTTATACATTATTTGACGTACTTGTAAATGAATTTTCACGCGTACACGTAAATTTTTGTAGGAGGAGTAGCATTTTAAAATCACTTCACAAATTTTTTTCCTTAAAAAATTAAATGGCTAGCTTTTTATGAAATTTTGAGCACAAAATCTGTTTTACATAGTATACACACATAGGAGGCAACCAAAAAAGTTTTGAAAAATCCTTAAATTAAAAAAATTTGCGTAAATCGTACCATGTCCCCCTAATGTAAATATCTATTTGGCTTACTTAATTTGCGTAAATCTGGTAATAATATCAGTTTATCTCTTCGAAATTTTTCAAAAACTTTTTCCCTTACCTTTATGCAGGTGTCCGAAAATAGCACCCAAACACTGCACAACCAGATTCCTCGTTAGAAGTACATAAAAAATTCCCCGAGAACTGTACCTGTACGATCTGTAGTTTACAAGAAAAATACGAAATACATAGTATGGCATCAGAGCCGTATTAAATACATCAACAGCAGTATTTGCAAATATTTGTAAAGGCAGATGTTCAAAGTGTGTGTCAATCATGCATATCAAGACAGGCTTTAGCACTGCGTGGAATGATAAAGTGCCATTACGCAGCAGGGTGGTGTCCCCAGAAGTACAAGTAGCTTGCTGAAGAGCAACTAAGTCCATTTGTGGAGTCACAACGCCTCGATACATCTCTTTGAAAATGCCCCATTGACAAAAATCCCAATGGTAGAAGATCTGGTCTTCCTGGCAGCCATAGTACCGGATCCTCTCTTTCAATCCAGTGGCTGAGATATGCCATATCCAGCCAATTACGTACAGGAGCAAAAATGCGCCGAAGCCCCATCATGAACCACCCTGCATCATCATTCATTCGTCCCCATGTATTTTAATTTGCAGTATTTTTCTTGTAAACTAGGGATCGAAAAGGTACAGTTCTTTTGTAATCCCAACCACGAATCTGGCTGTGCAGAGTTTGGGCGTTACTTTAGGAACACCCTGTATTTCCTTTTCTAGGATTGACATCATGTAGCTCTCTCTAACGTAGTAACTATCAAAAAATTAAGATTTAATTGCATGGTTGATTTTTGTTCCTTGGATAAAAATACACTTTCAAAATTCCATTTTGAATCTGTTTGAAAATAATAAATACGTAAAATAGATTCGAGAAAGAAAAAAAGAGAGTATATATATAAGTATATGTATGTGTATGTATAAATAATAGCGGAAGTGACTAGTTCTTGATTTAGATGAGGTAAAATGAAATGTTATTTAGGGCGTCAGCTAACAAATCATTAAAAAAAAGAACAATATATCAATCTGAAATTGATATCTCTTCTCTAACTGATAATAAGTAGAAATACACTGATATTTGCTTTATCAATTCGATGTACAATGCGTTCTGTATGTTTGTTTTCCCTCTCTTGTTGGAAGTAAAAGTTGTTGCACTGTTGAGTCTGATGGGCACTTCGTTAAAGATAACGTTTAAAGATATTTTAGTATAATGGGCATAACTTGTTCATTGCCAGTATAAACATCACTGAACTCAGGTTTGCCAACACTTGCCCCTGACATGCAACCCCTTACCATCACACTATTAGCCCTTTGTTTTACTGTTGCAAGAACATTTTTTTTTTATTACTCAGTTTTTCAACAGAAAACAATACGTTCGATCAAATTTATATTAAAATGCTCTCTTGCAAAAGAAAGCCTTTTTTCGGTTAGTTCTACTGGTATATGGTTTTCTTCTGGCTACTATAGATTAGTAACCAGCCCTACATAAAATTTTAACGATAGTTTTAGAAATCTGCGTTGAGTGCTGTAGCGAAAGTACTTGAAGAAAGTTTTGAATTTACTTTAATAATACTGAAAAGGGTTTTTTCTTCTTTATGAGCCATCCTTCCTTAGTGTCCACATCTTGGTGCACTACCAGACGGTTCAAAGTTTTTTACCCCATTTTTTTTCTTTTTTCCCACTCCACTGTTTGATCAATTTTATTCAGTTATTTAGTCTTATTATATAAATGGTTAATTAATTTTCTTTCTTCTGCCTTAGTCTACATGTTTACTAGCAATTTCAAAATTCTGATAAACTAAGCAGAAATAGTCAAACTTCTTCGGACAGATCAAATTATTATTTGTGTGTGTGTGTGTTTTTTATTATTCATCACTCTTCTTGATACGTACAGAACGACAAAATGCATCTTATTTTGCATAAAATTCACCAGTGTGCTTTCACTTTTGTCCTTCATTTTAAAGTTCTATTTATTTTTTGGCAGTTTATTAATTTGAATTTGGAATTCTTTTTTACTATATGTAAAACATTCTAATGATTATAATAATATCTGTTTTGATAAAAAAAAAAAACCCTGATTTGTAGAATTCTCTCGCCCTCCATTTTTTGAGAAAATACGAAGTGTGCATTTACTTATATCATACACTGTATATTCGCATAACTTTTATTAGACATGACTTCTGATCAATATATTTGTACCTGAAAAAAATACTCAGATATTTCACTTCCTTAAGCAATTTCAAAGTTTCTCGGCAGTTTTGATGGGTATTAATTATCCCTAAATAATCTCACTGTTGCCAATATCAATGTTTCACATGTTAATATGCAATAGTAGGTTCCATAGTTCCCAAACAAGAACTTGGTTTAGAGTTAACCATTCGAACGAATTGAATTTTTGGAATGATTATAACCATTTTTCAATATATTCCCCAGGAATATTAAAGAAATGGATAGACTTTTTTTTCGAAAGTGTTCATTTTGGTGCTTCTTCCGTGTATGTCTGAACAAATTATGCCTTCAATATCTCTTCCAAATTCAGAGTTCAGTCTATAAAAGCACATCACATCTCCTAGCTCTGTGTTTCGGCTTCCGAAGTTAATATTCGTATTATCTCTGCAATGAGCGATTAGCTTATCCATAGGAATATTTAAATTTTCGAGATATATTATATTACTCGAGAAATGTAACAGATCAAGTTTTGCATAAAGATGACGATTTTAGTAACTCGGAATGATATATGTATGTCTGTCATTTTTATTGAAGAACAAAAGGAAACAAACAACTTTGCGGCATTATGGCTTTTAACTTTCATGGCTATTACAACAAAAATGACGCTTCATTTAAGTGGCTAACGCATTGTTGACTATAAGGGTCGAATATACATTTAGAAGTGAGTATACTACTTTGTACTTTGTAGTTAGCTCAGCAGTGAAATTAACATTTTTTTCTTTAGAAGCTTTCTTTATTATAAAGCAAAAACAATCCGCCCGCATCTTTGGGAATTTTAGCCAATGAAATACCTTCAAGATGCTAAGCATTGTTTGTAATGGTTGAAATTTCTAGTCATGAAATCACCGCAAGCCTAGTGTCACACACAGTTAAGAAAGAAACTGCACAAATAATTATGCGGAACTGACTAGAGAAATGCATGAAGTTCCATATATATGGAATGTATAACAATTCAACTGATCTGTCTCGTTTCGACTGCGTTCAAGAACGTCGTTATATACTATGAAGAAAATGCAATTCCCTTTTTCTGTTTGCATTTTTTAGAATGTGGATTCGCTAGAAGAAATAGAAATAATATATCGTCGGCCTAGTTATCAAACTGCGTAACTCCACCGGTGTTACTGATTTGATATAGGAGTGCAACGCGCCAAGCGCTTTTTGGCGCGATTCCTTAATCCTTTTGTTTTGTCTACGCCATGCCTCAGTGCGCGCTCCACTTTTAATTTATTCCTCGATCGGTGTAATCACTACTTTATTTATTTCATAATAAAACTAGATTTCGAAGGGAGAGGTGGTGGCAAGATATTAACATAAAATAAATACAACAGAAAGTAATATTAATGTATTACACTTCCAGATATAAATTATTTATACACTATTTTAAGAGTTCATTACGCAAAATTTGTAACAATGTATTACTTTTGCTGAGCAGAGATCCCGCTAAAAAAAACCAAAACAAAAAACTAACACTAATATACGTTATCCCCATGTCAACTGCATTATCGCACGATAAAATATCAAAATAAACCATATTGTAATATTATCGCCTATCTTGGCGAACATAAACAACAACTTGGCGCCTAGCCCTACTGTATCAAATTAGCATATCAGATGGAGTTACGCAGTCTGATAATTAGACCAACGATATGTAGAAAGAGAATGACAATAAAACCATTCATTCGAAATTAAAATTATAAAAGCAAACTCAACTACACCTAAACTATAACTAAAAATATAAGAGCACAAAGTGAACAAGTTTATTTAACTTGTTTTCCGTTTTTTCTTTTCATCAAAATTAATCACAAAAACATAATTTATAAAATTTGAAAACAATATTGGATTTTTTTTCGTATTTTATGAATAGTTATTTACATGCCTCAAGTTGTAAAATGAACTAAACTATTTTTCTTACTTTTTTTTAATTGATAGAATGAAGTTCCTTGTTTTTTGTTTTGTTTTTTTCATTTTAAAAAATATAGTTAAACTGCTATTTTTAGAATATATTTCAAGCTTATGAGGTTTTCAAACAATTGATCGACTTAGGATTTAAACCTGATCAGTATAAATGCTACGAAAAAAGAAATTTGTAAACTATTATGATCTATGCTAATATAAGAATAATTATTTTCTTTTTCGGATCCAAATTCCTCGCGAGAACAAGGATATAGCAATAACCAAATAAAAAATAAAACTAAAAACAAAAGACAGAAATTTAAAGATTAGAATAAATATTTTTTAAATACATAACTAAGCAACAGTAATTTCATTTCATATAATGCATGAAATTTCTCTGAGGAAGAATTTTGCAATCAGTATAAAAAATGCAAATACTATATTTTCTCTAAAAATGTTGAAATTTTTTTTTTCTTTCTTGAGCTCATGGTTATAAATACAATTGTGGTATTTTAATAAACAGCGTTGAAAAAGCTTATTGTGGATTGTAATTTCAAAATAATTTATAATTAATCTGTGGAAAAAATAGACAATTATTATTTAGTGTTTACATGACAATATTTCTCACAAAAATTGCATGGGACATCTTTGAGAAAAATAAATTAAACAGCAGTAAAATCATTAACGCTGCAATTAAATTAGAGAACAATAGGATTAATCAGATGGGCTTCATGGGTAAGGAAAACATCTGACATTAATTTGATCTTTAATTATAATGTCTGTTTACAATTTTCATACTTTGCATGTATAGGATGATTTTTTTTTAATTGACACTATTCAGAGCCACCTGTAGTTCGATCTAACAATCGGAAAGGCACCAAACTAATATGAAGACTAATGACGATATGGGAACTAATATTCCGTATGGAAACTAATATATGAAACCTAATATTTCGTAAAAAATTAGCATACTATTCGATAGTGACGTTCACTTGTATTGAAATATTGTTCTTGCTTTAAGTGCCAATTTGGCTGGACAGAAGAAAACCAGAGAGTTGGAGAGGATAGACTTCGTGAATAACCCAATGTTATATTTTTCCTAAAATTTCTTATAATTGTTTTATATCTAAAGTAAGACGATTTTAGATTAACATTTTGCACCAAGATATATTGCTTTATGAGGTTTACTTTAATAAAAATTCTTGTTTTACACAATTTTTTAAAATTATATGCTTTAATTTTTGCATTTTTTCTTAATAGCAATTAAATTACATTTGAACATTAATACGATAGAATAATTATGAAATTATTATTAGATATAGTATTAGTAATCAAAAACATTTTTAAAGTCTTTTTTCAGCTGTTAAATGGCTACTATCGTCTGTTCCAGAACAGCCCACTGTTTTGTTTTTGGGTGTCCTATGTCCCTTTTGTAATACTTACAAAAGCAGAAGCAGTTGAGGTAAATTCTTATTTTAAATGATTAAGAAAATGTATTTGAAAGATTTTGAAATTTTATTCTTGTGTATACTATAATTTTAATTTCTTTTTTATTTTGCCTTCAAAAGCAGCTAATAGAATATATGTAAAAGGCACTTAACAAAAGTAAATTTCGTCATTTTTTTTATGTATATCAGGTGAAACAAGCAATCATCATACAAAACAACATTCTTCGCTGTTTAAACAACGGAAGTAGCATCAGAATAGGAATAATGACGCATGCGCAGAGTGTCGAAGAGTAGCAGCGTACTGGTGAGACCAAGGTTATTTTAGTACAAATCACGATACTGGCAGCGTATACAGAAAGCGTGGTCACAATGGAAATGCGTGCTGTTCAATATGAATGGATACGTGAGAGTAGAGTGTACGTTATCTATAAACGTCTACAGACCGTGTGTTGTGAAGAGCTCATGTTTCATCAAATATACGATGGGACGCGGGAACTTCCTATTTTGAACATGTTGCAGTGCTGTTCGCAGGGAGGTCGAAGACCGTTAGAATACCTGAAAATGTGGAACGAGTTCGTGTGTCCGTTCAATTACCAGTATGTGACAATGCTTCTTACCTGCTGTCCAAGAAAAGGATCTTAACAACGTGTGCTTACAACAAGATGGGGGCCACAGCCCACACTTCTGGATTTTCCATGGGTGTTATCAGAGCAGCCTTACCCGAATGACTAATCTCCCTGCGAGGGGACGTGAACTGGCCTCTTTCTTACCTGATTTATCCCTTCCTGATTACTTCCTGTGGGCATATATCAGTCACTAGATCACAAAGATCGCTGCAAGACCTACGGAACAACATCCGAGCCGAAATTGACAATTTTCCGGTCGTTCTTCTTGAACAGGTGACTCAAAGTTTTCGAAATTGACTGCATCTGTGTATGGAGAGCGACATTTAACAGACATTGTGTTTAAAACTGTCTAAATACAATTTTCGATGTTGTGTGGTAGGCAGAAAAAAACAATAAAGTCGAATGAAACATGCAGTGTGTTTTATTGCATTTTCAAAACAGGAAATTCCCACTCTGTAGCTCTTTGCTGATGTGTAGCATGTTCAGGTAGGCAGAATGTCGAGGAAGAAGGTGAAAGTGGACGTTTACTACATCCACAAATGAAAACAATATTGCTAGAGTACGGAGTATAACAGTGCCAGAGTGTCGTTTACACTGCGCATTGTTCGTGTTCAGGTTCATCACATGATCCATGATGTTTGGGGTTACCGAAAAGGGAAAGGGGGTACCTAAAAAAAATGAGTTCCCATTCAAAATCCTCACAGGACATGAGACATAGGTGCACTACATTACCCCAGAACAAAAAATCTCCTTAAAGACTGGAAACATCAAGTTCACCTGTGATAAAATAATCTCCAAAAATCAATGTTGAGATGGGCAGGCTGTTCGACGTTTCTTTGCCCCAAGACACCGAGTTTTTTTTAAAATGATTGCTTTAAACTGATTGTACGCTATGACAAATGTTATATTGTCGGTGGCGACTATGTCAAAAAATAGTTTAACCCTTTAACGTTCATTGGTTTCACACCGAAACCACACATTAAAAAGGTTTTTTTTAAGAAATCAAGTTAAATTTTTTTTTTCCCAATAAGAGCTGTTTTTGAATTTTTGTTCATTTTGATTAGCAATAAATGGCAGCACTACGGCTATATTTAACTATTGAGACCTCCTGAATAGATAAATATTGACGTCTCTTTAACTTAAGTAAATTCCACATTCGCTTTAAAAATACTAAAAAAAATTAGTTATTTTAAATTTTAGCTCGCGATCTTACTATGATTCTTTTTAGTTATTAATTACAACTTTCAAAGTAAGTAAATAGAAGAGTAGAAAATGAAATTAAAATTTAACGTTTCACTATACGAAACCAAACTCCAGTAAGAGGCGGTATTGCAAGTCCCTTGGCGCCCGTTCTAAAGTGAAAATTCTCTCCGCAGCTGACTTTCTGAAGCACTATTTGTTTATTGAATGTTTAGCAAAATTTTTATTTACTTTTAGATTATAGTGAGAAATTTTTAAATTTAATTATTGTTTCGTCAATGTTTGTGAGTGGACTGAAAACGGAAAGAATAAAAATCATCAAACTTTCGCAACGCTAAGCCTACTTTATTTGTGCACCCCCTTCGTCGGGGAACCTGATTATGCTTTTTACAAATTTTTGAGAGGGGCCTACAGTGCGCTGATGACGAAATTCCCCCGGCGTTAAAAAATATACTTAAAAATACAAGTTTATAATTTTACGCAAAATGAATTAATTAAAAAAAATAAATATTCAAAAATAAGAAAAATAAAATATTCAAAAAAAAAAAAAATGCAATATTCTAAGAATATAATATACTACATTACAATTTAATTTACATGATTATTTTCTATTTTTAAGGTATTTTTAAGGGTGTGGAAAATTTCCCAGTGACAGTTTTCAGTTTAACAACTCTTTTTGACCTTACCTTCAGTTCCATAAACAACCCCCGTTCTTGCCATTGCCCATTTGCAGGGAAATTCTTTTTTTTAAAGCACTAAGCGCCTATGGCAACATTTTTTTTCGGGAACTGCCATTGTTTCTCGCTGTAAATGATTAAGATATATTTTTCCAGCGTTTCCAAATAGTTTGTACACTTTGTTTATACTGCCACCTAGATATCATTATCAAATATAAAAATTTCGGGCTCAGGTATTGCACTGATGGCCCACCAATTATAAAGGCCCAGGGTTAAAATTCATATTCATTGATATTATCTGACAATGGAACGGACGTGTTTGGATACCTTTTTTTAAAATTACTATTGTTTCGATTTCTTCAAAGTTTTTTTACTATTAACAAAGTTCTATAGAGATGGTGTTTAATGATTTTCCCCCTCCCCCCACAAACCCCCCAAAATTGGGGAGAGGAGGAGGGAAAATTTCATGAAACTTCTGAACAAAAAATTTTGCAAATGTCTCGTTTTCGACAAATTAATTTTATGAAACGATTTAATTTGCAGCTGCGCTTTTAAAATTAGTTGCGTTATCGGACTTTAAGTTGAAATGGGCCCTGGGGGACTTTAAAACCTCTTCAAAGCCGCAATAAACTTCAGTTGTTAAATCGTCACTCCCTCAAATGAACAGCCTTTGTAGCCAAGCATACAAAAATCGCAACATAAACCTTGAAAATCCCCCCTTTTTCTTTTTTAAATTTTATTTGAAAAGGCCCCAAAAACCCACCCAGAGTTTAAAAAATGGAGCACTTGAGTTACTTCTCTGAGGGCGATTTCCATTATTTGATCTCCCCTGGCTTCTGTCAAAAGCATGCAATACAATCTTTAACTGTTTTCGTGAAAACCCCTTGCCATTAAGGGGTTAACAAATTGTTTTTTCTAATTTGTTTATTAAACCCTGAGCACCAATAAAAAAAACTTCTTATGTTCCCAAAAGTTTTTTTAAAAATATGTTACTAGGTATAATTATTTGATGTTTTGTTTCAAATGGTAAATCAATTACTAACCCTTTCCAAACTCTGAGTAAAAATTTCATCAAAGAAAGGATCTAAAGTTTTTAAACTTACTTGTTTTTGAAACACCTTTATTTTTTCAAGGCATCGATTTCTGTTTTAAAAACCCACTTAATTGTGTTTTTTTTAGCTAAAAATTTACCCCTCTTTAACTCATCTGCGAAATTTGCCCTTTTTACAAGACTCCTTGCTTTGATGTTATTAATGAACCTAAAAATAAAGCAAAAAATTCTAATTAATTTTGAAATTATTTGTAACATTAAACAGTTCATCAAAATTTGAAGAACAGTCGAATTAAAAAGAGTCACAGCACTTTTTAAAAGTTCATCTCTGTAAGAAGGATCGGGAAAAAAGTTGATTGTCCTCGTATTCATCATTTGTAGATTCCCCAAACCACATTTCGTTTTTTAAAAGCTCATCTAATTGCAGCCTCTAAAAATTAAGCGGGGATTGTTTTTGGGCTCACTTTTTTTCCCAATGATTCTTTTGAAAGTGTTTGATCTCCGCCCCCGGCTGAAAAATTTTTTTGAGTTTATGAGGTTCAGTCTTTATCCACCTAAAGCAATCGTTGGGTCCGTCCACATACAATTTTATGAATGGAAAGTAGAATTGGCAAAACCTTTTGACTAATCTCGATAGTAGTAAAGCTGCAGACAGTTCTAACCTCTAGGGGTAGTGTTTTCAAAGGACACTCTGGACTTCTGCATAATAATTAGTTTGAGACGTCCAGATTCGGAAACATTTTATGTGACAACAGCAGCATAGGCCCGTTCGGGATCGGAAAAGCCAGTACAACCGTACTGTTGCAGGAAGTAGAATGCCGGGTTTTAAAGTTTTTTACTTTCATTTTTTTGGTAGAAGTTCTTCCATTCTTCCATTGCATCTGGTGGTACTGTTCCTCCAGTCTAATTTTTTTTTCCCAAAGTTCTTAATAAATATCAGCCTTCGAACAATGGGTAATGGGCCCAAAGGGTCTAACCTTAAATTTCGAAAGAGTTTTTTTTTTAAAGTTATTTTTCCCAATCTTTTACTTTGTATGTGAGACAATCCCCTTTTGGATCCCGCATACCTAATGTTTTCACGGGACTCCGAAATTCCTTATCAAATACATAAAATGAGATAAATCTTTCAACAGTTCTGGGCTATTTGCCCCAGGGAGCTCAAAACCACCTCTCGTAATAGTTGAGATAATCTGGTTTTTAAAAAAGGTTTGGCCCCGAAAGAGAATATCATCCTATAACTTTTCCCCCCGCTGCGTCAAAATTCCCTTTTCTTCCTGCTAAGGCTTTTAAGGTCCTGTTAGCTAAAATGGTGCAGAAACTGCCCCATAGGTTACTGTAGTTGGTTTATAAGTCTTGATTGGGGCCTCTGCACTGGTCTTCCCAAAAAAACTCGTTGTAAATCCCTTTGTTAGGATCCACAAGTACGCCGACATTTTTTTTTAAAATCTGCACTAAACCCTACTGTGTTTTTTAAATCTACTAACTATAGAAAAAAATATTGTTTTAAAAACCCCCTTTATAAGATGGAGTTTAGAGAAAAAACCCCTTGTTGTTTTGCATTTCATCGAAGACAATTTTCAATGGAGTGGATCCTTTTCTGGTTTGTATACGGAATGATGAAGAATGTAAAAAATTTAAACTTATCTAATGCTTCATTTTAATCTCCTCCATTGGCCTAAAAGTTCTATTCACTCATAAATTTTATACAGAGTTCCCCATTTATTTTTTTGTTTAATTTTTCCCAAATACCATTTAGTCGCTTGACCCATTCCTTTGGAATATCCTAATTCTTTTGCATTTTCCTTTATGGGTAACTTAAAAAAACTTCCCGTTTTATCTTTTTTGGGTTTTAACAAAATGTTCCTCACAATAAATTTCCCCTTTACTTTTTGTAAATTTTTTTAGAATCATCTGGAAGTGATTCAGTTCAAAAAAATTTTTTTACTGTTATATCTAAGTTGGTTCATTTATTAAACAACAATTGGCTTGTTTTGTGACTAGGAAAACCGGCTAAATAGCAAATTTTTTAATTTGTAAATTACATTTCCTCCCAAATAATGTTGTTCTGGGTTTAAAATTTTTAAAAAATTCCTTTCCTACAAAAAATCTATTTGACCTGGCATAGGAAATTAATTTCCCCAATTGAAGTGGAATATTTAAAACCGATATATTTAATTTCGATACAGGAATCGCATCGGGAATTTTAGGTAAAAGTGAAAATTGTACATTGCGTACAAAAAAAATAATCCCCTTTGAAACTTCTATTTTAAAAAAATTCGAGGGGTTGGTAATTTGTTAAACCTGTTATAATTTGGGGAGACCTAAATTTAAATCCCAACTTCCTTGCTATGTCTTTCTATAACCATATGTAGACCCATTATCTTTCCTCTTAATTAATTTATATCCATCGAACTCTTAAAAAATCATGAATGTATTTAATAAAACACATTTATTTCCCCTTTAAATCAAAAAACCCCTTTCGACCTTCAAACCGAGTGGACGTGGTCTCTATCCCCCTTCCCCTACATTGGGGTTTGTAACTAGGCAAAGTTCGTTAGAATCGGGAACAATGAATTATGTAACCCTTTTCAACCACTAACGGATATTTGTATTTAGACATGCAGTTACCCGAATGAGTCGAGGAATTTTTGCAAAGTTTTTTTGTAAAAATTTTTTTCTGCCTCCACAGACATATTCTGAAATGCAAACATTTATAAAGGGGGTGAGAACGACAAAAATACAAGGTTTAACAGTTATTTTTTTTTTCTACCAGAGATTTGGCTTTAGTTGCATAAGTAATGGATAAGCACTAAATGCAGTATTTTTTTAACACGGCACTTCTTTTCTAAAAATTTCATAATTTAATCAAATGTTGGAACTTTTTTGCATTTCAACGAAAATTCAAATTGTTTTCTAATTCTTTTTCAATTTTTGAAGAATTATATTTATTAAAAAATTTTATCTGATAGATCATTCTGCTCATATTTCAAAACTTTAAGTGCTCTTTTTTTTATTATACAATCCATTAAAGGGGGCAGTTCGGGGGATTCGCTATAAATTTTTTCATAATTTATTATCTCAAGAACATGAGAATCATCAACTGCCGTTTGTTTTCGTAACGATCTTCTAATGTTTAAAAAGGGAATCAAAAAAATATCGCCGGCGACTCCCCAACTTTTGCTTCTCCTTTTAGAGATGCTCGAAGATAGTATAATTTTGCGAAACATTCAATTGGTCTTTATTTTTAAATCAATAAATTGATTTTTAAATTAGAAAATTCTGCTATTACACCAGAAATTTCCCAAAGGAATTTGGTAGGGTTATGTTTTCAATTGTCATTTAAATTAATGTTTACATCTTCGTATTTTTTAAAGAATACATTAAAGTTTGAGACCCACTTTTTGTCCGATCCGTTGATTTATATCTTCAACGTCCACTGTATTTTCCCCGGGGTTTTTACACAATAATCCTCACTTTTTTCAGATTGATCTGTAATTGCTCAATTTTTCAGCTTTATTTCGATTTCAGTGACATGTATCCTTTTACCTGTCTTCTCCGAGGTAAAAATCTCTAACCTGTTAAAAATTCCTTTTTGAATCTTTTTAAAGGGTTCAATTTTTCTTCAGTACTACGTTGGAGTTATTTTATTTTTCGATTTTTACCCATTTTCTTTGGGTTCGTAGGACCAATGTTTTGTCAATATTTGAGTGGACTGTAAACTGGTAAGAATAAAAATCATCAAACTTTCCAACGCTAACCCTTTATTTTTTGCACCCCCTTCGTCGGGGTAAACCCGATTATGTCTACTTTACAAATTTTTTACAGATGGGCTACAGTGCGCTGATGACAACAATTATATTTATCCGCACCTTTAAAAAACTGCCACCCCGTGCAACTGCACTCCCAAAAAGGGCCCTGTGTTAATAAAAGATTTAAATATTTCTCTTTATAGTTATGGATGGAAAAAATTTTTATGTATTAAAATTTTTATTTAAAAAATAAAATAAAAATTTTAGTATGTAATGTAAAATATATGTAATTTTATATGTCAAAATTTGTATTAAAAATTATAAAAGCGCAGAAAAATGTTAAAAAATAAATTTTGAACTTTTAAAATTATTTCTCTTTAATTAATTTCGTTAAAATATAAAAGTTTTATGGTCATAAAATATTTAATTTTTTTTTTTGAATATCTTTTGTTGGTCCGTTTGGTAAAAAAAGGACCCTTATTTCACTGGTTTCACGTGAAACCATAAATTTCAAAATTTTAAAAAAGGTAAATTTTTTTTTTTTTGTAATTTTTGGGTCACCTTCATGTCTAATAGTCAGTTTTGAAATCATTTTGTTAATTTTTCAAATTTTTTTATGATGTCAATTTTTTGACAATAGTTTTTATGTGAAAAAATGACAAAATCTTCATTCTCTGTGTTTGAAAATCTTTTTATTCAAAATAACCCCAAATTTGCGGTTTTTTTTTTTTGTATTCCAAAATTTGGCGTTAGATTGCACCTATGCCACATATATATGTGTGCCAACTGAACCGTTAAAATGCTTGAAGGAAATGAGGCAAGCAATGTTACCTAATTTATTTTTTAAACTCGAGTAAAATTGCAATAATAGCAGTTTATAAAATATAATATTATTTCAAAAGAATTTCAGTTAATGAATTGGATATAGATATGGCTGAGGTATGGGGCACATATATGCAGTGAAATAAGCTTAACATGAAAACGCTTAAGATGAAACATGGGTTAACACGAAATAATACAACGGTCTCGGCAAACTAAGTATTTTCATGCATTTTTTTCCTCTTCCTCTTAACATAAAACGTAAATCTTAACACGAAATCATATTTTTTTTTAATACGGAAAGATTTCTCTTCTGTGAATCATGATTCGAAAAGTTTCTGCATCGCTGGACTGTCTTACTGTATCATCGGAAGAATTCGTTGGAGTAGATGATGATAAAGTGTTAATGATAATGTGCCTAATTATGGCAGACAAAGACATTTTGGAGTTTGTTCATAATTCAAAATATGGCTTAGATGCAGACTTCCACAACGAAAATTAAATGAATAATACAGCTCCTGTTTCCACGTCATCCGAAATGTGGAACATAATGAAAAGTAGCGCAGTTATTTAAACGCACATTTCAATGGTGAAATGAATAACAAAATGGACGACATAGAACAATTTGATGTTAAAAGACAATGTAAAGAAAAATATATATTAAGATTATCTTCCAAAAACTCAATAAATTTTGTTTTTCGAAAAATTTTGTTTTAAATTTCATTAAGTTCTTAACAATTTTTTTGTTTCATTGATTTTTACTAAATACATGCATAGATACATATCTATGTGAATAAAATATACTCTATAAAGTTTAATTTTGTTAAATATATGGGGGTTTTCAGCAATATTTTTTAACACGAATAAATATTTCAGTCCCCTCCGCTTCGTGTTAAGCGATTTTCATTGTATGTAATCTAACGCCAAATTCTAAACACAAAAAGACACACTAAGTTATCGTCACATTTTAAATATACGATAGACGCTCTGTCCTTCTTGTGTAATTCTTTATAGGCATAATTAGTTCGTTTGGTTCAATATTTTGTGTTCCAAATAATTACCAAATTCTCTTAATTTTGCACGATTGCATTTAGGCTCCCATAAATGTTTATTGTACCAAATTAAGTAGATAATCGGAAGCACAAAAAAACGTTAAATATCTTTTTATATTACTCAAATTGCAAAGTTTTTATATATAAATATTTATTTTACGTTTGTTAAAAAAATGAAATAATGTTAGCATGTATTTTCCAGGCATTAATCAGCGGAACAAAATTTATGGAAAAGAATTGGTCGTATAACTGGCTTCAACCGTGGTTAGGGACGGGACTTTTGACGAGGTATTGAACTAAACTATTTTCTTTGAAATCTATTTCTGTGGAATGAAATTGCTTTAATTTTGACGTCTGATTCTATTATATTCACTTTGTATTTTCAAAATTATTTTGCAATTTATACGTATCCTCATTAACGGATTACTGATATTTTCCCATCATTTAGAGCAGTGATTCCCAAAGTGGTCTATTTAGACCCCAGGGGTCTATGACAACCTGCAAGGGCTTCATGTCGGTGAAAAAATAATTTGGGGGACCATGAGATGTAAATGGGGGTCTACGATAATGACTCTTATTAAACCAGATCATGACTTAAATTTTAAAAGAAAATTTAATCAAGTGGAAAACCAAATTTACCTATTTAACAGATTTACTAATTTAATTAAGTTAATTTGCAGCTACAAGGATTATAATTTCGGCGTTTCGTGCCAGAATCAAGCTAAGGAGACATAATATTGGACGTCCCGAATTTTCCTAGTTTCTCAATTTGTCGCTCACATTCTGCCAGGAAAAGGACGTTTTGATCTCCGTTCAACATTTAAATGCCCTTTATTCAGATTTTGAAACTAGGTTTGAGAATGCTTGACTATGGTAATACCACAGGAGCCAATGAATTAATATGGTCACATTGAAAAAATAAATAAATGTCATATTACAAGAGAAACTGATCGGAATAGGCACTAAGAGCTTAAAGTAAAATTTAGAAAAGGATATCACACACAGCAATTTTGGAAAGTGTCAGGCTCATCCCTCCTGTTAAAAGCATTTGCTTGTTGCTCCGTTACTTTATGTAACAGTTATTTTATGTATTAATTAAATTTTAATTTAGTTAATTAACATGTGTGTCTTAGGTTTTAAGCACTATACTTCACTACAGTTAGAAATTCAAAACCTTTTAAAGTAAGTATAGCTCTATATAGCAGATGACTAAAAGACATTTAAGTTGATAAATTTACAAATATTCGTTATAAGGTAGTAAGTAGGAGTCTACCCAAAACTGAAAAACATGGCCTGATTTAGAGTTCCCACGGATTCTATTTTACTAATCTCTACATAAATATTCAGACGCCACACCAAACATTCGCTAAGAAGTTGGACTAGGAACTTAAAAAGATTTTGTTTCATTACAACTTTTTCCATATGAGGAATAACAACAACAAAAAAAAACACCTCCATACAAACGACAAAAAGTTACTAAATATTGCTTTGGAAAATACGATGAGAGTTGCAATAAATCTAATTCTAAAATTAGAATTGCGGCTTTCATTATCAGCAGATAAAAAACGGAATAGTTACATCAAGTTGGCTTCAACTCAGTCTTTATTAACTCTTCTCTTCTCGTGGTCTCTTCTAATATTTCTCCTTTCGTCATAGGGGAATTATTGTACCGAAAAACTAAAAATTACATCCGGTTTTTTTCCCCGTTTCAATTAAGTTTTAATTTTGTTTGAAATAAAATCGATAAAATAAATTTAAATCGTATAAAATGATGGAACAAAAACAGCAGCGAATTTCGTACTATTTTGCATTTAACTTTAAAACACTTTCTAAAATAACACGATCATCTCAAAATTTCCCTAGTAGATTCCCGTATTACAAGTATACAAATGATTGAATTGTGAAGGCTGACAAATTCTAACTTCAGTCTTAGAGAGGCAAAATCCGATGATAGTGCGTCAGGCCCAAGCTGATTCAATGACATAATTGTCCTCTATCCAACGTACCACAGCTTTTTCCATATCCTTAAGTGATACCTTCCATCATAACATGGTGCTTTGCTCACAACAGCTTATTAGACGTCTGCCCTTAACTCTACAACATTGGTAATGATGCCTTAACGGTTAAGACATATCACTATAAATGTTAAGGCTTAACCTATCGTAATGGCTACCAACAGACTGGAATTGAATAACGTTCAGCGATGTTTGTCGCTTCAGTTTTTTAATTGTTGTACTTGTCGTGTGTTTTTTTTTTATCCTGGAAGCATATGAAATACAAGTGAAGAACAGAAAGCATACAATACAAACAGAAGAATATACAAATTTATTACAAATGATGATCCCAGCACATAACAAGAAGGGGTGCGCTGCTTTCCTTTCGAGACGGGAATCCATTACAGGTGAAAGACCGACTTCTTTCCCGAAGATAAAACCATGTCTTACTCGGGATTCGAACCCGAACCCACTCGGTTACAAACCGAGGGTCATAGCCCCATAATGGCTGGGAGACAGTTTTTTAATTAAAGGATTAATGTTGGGAGGGGGGGCGTAATTCAAGCAAGTCCCAATTAGCTTTTATTTTGTAGAGGCATACAACCATTAAAATTGGTGTGATGATGTGGGATACTATCTTATATGACAGCAAGGCACTTTTAGTCACCCTGTGTACGACTTTCGCAGTTCAATGGTATGCTGATAGCATAATGCTATTGGTTGCACATCATTCCTATGACATTTTTCAACAAAATAACGAAGAGGGGATGAGAATTCTGAGCTGTGTCCACGATGTCCAGTAATCTTCCTTGACTCAAGATCACCAAACCTTTCACCAAATAAATTTGCCTTGGAACTAATAAACTGTTAGATTCAAACATCTTCAAAACTTTGCAGATCTGAAGAAATTACCGATAAATTTTTAGCAGAATTTTAAGAAATAGAAAAGATCTTTGTAACTTCTTGCATCAACATATGCAAACATAAATGACCACCAAATGGGTCTCACCAAGTATTGATATTAGCAATCGATTTGCAAAAATTTCTAACCATTGATCTCTCTTACGCATTTTTTAATTGTTTCATTATACATGTCAGAGTTTAACACAAATTTAATTTAGATAAAAGCAGTAACTTTGGTACTTAGTATTATCGCAATCTATTGGCGACATTACATGAAACGAAGCCCCTGGTTACCAATTCAAGCGTACGACATATAGAAAATTGGGGTTGCCAACTTGGCGAATTATTAATAGAGTTGGCGATTGTTGTGATAAAACGTAAGTACCGTAACTTTCTGTAAGGAGATTCGATTACAAATACTGATAAAATTTTAATATAATGTTGTTTTTTTACAAGGAACATGTAAAAGGAAAAGCTTATTTCTCAAAAAGTAATATTTTTAAGAAACACAAAAAGTATCTGTATTTATATTTTCATTTTCTCTCTTCAGTCATGGTTCCAAATGGAAATGCAGGAAGCTCCTTACACCATCTTTTCTTTTTCGAAATTTTAAAGACTTCTTGCCAGTTTTCAATGAACAACCCAATGTTGGTGAAACGCTTGAAAGAAACTATAAGGATCACGGATATTGTAATGAAACCCGCTTAACATGGGAAAACTTTTTTCTATAGCTAACTTTTATGTATGCATGTAGAATGGCAAATGTATGCTTTGGGATTATATTTTATAATATACATTTTGTTTTGTTTCAAAATATTTATTTAATGAAGCTAGATTTTTCAATAGTGATTTACATATCTGGCAACATATTAGGTAGTATTAGGCTATACACTGGATGTATGAATTGTATTAATTGAAGCTCTTATGGATTATTCTCAATTTATCCTTAATTTGGGATAATCTGTCATTTGGATTATTCAATTTTTAGATAATTTACTATTTGCATATTAGGATAATTTTATTTTATTAGCTCATTATTGGGATCATTGGAACTTATCATTGACTTCAATCGAAGGCCTCTGATCACAGTTCATAATGAGGTTGCATAATTATACTTCGGACATGCAGCAAAAAATTGAACAAAACTATGTATTTTTGAAGACATAAGAAACGAAAATGTATCTGTGCAAAATCCTGAACTAAAGACACCTTGTGATCTGCTGTGTTCTCAATATTCTTTCTCTCCCATCCATCATTTAATTATTTACGTAAATGTAAATAAGTCCATGTTACAGTAATTAATACCTCTTTTGTTTTAAATTAATGTTAAAAATTTTTTTTGAATGATACACCAAACAACTGCTTTCAAATACATTTTCTTATTAATTAACAAATACAAAAGTTTTTTAAAGTATACCTGGCAAAATATACAGATATATGTAAAGGCACACAGATTGATTTTTATTAACGTCGTAATTTTGAAGCTGCGCATGGCAGTTGGTGACCAGACCTCATAATTTTGAACTTCGGTTCAAGGACGACACCCGAGCTGACATCCTACTCTTCAAATTTCCACACCATGGGAATGTGAAACTTAGAATCCATCAGCTGTTCTACATTTTGGCTCATCAGCTGCACCAGGACTAGAACCCACAAACTCGACTGAAACAACGCTGGCACGGTTTACGACCATGATCCCTTGATTACCGCAGTCTTTCAGGGAAAATTATTCAAATAAAAAAAAGTTACGCACACACAAACACAATAAGAAACTGAAATACCCTGCATATATCAATTCAGTACTGACATTAAGTGTGAGAATTATATAATGTATAAGTGTAAGAAATTGAAGTAAGTAAAGAAAATCAGTAAACTGAATGTTATTAAAAATATTCAGATAAATTACATGATACTGCAGTTTCACATTGTGTATGCTTTAATCATTTCTTTCTTAGATTGTCTATTGTTTACCGACATGAATATGTAGCAAGACTGGAAAAATATTAACCCGATTTTGGAGAAAAAAGGCTCTTCAATTTTTCTTTTTAGCTGCCTTAGAAAAATATACAAATAATTTTACGTATTTCGAAACGTAATTTGAAAAAATTTTGAATTTCTTACATAATTAAATTTTCTTTTTAAAAAATTCTTTTTTTTTTTGTGAAAACAAGACAATGCGAATAACATTTGCATGAGGTCGGCTATGGTGACTAAGAGGTTACGTGCCCATTTTGTACTCAAGATTGCGGGTTCGACCCCGGCTGAAGTCGATGTTTTCTGGATGCGAAAATCGTAGGCACGCATGTCATATGATTGTGCGGCATGTAAAAGATCCCGAGTATCAGTTTGGCTCGAACTCTCGGAAAGGGGGGTAAATCATGGCAAATTTAGCATCAAAAGGTTTGAATCAAAATTAATTCGGTTTAAATTTGGTAGCGCCATAAGGGGCCACCATAAAAATACTCTCACTTTTGGGGGACTTACCGTGTCTGCAAAAGCTGAGTTGCTAAAATGCAGCGCCATTGGGGAAAAAACAATTTTCTATGGATATGAAATATTTAGCCATATTCTAAAAGCCATAAAAAATGAGCCGTGCAAACTTAGGATCCATTCTGTGTGAGGTTTTGTTTTTTAAATCCCTCTTTTTGAAATTTCATAAATGTATTTGAGTTTATTACGTATGGTTTTTACTGCTTTTGTTTTATATATAAAGTTTGTATTTGGGTTTTTCAATTTTTTCTTGTTGATATTAGGATGAAATACAATTTTTTAGCATTTAAATTTGACATTAATTAGCTAAAAAAATATTTTAAAAAGTATTTGTACAATAAAGTTTTAAAAAAATTGATTTAAATTTCTTTTTTTTACCTTATATTTATCTTAAACTCCATTTTCATTTGTTTTTTTAGAAACAACTTTAGGTGTCACGTTGGAGCACAAAAAGAACACAGATTCTCAATAATTAAATCAGTGACAAGGTTAGTTGTATTAAAAAAACACTTATTCATTTTTAAAATCCCCTCTATAAAAATTTTTAGCATGAAAAAATTTATTTTAAAAATTTAAAAGAATATGACTTGATTAAATGATCTATCGAATCTGATACCTTAGAAAGCGAAATAGCAAATAGTATTTATAATCCGCTTTTATAGTAAGAAATAGCAACACTTTTAACAATTATCAGTTCATGTACTGCAAGGGTATCAAACTCAAAGGCTTACTTGGATCAAATAAACAAGGTTTAACTTATGGTGGGCTGCAAGGAAAATCAAGATTCATAGGTTTATTTCGAATAATGCATTATAATAAACATATATAAAAGAAGGAGGAAAATTTAATATTTACATATTGACACCTGACATCTCTTCTCTGCTAATATCTTTCCTATTTTGGGGAAATTTTGATATTTTATTATATATTAGTGTGTGCCAATATACTGACCAGGTGGCAAAAATACTGGCTGTGGGCCGCATGCGACCCGCAAGTTTGACATCCCTGATGTGCTGCATCAAGCCAAGTGGTCATGATCGCGAACTTGTACCAGGTGTTGTCGAGAGAACAGTGCCAGTGAAGATCCACTGTGTAGAGGGACTAATGTACTTTTAAAACTGTCCCAAAGGGCCCTTTACATGGTGGGAAGTTTGGTACGGGAGGTTTGGTTCTGAAAAACCCCGTGTTGCTTCAGAGAGCAACGAAAATTAAAATCAGATCAAATACTACTTAGTCTAACGAAATATAATGTGCATTAAAATTATTACGTACGTCTAAAAAATTATGTACGGTAAAATCCGGCGTATAAAGCGCACTTTTAAGGTATCCGACTACGTTCGGAACTGTGATTTTAAGAAAGCGCATAAATGGATAATTTTCATGATATTTAGTGTCACTTAGATTAGACTACATGTATAAAATTGTTTTAAGGACATTTTAACAAAAACAAAAAAAATTATTTAAAATCAATTTTTGGAAAAAAAATTACGGGGAAACTTTTTTCCAAAAGGTTCTCCTTTGAAAAAATGCTTCGTTCATTAATATTTTGCCTGTTAAAATCAAACACTCTGTAAGAGGCTCAACTACGTTTTTTGAAATTACATTATTTTCAGGTTAAAACCCATTTGAAATAATTATCGGCGTATTTTCTTAAAATTTCTCCCTTCTGTTTTAGTAAAACATGAATAAACCGACTTCCAAGTTATGCATTTCAAAAATTCTAGTTGAGCCTATGTACAGAGGTCTGAGTTGAATACAGGCAAAATATTATTATAATAGAAGCATTTTTCCCAGAAGGAGAACATTTTGAAAAAAAATTATTCTAAGTTAATTTTCAAATTAATCATTTAAATAAGTTTTTGTCAAAATGTCCTTAAATCAATTAAATACATGTATTCTGTTAAGTGACACTAATATCATGAAAATATCCGACTATACGCTTTTAAAATCACGGTTCCAACGTGTCAGATCTTATACAAAAAATAAAATCGAAATTTACGGGTGCTTGTTACACGCCGGGTATAAAAAATTATAGATTTAAAAATTTAAAAAAAAGAGAGACGAACATAAAAAAAATTAGACAACAGTATATATCTAAATACTGTTTATTTAAAATAAATGACGTTCCTTAAAATGAACTTACGATATCCGACTACTTTCAGAACCGTGATTTTGGAGCGCATAATGGATAATTTCCATGATATTTAGTGTCACTTAGATTAGAATACATGTATAAAATTGTTTTAAGGACATTATGAGGAAAAAAAGTATTTAAATACAATATTTTGGCAAAAAATTAACTTATCTTTTTTCAAAACGTTCTCCTTTTCAAAAAAATGCTTCTATAATAATATTTTACTTATATAAAGTAAAGACTCCACCAGAGAGTCTGAACTAGGATTTTTGAAAAATTCACTTTATTTTCCGAGTGAATTCAGAGAGAATTATTCACCTAGTGAAATAACTATCGGCGTTTTTTTCTTAGAACTTCTCCCCTGTGTTGTAGTAAAATGTGGATAGATCCACTTCTAAGTTGTGTATTTCAAAAATTCCAGTTCAGCCTCTGTACAGAAATTTGAGCTATATACAGGCAAAATATTATTATAATAGAAGCATTTTTCATAAAAGGAGAATGTTTGGAAAACTGATCATTCTTTGTCAAAATATTGTACTTAAATAATTTTTTACTGTAATAATATTCTTAAAACAATTTTATATACGTTTTCCAATCCAAAAGAGACACTAAATATTATCTATTTATGAGCTTTTGCAAAATCACGGTTCAGAACGTAGTCGAATACCTTAAAAAAGGTTGTAGTTCTAGAAGTATACAATTCTTTCGAAAACTTGGGATAGTACCTCGAATAAACTGCTTTAAAATATAAGATCATTACACACGTACATTTCAAGTGTAAAGTCGATTGGAATGAAAAGCGGCAATAGGAGGTAAGCAATACATTTATTAGATGTAAAGCATGTTTATACTACCAACAATACATGACAGCTCGACATCAGAAATGCAACGACAAGTGATTGCCACAGGATTTGTTCGATGTCATAGCACAGCCGATACCGACGGACAAAGGATTGCCGGAACGGAAATTGAAAGGATTGTCAAACAAATCCTGTGTGCTGGTGATGTCAGCTGAAGCGACAATGATCTTTGTAGTGAAATCCTCCGCTGTGGCCACTGGCGTCTCATACACAAGGGATTTCAGGTACGACGCTGAACATCATTGAGAAATGGAACGCGAAGCGTTCCTCCATCCCATATCGAATAGTATTGGGGCTTTGATGTTCAGTGGCCTGAATCGAGAGGGAGCTTCCTGGTTGGTGGACACGGAAGGAGAAGGGGGTATGGCTAAGACGACTGCTTCGACGATCGTTGAGGGTACATTATGGAGTACTTAGTCCTTCCGGACTCTAAACCTCCTATCCTGGAATGTAAATGACTGTGAAAAATTACCATTGCCCATTTTAAAAAGGATATTTAATGTAAAAATAAAATTTAAAATTAATAAACAGAAAGCTCTTTTAAGAGCTAGAAAATGAAAAAATTTGTTCTGAAATTGTGGGCGGAGCTAAACCGTCCAATCAGGGCGCAGCAAGAGACCAAGGATCAGAAATAGTAAGGGAAAAATATGAAGTTCGGAGTTTAGTCATTACATAGAGAGGGAGCGTTACTATTGGCCGAGCCAAAGGTTCGGCTAATATGGTATAAGTAGATTTAGAAAATGGGGAGCCAATCAGAAGGAACTTGCGATTCAACAGAGTTGGATCGCAAGTAGTGAATTTAGAAAAAGGGAAAAATTAATTAAAGTCAGGGTTGACCAAGACATCTCTTGGCCTTCTGACGGAAAAGTGTGAAAAATAATTTGGAATATCTTGGATAGATGGGTTGTTATGCCCATCTATATCATTAAAGAAATTAGTGGAAAGTTTGCGGATCGTTTGTCTAATAGTAGGGATTTTACATGCTGCCCTAAGGTCAACATTTCTCATATACCAATGGACATTTAGAATTTGTCTGAGTATTACGTTTTGGGAGCTTTCAAGTAAATTAATGTTGGTTCTTGCTTGGGGAGGCATAGGTGAGAAGGGGTTTTAGGATCAGAGTGCAGATAAGCAATTTGTTACGTCTACTTAATTTAGACTTTCGGCAGATAAGGGAAAAGTAATTATGCGAGTGGTAAGAATTTTTCATGGCAAACAGTCGAGAGACTCGTCTGCTATTGGATGAGAGGTATCAGTAAACTAACGCTCTCTTAGCTGCCCTTGAGTCACGGAAAGTTAAAAGTTTGGTTGCCTGTGTGGGTTGCAGAATAATAAGATTTAAAAGAGATGAATAAAATTTAGCAGAAGGGGTCATTTACCAAAAGGGAATAACAAAATTTAACGTTAGGGGATTGCAAGAGTCCAGAAATATTCTTCTGGGCATCTTTCTATTAACATTGGGGGATTTCCGGTGGCTCCAGAAGAAGTCCAAGGGATTGAGGTCTGAGAAGTGTGGAGGGAAGCAACAAGTTTGCCGCGTCATATATATCATGGGGGTGGTCAAGCACAACAATAAAAAATTGTGCTGGTGCACTATCGTGCATGAACCACACGTTGTGGTGAGCAGTGGTCGGTACTATCTGCTGAAACTTCAGGAAGACGTTCTGTAAGAAAACAAGGTATTTTGCGCCATTGAGGTGTTCGGGCTGTACCTGTACGTATTCGTTTGGTATATCACCTCGTCCGCTCAATGGCTACTATTATCACGATTTTCACCAACTAAATGTGGTTTGCAACCTCATGTTCTGTTGATTTGTCGTCCCAAGGCTACCTACTATCATGCTTCAAAATTTGTCAGTAGAATTCGGCAACACCCTGTACCAACACGTATTATAGTAGTCAACACATGTTTAGGTATCCGAAAGAATTGAATTATAAAAGAATAATTTAAAAAAAGTTTTGTGATAGTTGCTGGGTTATTGTTTAAGAACTGCTATTTCGTCATCTGTCTTTATTCTTGGCATATTTCAGAATCAAAGGTTTTTGCACAAAACAGCGAACTATGCTTCCATACTACATGTAATATGAGCGAGAAAAATGAATTTGATTAATATTCGACATTTTTTTATTTAAAAGCTACATTGAAATTTGTGTGTATGTGTGGACTCACTTTTTAAATTTTTATCATAAAAACCTCTTTCTTTTGGCTTTTCAAATAATCTTAAGCAAAATAAATGTATGCAATTTATATAACTTCATATTAATTGTAATCATTGATATTACTTATGTGTATCAGTTTGATTTATTTTCTAAGAATAAGTTTTATTTTACTTTTTAGAGCGGGGGAAATCATAATGGAAAGAATGCTGAGCAGTTGGTACTGGTTTGATTTCCTTTTTAATTTCATGGAAAAAGGAAAAGAGCTAAATAATCATATCAATATACTTCATAACTTTACATTAGGTGTAAGTTTTATTATTCTTTCCTTGTCTAGCCTTGTTTTATTAAGCATTTAGTTCATAAAAATTAAATATTTAATAACGTTTGAATTTAATTTTCATCAGATTTATTTAATATTCATTATGATTTTTTAAACATTATCAATATTTTATTTAATGTATCATTTAATATTTTCTGTTTATGTCAGTATAAAAATAAATCTCATACCAATAATTTTTTACGATATGCTTTTCTGCGTTCTTTCTGAAAGAGTCAAGATAAATTAAAGTAAATTTTTAGGCTTATGTAAGAAAAATTTATAACTCATTCCAAAGCATATTCTGGGAAAAATTTGTCATCTTCTTCTCTCAACAAAAACTACTGGTGCAATTTTCGTGATTTCTTTTTTAATTCTATTTTTCAGGTCATTCAAGAGAAGAAGAGGAAACTTCTAAGTGGTGACCCGGATATTGATAGTAAACGTAAAAGGATGGCACTGATGGATTTGCTTTTGGAACATCACATCAGAACGAGGACTCTAACCGAAGAAGATATTAGAGAAGAAGTTGATACGTTTGCATTTGAAGTAAACATATTTTTGTAATTACTGCGAATTATTATATAATAACTGTTACATCCTCACTTCTCGAATGTTGGATCCCTGTTTATTTTATCATCAGTTGCTATTCTGTTTTGTTTAGACAGGATGGCATTCCTCTGATAACGTCCTCTATAACAAGCTTCTTTAACAGGATTGAGATCACTCATAAGGTTTCCAATAACAAACTAGCCCTCTCCAAGAAGACAATTTATAAATGGTAAAATTTACAAATACAAAATGGTCCCTAACTTTGGACTCTCCCTCTTCCTGCAAAAAAAAAAATATTCTTGATAATTGCTGGGAAGTTTATAAAAGTTAAACTCCATTCAAAAGCAGTCTCTCACCGGGTACTAAAAAATAAATAAAAGGTAAAAGTAAATATGGTCTCAAACTTATGTTCGGCACTGTTCTTGTCAAGTCAAGGGTTCGAATCCTGGTGCAATTGAAGATCGGCTGTGTAGATGTGTTGATGCACGTTAAATATCTCTAGTCGTTGACCTTATTTTAGCTACATTCCTTACTTGTATTACTAATGGGGACGATTGAATATTAGAAGCGGGAGGAAACTATGAAGAGAGTTTAGACAACAAAAATATAGGAAGCAGATGAGGTTAGCTAATGCGTGCTTTCAGATGTTATTTGCGTGATAAAAGGAACAGGAGTGTCACCAATCGCAGCACTTCACTCCAATACCGTAAGAACATTATAGAGCCCTAAATACGAAACCAGGGATGACCTGCTTTAGTACTCAATGTCACAAATCATGATGCCATGTTGTCGTGTGATAGGGCGTTCTAGACACGCATCACATTTGACCTATCATCATGTCAATGCCGCCTTCTTACACAGTGCCTATTATTGGAAAAACTGAAGCGCGACTCTCTCGTCTTAGAACACAACCCTGTTCAATCCCGTCATCCTCATTGCCTTAGCCCGGAACCATTGCAATCATAGTTGTCTGTGTTGTGGGGGGTCAATAGCAGCTTTCTTAACGAACGCTACGAGTGCAGTCACTATAAACTAATCTACAGGCAATGATGTTGGTTGATATAAGAACATCAAAGGTGTCTTGAACATGCTGTAAAACGTTTGCAAAAGTTGCTTCTTGTTGCCTATCAGTTGATGAGTCGATCCACGCATACTGACATCACTCTCGCCTCACAAACTACTGCATGGTACTGCGAGAAAAATTTTGCTCCAATTATCTTTCTCACAGTACCGTGGACGCTGCCCATTTGGGATTTGATGTATGTATCAAACTGCCCAGTTCAGTCCAATTGGCATGCTCCTCATAAAATCATCCGTCTGCTAGAGCTACCTTCTTAGTCGTCGGACTGGAATTCAAGAGGGACATGACAAAAAAATTTCGAAAACGATGTCCACGGTCAAAATAACCTCACGGATATTACCCATTCTGCAGGCGTCTTCTCTTCTATCAATGTGCCAGAATGCAGGGTATTTTACATCGTTTGCTTACTCAATGTCAAGCACCTACCCTGAAATTTACATAATCTTCTGTTCACTCATTTGTGGTGTTGCATTTCCAATGTCATGCAGTGTATATCATATTAATAATGTATTGATTTTAATAACCTCTAAGTACAGATATTTACCATTCAGATTAGTCTTGTTTTGTAATTAATATAATTTTTTTATTGTATGGAGTGTTTAAGTCCCTTTGTTTTAATCTCAACAACCTAGAATCCTCTTTATTCCAGATTAATGAAGCTTTAATGCATCATCAAGAATTGTTTCAGTTAGCTAAAATATTTATTTATCCATGCAAACATCCTCCATTATTTAGTTACTTTAGTGTAAAATAATTCTTATATGCAATATTTGAAAACTTTGAATGGCTGAAAATACAAATGTTTCAGAAACTGCACGATACATCAAGCAAATGTGAAGAAAGGGAGGAGGTATGTATTAGTTGATGAGGGTAGAATATATATGTTTAGGAGAAGATCGTTGAGGAATTGGGGGAGTGCTTGTGAGACATTCGTGTTCACCAATAACTGTAAATTTGATGGGTGAAGAAACTCGAAAAATCAGTATCATAAACCCCGTACTTAAAACAGAAGAATAATTTAGAGAACATGCAAGAGTTTTTACAGAATTATATTCTTTCAGTTGCATACATAAGGAAAATGATTCAACACCTCCCTTACCCCATAGATCAACAAATTTTTTATTTTTACCGGAGAGATTACCACTCAGGGCTTTCATCTACCTTTTTTTTTAGAATGTAGTCCCCCTCCCCATAAGAAAGTCTGTGTATGCCACTGCATTCTTTACTTGTATAAACAAGTAAGTCGAAACAAGTGTGAAATATGTAATATGTCAATATATGTTCCTAATAAAATTTTAAAACATTTTCTGGTTATAATTCATACTTTTTAACCATTAGGGTCATGACACTACTGCAATGGGCATGAGCTGGGCTTTGTATATGATTGGTCTACACAAAGATGTTCAGAACAAAATTCATGAAGAACTTGATCGTATATTTGGGATGATGTTGAAAGACCTGTTGAAACGGATGATCTCAAAGACATGAAATACCTAGAATGTGTCTTAAAGGTAAGACTGATTATTAAAACTATCGTACAAATCGTGATCATACACTGATATTCAAAAACTAAAGAAGAAACGTTCTTCTATTGTAACATCATGCCAAACGTCACCTGAAGAAATTTCACAAAACGACGGATAATAGTATCACTTTCAAAGACATTAAACAAAAGATTAAAGAGCTCTAAAAAGTTTATGAACAGTTTGTGTTGATAAAGTACCGAAACTATGTTATAATTTGTAAATATGATTGTAATTTTATATTGTTAGATAAATATTTTCAAAATAATGCAGCTTTTATTAAATCAACAATTTATAACCACATTTCAGCATTATATAAAAACTTTATATTTATAAATTTATGCATAACAAAATCTAAATACCCACACGTTTTCTTAGTTTCTAAATTTCACAGAAGTTCTATTAAGTAGTTAAGAATGCAAGTAATACACACACATTCACAAATTTAGAATAAATTTTGATATTAAAATATCTTGCTTTAAATATTGATTAAGCCGCTATAAATAAACTTAATACTACAACAATATAAAAAAACATTATGTTTACAGTTTTGATTCTGAAAATCTTTTCAAATCTATTAATATCAATAATATAATTAAAATACTATTACAAATTGTTAATAAAAATAAATTTAATAATATAATAATTTATGTTAAATTTTACTCTTTTCTAAGATTTGTTCTACAACAGGAAATCATACTTACTACAGTATAAATAATCATAAGCAGGTTAAAGGATTATTAGAAGGGGTATGAACAAAGTAATTGTCTGGTTAATATTTATTTGTATTAGCAACATGACTATATAGACAATGCATCTTTTTTAAAAATAAAGGTTTTAAACCAAGTACAAATTTTTATCTAAACTATTTTAATTTGGTTCCAACACACAATAGCCTTAATAATACAAACTTTCAAGGTGTCGAAACCACAGTTGAACGATCACTTAATCTGCTATAAAAGGCACACAAAAACAGATTAAAAATTCAATATTATTAAAAAGCCATACTGGAATCAAAAGAAACAATTATTAATTATATTCATCTTAATAAATGTTAAGTTACAAAAAAAAGACCAGTTGAAATCAAAAATTACAATAAACAACGTAGGTACTACTTAAAACAAAAACATCCATTTAATTTTTATAAAAAAAATTACCTTTCTAAACAATTTTTTTAAATGTATTATTCAAATAATTCACTATTTCTTTACATTTAAAGTATTCCTATACAAAATATTTATAATTTGTTTAACTTGGATTTTTTTTTTCATGAAATTTCTATTCACTTATTAATTATTCAATTTCTGAACACGCAGATGGCACTACTTCCTACTCCATAGAAATTATAAAAATAGATGTCATTAGTTAAGATTTTTTTGTTGTTGTTGATACCGTTATGTATATAAAAGTATTTAATACAATATATGCATTTATCTATACCTTTAGTTCATATTATTTTATCATTATTAATACTATTCCTTTTGAATGTAACAAATTAGTTACAATCAGGTCTTTCTCTGCTTTGAATCTGATTAAAGATCATAGATTCTGGTTATAACTGCTTAGTTGTATATGTATATTCAAATTCACTTTAGGTACATACCTATAATCGATAAATATATTGGTATGTTCGTATATTAACAATGAACTTTAAGAAACCTATCCATTATAACAATGCTTCTCAAACTTTCAATATTTGTGACTCAATTTTGAATCATAATTTTCATCACGCACCCCTCCCCTCCGTAAAATAACAGTACATTGAATTCAATAATAATATACTTGGACGCTAAAGCTACAACATAACTTTAATTATAAACGTACAAATTTATGAAGATAAGAATTAAATTTTGTATATAATTTTATATATGACAAGCCCAAGGGGTCAGGATAATTATTACACTTGTTCATAGTATTGTTAAGGGAACATGGTAAAATGTACGCAAAAATTTTACATTTAAGGATTTTCAAAATTTTTTGGTTGCCTCCCAAAAAGTTCATAAACTAGCCATTTAATTTTTTAAAGAAGAAACTTAAAATTTTTGAAGTGATTTTAAAATGCTACTCCTCCTACAAAAATTGACATACACCCATGAAATTTGATTAACAAGTACATCAAAATGTGTATAACAAAAGTTGGTATAGGTTTTGCAATAACATGATTGGTATTCATACAAAACTTCTTTTTATGAATGCTTATTGAAAATTCCTTAAAAAATGATAAATTCTAAGTTCAATTATTTTTTTAAAAAACTAACAAGGGGAGGGCACGACTAAGGAAATTCATTTGGGATCGAGACTTGGTGTAATAGTAGAACTCTTTTAGGGTGTTCACCCCTCAATGTAATTCCGTCGAATGGCCAGTCAATTCGGAGAAATCAGCCTTCGAAATTCATGCTTAGTTTTTATACAATTAAATTTTAATTTTCCGCAACGAGTTCGTAGCTTGATTGGTAAATCGTCTGCTTTCTATGCTGGAGGTCAGGGTTCGATTCCACGCGATCAACTTTTTTTCTTCAATTCATTTAATTATTTTTTTAAATTAAATAAATTTATTTATGAAAGGTTTATTAAATATTAAATGATATTTTTTATTAATAAATAATATTTATAATAAAATATAAAATATATAATAAATATTAAATGATATTTTAAAAAAATTAGTTGCAAATAGTTTATAATGTGAAAATATAATATACTAGAAATAAAATATTATATGTAATATAAAATAATTTATAAAATATATTATTATTATGAAATTAATTATTTTATAATTACTATAATAAAAAATATGTCATTTTTATATGTTATTAAATTAATTATTTTACAATTTTATAAAATATTTAATAAGTTCTTTTCAAATAAATTTATTTAATTTCAAAAAGTTTATTTAATTAATTAATTTCTATAATAAATTAATAAAATTTCAATAATAAATCATAATTTTAATAATAAATTAATAATATTTCTTATTAATACTAATGCTTAATAATAATTAATTAATTATAATAAGTAGTGATTAGTTAATTTATTAGTATAAATAGTGATTAGTTAATTTTAAAAAATAATAATTAATTTACTAATTTTAATTATTAATAATTTTTATTGATAATTATTTTAAATATTTTTATTTAATTATTATTTTTAATATTTTTAATTAATAATAATTTTTAATAATTTTACCTGTAAAAAATTTAAGTTTAATATTTTAAATTTTTTTTATTTTATAAAATACAAAATAATTACAAAAAATATCATTTAATATTTAATAAACCTTTCATAAATAAATTTATTTAATTTAAAAAAATAATTAAATGAATTGAAGAAAAAAAGTTGATCGCGTGGAATCGAACCCTGACCTCCAGCATAGAAAGCAGACGATTTACCAATCAAGCTACGAACTCGTTGCGGAAAATTAAAATTTAATTGTATAAAAGCTTAGCATGAATTTCGAAGGCTGATTTCTCCGAATTGACTGGCCATTCGACGGAATTACATTGAGGGGTGAACACCCTAAACGAGTACTACTATTATACCAAGTCTCGATCCCAAATGAATTTCCTTAGTCGTGCCCTCCCCTTGTAAGTATTGCTTTGATTCAAAAATGCAAACCCACTTTTGTTACATTCAAAAATGCATACCAACTTTTGTTACATGTATTAAGGCATAGGTAAAAATAAATTTAAGGCATTAGGCACAATAGAAAAAATGCCTTAGCATTTTAAATGAAGACAAACTAGTTATATTATCTTTTTGAGATAAGTCAGTTTAAAGTTTTGATTTGCAAAAGGGATGTGAATAAAAACGAACGTAAAAGCTATCATAATTCTGTGTTTTTACGGTTTGGAGCTTTCAAATTTTGTGAAGTTATACAATAGAATAAATTAGGTCAAAAAAATAAGATTTGATCTTTCGACCGATTTTTGTGAATTGAATCGTACTGTGTCCCCTTTAATTATCAAATACATTGTGCAGTTCCGATACATTTATATTATATCAGTGTAAATGTGTATTTAATTTTTATTATGTCTGATTGTGTATTTTGTTTTGGTTGCTTTCAGTAAATTAATATTATTTTATATTTTTTTTTTTCGACTTTTTGATATGCTCGCGCCTTTTGTGGGATAATTACGAGAGGACGCATCCCACAGTTTGAGAAATGCTATATTATAATCTTTTAAATTCTGCTCTATACAATAAGCAAATGAATAAGAGATGGATAGAAAATATTTAATATGATAAAAATGGCAAATTCTGCTTTTAAAACAAACTTTTAAAATTGTGATGGATTAAAATTATTTTGCTTAAGAAATTCTTTAATGGTATCTATTCTTATAATTCTGTATAGCTTATAATATATTACTAAATTTATTTCCCTAACCCATAGGAGTCTCAAAGATTATATCCATCTGTTCCTTTAATAGCTCGTCGGATCACCGAAGACACTACTATATGTAAGTATGTAACATATAATTTGTGTATTACAATAATTTCAAAAAGATTGAAGAAAAATCAAAGAAATTATTAGAATTATAATACAAGATATATGTAGACTGGCTGTTACTCGCCAGGTATTTCATGATATTGTTAAGTTGCTATTGGTTGGCTATTGTTATTGTTATCTAAAGTCCTAGCATTAAACCTTCGCTTGCATTGAAAACTTTTCTTATAACGCTTACGTTTTCACTTAAAAAAGGAAATTAATAAAACAGTTATACATTATTCGTTTAAACTCCTCCTTTTGGGATCAGTTTCAGCAAACTCCATTTTTAGTCAATCTCAACTGAACAAAATAAACACGCTTAACAAAATCAAAATCTGCTGGTTAATAATTACAAAAAAAAATTTCTATAATGCCCTTGCTCCCCAGTTCTCTTTGGGAGTTGGTTTCCGCAAAATTCGTTCTGTTCTCCAAAATTCTAATCTTATCTATAACGTCCCTGTAACCCTCCTTGGGAGTCAATCTCTCCTCAACAGAAGAAACATACTAAATTTCAAGTCTTTAGGTCGAATAGTTTAAGAAAGGGATATTTTTGTATTTATAATGAAACAGAATCCCCTCCGCAAACGTACATTAATAAACATATATGCACTAAATAATCATTGCAGTCTAATAAATGGAATAAAGGAGATATAGGTAGCCTCTAACATAGAATATATAAGTGAGAAATGGGAGTAGGAAAAAGTTAGTGAAAAATGGTTAGTCAGTGGTATCGGCAGTTTTTGTAACTATTTGAGTGCAAGACATGAACCTTAAATGACTTGTGGTACAAGCATATTTAGAAATTTCGTTTTTCAAAAGGAAATATTCTGTATAAGGACACTGGAACACGTAAATGCTCCGCATCTTCAGTAAATCCACAAGGGTACTTGGGATTAGTTTTAATTTTGCGTACGTTTGACAGAAACATGTGTCACGGTTATTTAAAACTAATGACTTTATTACCGTGACTAATTTAAACTGAGAGTAGGTATGTATTATTTGACCTGTAAACTGGAATTAAGAGTTGGTCTAATAATTCTCATAGTCCCCAGGGAATTTTTACAACAGAGTGAGAGGCAAGCACACTTGCTTACCACATAAAACAGCCATTTTGGCTTGATCTGTCGATTCATTGTTAAATAAAATACTGTGGACTTTAACCCAGAAGATACTGGAATAATGTCTATAGCGGGAAAGTTTAAATTAATTCAGATATACTGGGACCTACAGCAAAAATAAAATTGAAGACTGACTGTCAGTATAAATCTTAACTAAAATTAGATCCATCGCGGGCGATAGCCCAGCAGGCGCTTTTACCCAGTAGATTGGGTGGAAAAAAATAGAGACCATGCAGGTAAAAAAATAAACAAATCAGGACGCTCCCGCTCAAGCGAGGGGCTGGGGTGATCAACCCCAAGCCAGGTGGTCCAACAAAGCAGACAAGCCAGGGGGTTCGAATAGAGAAAGCGGCAGGAAGGCGAAACGGGATTACTTAGGCAATCAATCAATACGTGGAACGATCGGTGACAATTCAACAATTCTGACCCAGTCTAAGATGCAATGCAGAAGCTGAATGTGTTGTCTGTGTGTTTAAAAGAGTGATTTTGTTGTTATGGGGAGGCGGAAGGGATTTCTCCACTTCATCGATGAGTATGCATAGTTAATTTTAGGATGCAGATAAGTACACAGTGTCTGTGCTCTGATAATTGGATTGTCATGAGTTTCAATAGATTTAAAAACATTTCAAGATAGCTCAATAATGTAATGGCTCCATGTGTAGGTCGTTATGTATCATATCATTCCTAATGTACCAAGGTGAGTTTGTTATGATGAGAAGAAGTTTATTTTGTACAATTTGAATTTTCTTCACGAGGGTGGTGTCTGCAGTCCCCCAGATGGGAACAGCATAAGCTATTACTGGGCGCAAAATTTGCTTGTAAAGGATAACTTTATTTTCCAGAGACAGAGGTGACCTTCTCTCAATAAGGGAGGTGGCTAAATGAATTCTAACCCGGAATTTGTATGCAAGATAGTCGATGTGTTTCTTATAGGTTAAGCAGCTATCTATGTGGAGACCCAAGTAGCGCACCACCGAGATCCAGTGAACGTTGTAGTATAAATCTTTTTTACTGCTTCTGGTTTAAAAAGGGCTCACTTTGCCGTTGAATTTTTGAAAATTGCGGATGTTTTCAAGATGAATTGATAGCAGATCTCCAGACCTTACCCTGTAAAAACATATTTGAGATACTCTTTGGAGAACAAATGCAATTCGTCTTCACTCCCCAAACCCGTACACAACATTTACGGAAGAGTGCTCATAAGCAACCTATAATTTCAGCATATATTTGCATTGAGAAAGCAGAGCATTTGAAAGAGGGTACTATCCCCTTTATAAGAATCGATTTTTTGTACTCTCTAAAATTTCCTGTGCAGATGAGCCGAATATATATATATGAACATGCGCGAGTATCAATAGTTGTATGGTGTTTTTTATACGAGGCAAAAATTTGCATAAAGAAATTCTTTGTCAAAACAAAATTTATTTTTACGTGAAAAACCGTGTAGGAAAATATTTTTACATTTTTAATATCGGAAAATTAACTTGTCTCTACCCTCTGTACAGAAAGATGCCGCCAGTGTACAGTTTTTGAAATTCATTAAAAAGCAATATCTTACCGTCTGTTTTCACAAATTTTCTCATTCATTTTTTCAACCAAACCATCATTGACAACAAAAGGCCACCCAATCCATGCTTCGTCATGAATATTGGTTTGCCCATCATTGAATTGTCGAACACACTTTCTAACCATTTTATTACTCTTTGCGTTTTCATCATGTATAAATCTCTAAATATCAGTGTAAGTATGTGTTTTATAACATGTTCATTCTTTTTCTGTTTCCCCAAAGGCGGTTATTCAGTACCTAAAGATTCTTCCTGTATTGTGGCAGTCTATCTGCTTCACAGGGATGCATCAGTGTTTCCGGTTCCAGAAAAATTCGATCCGAATCGTTTCTTACCGGAAAATTCCACCAATCGAAATCCATTTGCATATATTCCGTTCTCTGCAGGACCTAGAAATTGCATCGGTAAGGCGCTATTTTCAAGATTTCTAATAAATGTTGATTGAATTAAAATTGATTCTTCAGTCTTCATGAAATGTCTCCAATTAATTTTATTCATACAAATACAATGATTTGTTGATCACACAACAATGTGCTCATATAACTATTGATTTTTGGAAATTATTTTACAAAAGCTCTCACTGAAATCAGAAAACCTTCCATATGTATTTTATTATCTCGATTGTGCACACACACATTAGAAGTATTTAAAAAATAACATCATTTTCTTTTAGTTAATTAATTTTTCAAAATAATATACCATCACCCCTCTTCATGAAATATTCACTAGCATGCAGAAGAACATTTAATGTATTTATCATACATTAAAAGTCATATTTTGGGGTGTTTTAAAATGATCTTGTTTTCTTTTAGATTCCCATTCAATACTAATCAAGTCTACAAGAGTTTTTTAAAACAAAATTTGTTCAGTTAAAATTTTTTTTTGAAAATATTTTTTCTACACTAAAAATTATAAATGGTCATTTTGTTAGGCATGCAAACTACAAATAATTGTCCTTTAAATGCAGTGGCGTAACGTACAAGAGGCCAAAGCCTGACTGCCGCCAAGTACCTACCCTTTGTAAAATCCAACTTGGGGGCTCAAATGTTCTACGTTATGCCACTGCTTGAATGTCATAAACGAAAGGATAAAATAAACATTAACAGGTTTAAAGGGTAGCACATTAAGCTATCCTTTATTGCTCCATTTTGTGCTCAATGCAAAATTTTTAGAACTTCATAATCTCTCAGTATATGCTTTACATTGCGAAAATTTTAAACATGAAAAATAATCATTTTCCAACACTTCAGATTTTAAAATTGGAGCATGTTTTTCTCCAAATTAATTGGGAGCACGAAATCATTGATTTTGATCGCCAGTTGTAAAGTATTTAATATTAAGCATTATAAATTCCATAGCTGATTGTTTCCTGAAATGGATGATATGTGTTTAAATGTAAAAACATTGCTTGGAATATTTATATTACATTAGCCAGGTTAAGTTAAAAAATATTTTTTCTTTTCATCTAAATACAATATATTGCTGAAATAATGAATCAATTCAACAATAGATATACATATCAAAAAATTTAATTTAAAATGCCTAAAAAATTAAGAACTGTAGCAGAAAAAACATTTAAAACAATTAAATGCACAAAATCAACTTGATAAGAATCAGAAAAATTTTTTCAATAAGCTGTTGTATATGTACTATGAAATAATAATCAATTTCTTTAATGTTTGGTACTATAACACTTACAGGAATATTTTTAAAAGTGTAACTGCTCCTTTAACTATCTGACTGTATCAAGCAGCTTTAAAAGTGTAACTGCTCCTTTAACTAACTGACTGTATCAAGCAGCTTAAAAAGTGCAACTATTCCTTTAACTAATTGACTGTATCAAGCAGCAGAAAAGTGTCCCCTATAGACCAATCTTCAGTAGACACCAAGTGATGAAATAATGTGGTCATTATGAAAATTTGTCCATGTTCTTAGACCATTATCTTTGTTAAACTATATGTGTTACCCCAGCATAACCAAACGTAAAATAAATAGTTGTTACACTTAGAGACTTCACAGAAGTTTGCTTCTTTTAGTTTAAAATTTTAACGTCCAAATAAAATATCATTTCTATAATGCAATTCTGATTTGTTAATTTTAATTAATAAAAAATATAACTCACTGATGATTACTTTACTTATTCACAGAAAAGCATTCGTGAATTTATTTTGTAGAATTTTATGGTTGTTTTTAACAAATCAGCCTCATAATTTTTTCCTCCCCTATTAGGTCAACGATTTGCAATAATGGAAGAGAAGGTTATTGTATCCAGTATTTTAAGGAATTACACTATTGAATCATTGGACCAAAGAGACAAAATTCCACCAGCACCAGAACTTATTCTGAGATCTTCAACACCTATTCGAATACGAATTAGGCCAAGAGAAAAGTACGACTTTTAACGCTGCAGTGTTTCATCGATGAAAAATTTTGCAAAGATGGTTCTTCTAATAACCTCAAAGATCTAATGTTAGCAATTTACTGCTTTTGTCTTTCAGTTTAACCATTGGTTATACAGATTGACTCACTCATTCTTCATAATTTCTTTTCATTTTGTATTGGGTGAAACCGAGTCTTCTCACTAAAGCAACATGTTCCGCTTTCACACACCTTCCCTCTCAATTTCTGCACTTAGATTTGAAATAAGCCACAATATTAACTGAAAATGACTT
This sequence comes from Trichonephila inaurata madagascariensis, assembly GCA_019973955.1. NCBI lineage: Eukaryota > Metazoa > Arthropoda > Arachnida > Araneae > Nephilidae > Trichonephila > Trichonephila inaurata. The sequence continues at coordinate 50,181 of BMAV01007718.1, forward strand.
TTGGTTATAAATTAATCAGCTTAATTGTTGTAAAGTCTATGTAAATGTAAATATATTTTAATCCACACATTTTAGCAACTTTATCATTGATGATTATGTGTGTACAGATAAAATTTTAAAGCCTATTTAGACTATATTTGTCAAAATATTGCAGTTGAAAGAAAACCACCAAAGTATCAAAAAACTTCTTTTAAAAAACTAATTACAAAGTACATGCAAAACAAAATTTAGAATACATACATATCATGAAATAATGGGAATGAAAAGGAATATTTCATTAGAGTAACAATAAAATTGAATTTAATAAACTAAAACATGTTCTCAAAGCATGAAACTGGATTTAAAGATAATTTTGACTTTTAAAATAGTTTATATAACAGATTATGCTATAATATATACAAATGGGCAATTAAAATATTTATTTACAATTATGAAAACAAGTCCATATGTCATTTGATGCATCATAAATTCAAATGAAATAGCCCAAAAAACAAAATGAGAATAGAATATATATATATACTGTATTTTTTAATCTAACTCACACCCAAATTCTAAACACATTTTTGCGAAAGTACGAAAAATGGTTTACCTATAATTGGATATTTAAAAAATTAAAATGAGAACTAATAGGAAGTGAATAACTTAACAAGTATTAAAAACTTATAAATACAAACATGGACCTGCCATTGTTCTAACCATCAGTATCATGTTCAATTTCCTACATCCGCATTCAATTTTCAGTAAACTTAATATTAGAAAAAAGCGTGGATTAGATTCGAATAAATACAGTATAACATTTTTATAGAATTGTGTTAAAAATGGTAAGTGTGTATATTTATACTTACATATTAATTTAAAATTAGTTTTGGATATGATGCTTTCAGCAATCCTATAATACTTTAAATCAATAAGGAGAGTTTTTAATTCATTAATATTGTAATGGTTAAACAATTATTTTTACTGAACTGTGATATTTTAGTACATATTTCAAATTACTGTAAAATTAAACATTTTTTTATTTTTTTACTAAAAAATATACTTAATATCTACAGATTTTAAAAGCATGACAAAAAAACCTACAATACCTTGTTGAGCCATAAGTTCCAATACTAAAATTTGAGAATATCTGCTGTGACTCAAAAACAGTATAGATGATTTTAAATTTTAACATTGGAGATCTGCAATATTTTTCAAAAAACTGTATACTTCCATGCATGTTGTTCTAAATCAGTCAGAGCTTTAACACAGCAGAATGAGCATCAAAAACATAAATTTCCAGCAGTTATTTCACTGCAACAAAAAAATGGAAACCATTAGATTTTTAAGGCTTAAACATTCAGACATCAAAAGGTTATTTGTTAAACAACTGAGATATTGCAAGCCATATTAGAAGTGGCTGTTTATGCTATGTATGAACGTCAGCTCTCATGAAAGCAGTCAGTGACAGAAATCGTTCAAATTCCTTATCAATAGAAGATAGGATGAACAATGTGTCACATAATAAGCAAAAACCGTAAACTTAAGATAAGAGTTTATCGAACTTTCTTACAGAGGAACCAAAGTGCCAGATGTACCATAAAGTAAAAGCACTATTGTAGTTGCACTCATAATGGTCAGACAAATTCTGTTCACTTTCAAGAAAAATTTTTAACATTGAAGAATTTTTCAACTGTCAGTGAGTGAGTGAATATTAATGTCGTACTGTTCAGCTACACGAGGGCTTTTGTCGACGGACTTCACAATTCTGAACCATGGTCAAATGACAAGAACGACATTTGAGCTGGCACCCCCTCTCCTAACTACCACACCACACCAACAGGATGACATTTGAGCTCTCAACAGATTTAACATGCATCACTCCTCTACATAATGAGTCTGCAGTGGTTCTGGGCTCAAACTCGTGGCCCGCCATAGCCACGAGTTCATTACCTTGACCACTAGGCTACCGCAGCCACCTTTCAACAGGCAGTGACGTTTATATGAGGATTTCTCAATAAGTTAAAGCGAAGAATCTTCTATCTTCCATAATGGTTTGGTGGGCTATCAGTTATGAAGTCGTCTCAGATATTCACTTTTGCCAAAAAGCAGTGGCAACCAGGAAATGTTTATAACACTATCTTAGAACCAATAGAGAAGTTCCTGAATGTAAGGAACAGGACCCTGCTCTTGCTTGTAAGGTGAATTGAGTGAGCAAATATTAACATCGTACTGTTCAGCTACACAAGGGCTTTTGGTAATGGACCTTGTAATTTTAAACCATAGTCAAGGGACAAGGACGACGCCTAAGACCCCCTCTCTTAACTACCACACCAATGGGAGAACTTTTGAGCGCCCCAACACAGCAGGTCTTCAGTGGTACTGGGCTCAAACTCATGACACGCCAGCCACAAGTCCATTACCTTGACTACAAAAGCCACCTCATAAGGTGAAAGTCCAACAGCAGTTGAAATAAAATGTCCTGGACTTCATAGAACACAAAAAGATTGGCCTTCCAGTAGTCATGTTTTAAATTGACATTTATAAAGCTGTGCCAAAAAGATCATCCCAATTTGAACAATATTAAACATCTTGTAGGGAAAGCAATGATGGAAATCCCCATGGAGATCTTATGTGCCTTGACTGGTGATTGGCCAATGAGGCTGCAAGCATGCTGGAATTCTAAAATAAAATGCTTTAAATGAAGGGTGCAATATACTAAATAATTGCCATGGAACATTTGACAAGATTAGGTAGGTATTATTTTTTATTTACAGCACATAAATCAGTTTTATTACATTAGTATAACCTTAAAAATAAACAATTTGGAAAATGAGAGAGCTTGAAAGCTGTAATCCAATTATTTCTTAAAAACATATGCATAAATATAAATGGGGAATTGCCTTCAAAATGCAAGGCAGACTTTTATTCATGCAATATGAAAGAGGGGGAGATTATTATAATGCATTTAATTTAAAGTAATTTGAATACTTTACATTATATTAGTTAAAATTTTTTAAAAAATAAGCTTGCTTCCCTGGTAAATAAATTTTTAAATAAACTTCATGCTTTTTTAGTAGGTGTAGGTTATGCAATATGAACTGATGGTAATTAAATCACAGAATAAGACGATCTAAGTTTAAAATAAAGATTCTCAAAACAGTATTTTGACTATCAGAAATAAATAAATCCTTACTGAATGATTCAAATGTTTATACTCAAAAAAGGCTCCCCCCCTCCTCTCTTAAAGGTTATGCTACTTCATGAACAAAAATTAGATCTTCCACACAAACACATTTCCACAAAAACATTGGCATTTTTTGCCTATTAAAAAAATCTTGGAACATCTTTTAAAATTAAAGATATTATATGTTTAGTTCTAATTAAAACATTCAAGAAACATTACAAATACAATATATTGAAATAATTTTATAAATATCAGTAAAATGATCGACAACTGAATGTCGATTTTTTTAATTCTTCAACCTAAAAGAACATTGTACACAGACACAAAGATATTTATTCTAAATCTGCAAAGAAACTATTCACTGGTTTATCCAATTGCTTCTTTTTCAATTTTGCTTCCTTCACATCTAGACTTTTTATCTCTTCAACTCCTGATAGATCCCAAAATTTAATTTTATGGTCGTATGAGGAGCTAGCAATTAATGATTTTTCATAACACAAACGAACTCTCTCCACTGTATATCCACCATGGTTTCCTAAATGACCCAAAAATCTATTGGGATATAGTTGAACTGCTCGTATTTTACCATCCTCGCATCCAGTACAGACAAGATCATCTTCAACAACAACCATGGCATCCACAGAGCCTGGATGGCCAGGGAATCTGTCACTGATATTACCGAATTCTCCCCAGTTGAAAATGTTCAAAGATCCATCTCCTGCACCAACAGCAACTTTGGTTCCATCTTTGAATATTCCAGCACACAATAGATCATATGAAGCCTGTTCTGACTGTGCTTCTAATTTTTTACCTCTGATGTTATATGCAGACAGAAATCCATCACCAGATGTTGCTAAAAGAATCTTTTTCTCTTTATTTGCAATTAAACAACTGATGTAATCCTCACAGTCCTCAAAACATTGAACAGGTGCTTGCATCCTGAAGTCCCATAACACTACTTGTCCATCATCTTCCCCAGAAGCAAGAAGATAATTGTCAATAGGTAATATAGAATACAGTGGAGATCCACTCTCTCGAGCAAATTTGCGAAATACTGAGTTTGTTTCAAGGTCAAAAACATTTATTACGGCATCTTGGGCACCAGTAAAAAGATGCTCGCCACTGTCGGAAAAACACAAAGCTCGACATGGTTTTTTATGTTGATCAAAAGTTAACAATTCCACATTTCCTACATCTGCAATACCATATGAGTGTAGAACTATGGAACCATTTATTAAACCAGCAGCTACAATGTTTCTTTTAGGATGGCATGAAATATCAACAATGTTGGAAGAAAATGGTATATCTGCAGGGACCTCAATCTTTTGTTCAATCTCTGCGGTTTTATCATTTTCTGTTTTACAGAATTCATCATCAGAATCTGAAGACTCCACTTCTTCATCTAAGACCTCCTCTTCATTAGAAGATGGCATTTCTGAAAAGAAAACATTAAAAAATTACTTAAAGAAACTTAAATTGTAAAGTTCATTTGAATATTGTTTGATGTTTTATTCCAGACATTTTTGAAAAAAGTTTTCTTACCAACATTATATATATATATGCATAAAATTCTTGTCGTATTGTTTTTTGTGTTTCACTTTTATTTTTTAAAAAAAATTCACTACATTTTTAGAAATGATGTAGGACAAGGGTCTTTAACCTTTCATTTCTGAGGGCCATATCAATAAATTCCTAAAGATCTGCTGGCCACAAGCCTGTCAAAAATAGTGTAATCAGAAAATTAATATAAAAAAAGGGAAGTTTGTTTTGGAAGACTACAATTGATTATAATGATTGCTACAGATTTGTGTGTATATACATATTGGTTTCGAAAAGTTAAATTTAAATACTTCATAATTTTTTTAATCATGAAAAAAAAAATGAAGATGATTGTACAGAACAATGTTACAAAATTAATTAAAAAAAACTTGCATTATTAGAGGGAGATAGTAGTTACTTTAGTCTTAATGTGAAATTTGACATTGTTTTGCTTGATTAAAGTTTTGATATTCTGTTTAATCTGTATCGTTGCAATTCGCAAAGTTTCCTCTAAATGTCTGTCAGCTGTGTTCTTGTTTTTGATTTAAGGTTTTCATTTGACTAAAAAGCTGTCCACATATATAGGTGCTGTCAAAGATAGGACATGAATAATGTATGTTTACTAATTTCTGGGTACTTGTCTTCAGTCATGTACTTTAATAAAAACCTGTCAATGAAGGGTTAAACTTTACTGCATAGTCACACTGCAAATCTAAATTCGAATTGAAGTTCAGGTGAAATACTGAATAACTTTCTCATAAAATGGTGCTAACATCTAAAAAATTTCATTCTCACAAAACTCAACTTTTGGATTCCTGTTTCAGATTTGAAATGCACCATACATAACTACTTGAATTCCATTTTGTAGAGTCCTTCATACCCTCCATCAATTTTGGAAAATATATGGCTACTGACATTCCCATAGGATTAATTTTGTTTCAAAAGATTTCAAGAATGTGAACAAGTAGTTCTTTTCCCAGTAAGTGGTAGTTCAAATATTCAGATAAGCTGTCATAATGAAAAAAATATCCCCAAATCTCTCAATCAGTTATCATGGAACTTGTGAATAGATTTTCTTTTAGATTCCATGGATAATTAAAATTCTCTCCTCAAAAAAAAAAAAGGTGCAGAGGCATTTTTTTAGGGGGGTCAACAAATGTGCTTCTGTGTATGACACAAGATCACCATGTTAAGCTTCCAAATCACTTAGAACTGTTGAAATTGCTTATGATTAAGTCCTTTAGACCAGATAAATTTAATCCCCTTTACAAGCCATCACATGTTCAAAGCCTGATTTCTAGGACAAGTTTTCTAGGAGGATACAAAAGAAAGTCATCATAGTATTACTTCTACTTGCCTTTATATCAATGTAGTTACTTCTATTTTCACTCTAGTCATAGATGTAGAACTATATCTGGGGTTATAGCAGATATATTGCTGAAATCCAACTCATAATTAACTAAAGTTTGTGTCAGACTTGATGACTTACTCTTACATTCAACAAAAAATAAAGATCTGATAACTTTTTTTGTAAATATCGCACTTCTCCTTCAACTTTTATTGTTTTGTTATCAAGACTTGTCACTGTGCCTTTATTCAAAGACCATGAATGCTTCTGAATGTAAAATTAATGTCAGTAATCTAGCTTAAAAAGCTACTATTACCACAAAAGGATATCTTACAACATCTGTACTGACACGACAGCTAAAATAATAGAATATAATTCTACTCTTTTATTACGTCACTTCCCCTATACTTAGACATGCACAAGGTCAACTTTGGTGTAGTATTGGCAAAAAATTGACATCCTGTTCAATTTAGACAACCTACCATTTCCAAATTCCTAAGATTTATACAGTTTTTTTTTAATTTTATTTTCTTATTTAAAAATATTTAAGTTTCAATGAAGTTTTTGAAATATCCGTCATTTCCAGAAAATTTAATCTCAAATGGATATTAAATATATCAAGAGAAAAAAGTCTTATGACAAAAAGCTGATAAGGTAACATTTCTTTAAATTGCCTTAAATTAAAATGAGGGGACACTAAAATGCCTTCAGCAGGCCACTAGTTAAAGACCCTAATGTAAAGAGATTAACTCAATTATTATTTTTAAAAATAATTGTTCAATAAAGAAAAATATTTACTATGTGCTAAATAAAACTTTTCAGCTTTATGTTGATTTAATAAAATGTTTTCAATTGATAAATAATCCAAATTTGGAATATTACTTAAAAAATTTTTTAATTAAAAAACCATCCAAATAATTCTCTTGAGAATGAATAGAAAACTGCTATAAAAGGAAGTGCCCATTCATCTTCCAGGAGTACTACTTAATTTAATCATCCCATCAAACAATTACAGGTGGTTACCAAAAAATGAAAACACCTGTGAATAAATGTGACATTTTTCACAATGTGTTTCATAAGCATTAAAATAAAATAACAGCTACCAGTGTTTATATATATATAAATAGAAATGTATATATGCTTGTAGTATTTGGTAGCTTTATTTAAGTTCTGTAAGTCTTGGATTTTTATGAAAAGCACAAAATATCTGACCTCTCAGAGTTTTAGGGGCCAAACTGTAGGAGCCCATCTAGTCGGAGAAAGTGTGACTGAAACATCCCAACTTTTAGGCATTTCTAGAGGTAGGGTGTCTAAAAGTCATGATAGCATACATACAGCATGGCAAGATAAGCTCAACAAAGACTAATAGTGGTTGGAAAGAGAGGCTCGGCGAAAGAGACCGAGGGGTATTGAAGTGGATTATAAAGTCTAAAAAGCAAACAACTGCAGCAAAAGGACCACAGAACTCAATCAACACCAGGATTCTGCCGTGGCAATGATTACTATTAGAAGGCAATCTCATAAATAGGACATTTACGGCAGAGCAGCAATTCCCAAGCCACATGTCACAAATGTTAAAGCCAAATATTGTCTACAGTGGTGCCACATTCACAAAACTTGGTCAATTGCTAAGTTGAAGAAAGTAATAAGGTCAGACAAATCGACTTTTACATTCTCCCTCACAACAGGAAGATTGCACGTTTGGAGCACACCTTAAGCGTATGATCTTGTTTATCTCCTTCCAAATGTCAAGCATGGAATTAGAACTATTGTTTTTTGCTGGACCAATTATAACCCTAAAAGGAAGGATCACTGGGGAGAAGTATAGAGAACATTTAGCTAATCAGGTCCATCCTATGAATCACACTTTTTCTTTTGCCGAAAATTGAATTTTCCAGGAATAAGAAACATCCGAAGGATACTGTAAGATTCCAAAGAATAAGCAAAACATCTACCTTGGCCCATACAGTCACCCTACCTCAATATAATTGAACCGTTATAATCTATTTTAGAGTGTTCAATATGGAATTTTTTTTGATATTCTTCATCGGCATCTCTCTCAGAACCTTCCCAATATCTCTATGAAGAATGGTATAATATTCTTCTAAAACACTATTCGGCAATTGTACAGATTAATTCCTAGGCAAATCCAAGCTATATTACATGCCAAAGGTGATTGTGCACCATAGTAATAAAGGAATCTTTATAAATCTAAGATGTTTCCATTATTTTGATAAACTACCTGTAGATTAATAATTCCAATGAAAAACAGTTGCTGCCAAATAAGTAGGAAAATCATTTAATGTTTTCATAATCATTCACTCTACTCTGTAATACTTCTACCTTAAACATTAACATCATTGTTTGAAAGTATATCATCATTTTTCAATTCCTACTTTTAACTCACACTCTCTATATATTTATTTATTTATCTTGGTGGAATTTTCAATTGTTAATAAAATACATTTTAAAGCGCTCAATTGAGCTGAAATTTTATATACATGATTATGCTGGATGACAATACAATAATTATAATTATTAAAAACCAATTTATTAAAACTAATTATTTAAAGAATTACAAATACAGCCACATTGGCATCATTTTTGGCAACTTGTATCAAAACTTGAAAAGGTTTTTTTCTCACATTTTAAAGCATTCCATTGAACTGAAATTTTATATACACGATTCTTTTGGATGACAATACAATACTTTAATGATAATTAATAAAAATTAATTACCAGTTAATGTTGTGATTCTGTTATATGTATATACATATTTATATTAATTGTAACTATTTAATAAAAAGCAGCTAAAATAAAATTTTTCTTTTTTTTATATAACTTGCTATTCCTAAAAATGCACAAGCCAACCCTCTCACTATGCATCCCGCGATTTCATTGGTATGCATTTTTCCGACAATTTAGATGTGCAACCTATGTGGTGCTCTTGTTTATAATTTCATTTACGTTTTATGTTCATACTTTGATGATCCAAGTTTAAATTTTAAAATAAAAACTTTTAAACAAATTTTTTTTTGTATATTTTAACTTTAAAATGTAGATTTGAAATACATAATAAAACCAAGCACAAATTTTGAACCAACTTTGATAAAATAACTATGCAGTGAGAGGGTTAAATCTCAAAACGGAACTAATTTGATAACGGGGTAAAAGTGCCAAGTGCTGCTTGGCGTGATAAGGATCACGCCAAGCAGCGTTCCTGCTGCTGGACTGAAATCCAATATGGCGGCTTAGCGGTAGTTTAATGATACACAATTTTAAAGAATTGTTTTGAAATACATTTAAATGTATTTCAAATAAAGGATATAGGAAGAGATTGAGAATAACCTAGATCAATCAATAAATAATGATTAATATGTAATAAAAAGTAACATGTACTAATAATAGTATTATAAGCAGCATATAATAAGCTAAAATATTATTTTATCCTAATTTTATGTAATATTCATATAGTCACAATTATATAACGTTATTAGAAACAATAATCATAATATAATTAAATAGTAATTATTAAAATGAATAATCGTTAATTGAAAAAAATAAAAAATAATGCATAAGAGAACACGTATACAGAACTATAAATAAATAAAAAAAATACTATAAAAAAATAAATATTATAATTAAAAAAATAATAATTAAAAATTAAAAAATTTAAATTATAAAAATAATAATAATTATAAATAAAAAAAAGTAAAAAATTTTAAAAAAAATTTAAAAAATAAAAATTTAAATAACAATATTATAAATTTTAAATAAATAATTGCATTTTTTCATTATGAATAAAATAATTACAAAATGTATGTTAAAATTAATTTAGAATATCATTTACAAAGTAGTGAAAGCTGCAATGTGAAACTTGCACTTAAGTTCCTTCAACTAATTTCATCAACAAAAGAACGGAAAAAACTTTTTTAAACAAAAAAAAAATTATTTATAGGATAATTAAAAGCACAACACTTATTTTTTTTAAGAAAAAAATATTCTATTACTCACTCATTTTAGAAATATCCATATTCAAAAATAGCCCAGAATTCACAGAAGACGCAAATCAAAGAAAATTTATACTGAAAATGGTTAAATTTTGAAGAAATCGCCTGAAATTAAAGGGTTACGGGCGGAAAAATGAATAAAAGTTATTTCTAATATAGTTTTCCCATGGCAACCACATCACAGACTATAAAAATATTAAGGTAACCATATTGAAATATTATCCCATCTTGGCTAACATAAACAACAAAACTTGCACTACTACCCCCCAATCAAATTAGCACCTTCAAAACTTAAGTACTTCTCCTGAAACCGACAATCTATTAACATCATGTTCAGCTGCTGTTCCCTCCCAAAAACAAAAAAAAAATAAATTGATCTTCTGTTATTCTTAAAGAATACCAATTTCCTGATTTTACATTACTAAAACGCTGTTGTGTTATTAATCACATAACACTACTCCGAGTTGGTACTGTTTGTTTATGCAATTGGGCCCATTCATTTGAAATCTTTATTTCTTACATCACAGGAAAACGAATCTGATAACATTAAGGAGAGGAAATATATATGAGCTTTCAAGATAAATTCAATCAAATTTCTCAATTTTTTTTCTCTTGGCATGAACATATAAAACATCAGCAAATTGGAAATTGGTTTAAATTAAAATTTAACTTTAATAGGTAATTTGACAAACAAGGTCTATCTCTAAGAATATTTCCTTCATCTTACTACTATTTTACAGTAGCTTTATCAACTAATAGTTGTCAAACTATGCAATCCATTACATTAGTCAGTTTATTTACAAAAGAATATTATACAATGAAAATAAAACAATCAAAAAATCCCAAAACACAATATTTGGCATGGTGGCAGAATCCAATCGGATAGTAATATTTTTGACAGCCATAATATTCTTTACTTTAAAACATTGCAGTATGAGTTTACATCATTTTTTCGTTATGCTTCAACTATCAACAGTTTAGCAACCGAAAAAATTGCTAAATTCGTCAGAGGCATTACTTTACCTTATACTACACTTTAACTCCATATATTTTTAATTTTGACATTTATTTATTTCCACGATTTCAAGAACACAGTCATAAAATGCCAGTGTTGTCTTTTGGGTTGTAGTAGCAATGTGTTTACCGGCTATGTGCGACTACTATTCGACATCAAGGATAAGGATTGAAAATACGAATACACCATTAAAATTAATTACACAATATTTAAAGGAACTACTTTAGAAAGGGTACTGCTACCGCGGTTCATTTAAATTTATTTACTACTATAAGCACATGCACGTAGCAAAATCGTGTCTTATGTCATCGATTACTAAAATAGGCTTGGGATGAACATAATAAATTAACTAAAAAATTTACATTCTTTTCAAAATCAACGCACATGAAAAACTTTAAACAATGAAGAATGTAAAAAATATTACCAGAAATGTTGTTTTTTTAGCGTTAGGATGAAAGAAATGCAATTTCAAATATAACGTAACAAGAACCACATGGGAACGAACAAAACAATTCATAAGCACGAATTTATTTTCTTACTTCACTTCGATAAAAGCGATAAAACACACCGTAATTTAATTCTGTATTTTGGGTCCAAAAATTTTTGGGGAAAAATTTTAAAACAAAACCCAAATTTTTATCCTTATATATATTATTGCTGAATAATAAGATTTAACTAGATCGATTTTTGGCAACACAAGGCTGTCGCGTCGAGTGTTGAGCGTCTAGCCAATAAAATTCATCTCGGGGTGGGGGTTTTTAATACCCCTTTCCCAAATTTTTTTGGGATGTTTTTGTTTTAAACAACTTCTTGAAAATGAGTAATCAGAAAAGAATAATAGAAAATTGAAGATAACAATAAAGCCCAAAAGTATTCCTTTTGTTGATTTAGAGAAAAAAAGTCAAAAAATAAACCTTTAAAAATGAGTTTTTAAAACAGGTTTTTTTTAAACTTCATACTTAATAAAAAAATTTTTTTTATCCCTTTAAAATTTTAAGAGCAAAAGGAAGGTTGAATCAAATTGAATTCTAAATTTTTTTCGTTTTATTTTTTTAATTTTTCGAGGGGATCGTTTTAATTTGCTGGTTTCAATGGAAATCTTTAAAAAGGGGGGCGGGGTTTTCCCCCGCCAAATCCTTCTTTTCTACCCAAAGGTTGGATCCCCCAAGGCATACCCCTTGGGGGGAACGGTTTGCAGTAACCATAATTTTGCTTCTGCCCACAGAAAAATTCCGCGTCAATACCTGCTTTTTGATATTTTTTTTTTAAAAAAAAAGTATTTTCGGAAATATTACCAGGGTAGTTTAGCGTCTTAACGATTTCTCGAATTATTTTGAAAAAAAATTTAATAAAAATCAGATTTAAAATGTTTTTATGCTTTTCTCAATCCCGTTAATTTTTTTTTTTTTTTCAAACAAAATTATTATCTTTTAAAATTTGAAAAAATTTTTAAAATTTTTAAAAATACAAGACTAAATTTTAAATTCCCGTTTTTTTAATTTTGATGTTGAAAAAAGTAATTTTTTATCAATCAGAAATTTCATATATCTTATTATTCTAAATATTTTTTTGTTTTATCTCTATCATTTCTTAATTTCTAAAGGAGATAATCACTCATGTTTTCGAAATATTCAAATACTTTCTGAATTTTCCCCCCTTAAAATTTTTTTCATAGTGATTAATTATACTCAACCAAAAATTTTTTCGGGTTTTTTTTATGTAATATTTAAAAAGTATTAAAAGAATAATTTGGAAGCGAATATATACTTCAGTACGGTTTTTATTTTTACACATTACTTTTTTTTTTTCGTTTTAGTTTTCGAAAAAAGAAATTTTAAAAAAAATTGTTGATACCAATTTTTGAGTGAATAGTAAAAAAAAATTTTCTGCCCCAGATAGTAAATGTGATGAAAATAAAACCCAAAAATTATCCAGGGAAAAAAAATTTAAAATTCTTAACAACCTTCACGACTCTTAGAAGAGCAGTTTATTTAAGGTTTTTGTAAAATGATATCTTATTTGAAAGGAACAGGAAAAATTCTTAAGTGCATTGGGGATATAAATCTATTTATCTTAATTTAACATATCAAAATTTTAGCACTTTTAAAAAAAACAAATTAAACAAATTAAAAAAAAAAATTTAAGACCTAATTTTTTTTGAAATTCTTTACCTAATAACCCTAAATGATTTTTATTATTATTATCATAAACAAAAAAAGATTTTTATTAAATCCAATCTGAGATGTCCCTTATCTTCGTAATAAAAAAGATTTTTTTATTCCGGGGGGTTTTTGTTATATTTTTTTTTTAAACAAGTTAAAAGATTAAACCTTTTTTTAAATAAAGATGAGTGATTTCCATTTTGCAATTTTAACCCCAATATTTGAACCTTCTACAACTACAATTATACCAAAAATTTATCGCATGTTTAAATATTCATGAAAAAATTAAAAATAAATTTGCATTCAAACAATTGATGAGGTGTCAAAATTTACGTTTTTCCCAATTCTTTTTGTTTTTGATAAAAAAGTTATTAAACATTTAAAACTTGTAAATTAAAATTTAGAAAATTTTTTAAAGAATATTTTATTATTACTAAAATTCAACATTATATCAACTGCGAAATTTTAGGTGGGGAAAATTTTGGGAAAAAGAATATGAATTTTGTTTTTTTTTTGTGTGTTAATTTTTCTCCTTGAAAACAAGAATGTGTTTTTTAATCAAAATTTGTTTTTTCGAGATTTTAGCAAATTTTTAAAAATAAAAAATTTGATTTGCTTAAACCATAGGCAATGAAAATATGATTAATAGCATTCGGTTGTTTCAGAATTTAAAAATAAGAATAGTAGTAAAAAAAAAAAATTTTTTTAGAAATTTTTTTTTAAAAAAATTTACTTTTAAATTGTTTTATTTAAGTTTTTTTTGTAAATTATATATAAAATACCCCCAAATTTGTCATAAGAAATATCTAGGTAAAAAACCATTAAATTTTTTGGGGATAGGATGCAAAAATGGGGCAATTTATAAAAAATTTTTTATACTTAACCTGTGTGTACCAACAAATTTTTTTTTCTTGTTATTTTCTCGAAATATCACAAATTTTAAATTTTTTTGTCAAAAAAAACAGTTTTTTTTTAATATCAAAATCCATAAGAAAAAAATATGCTATTTTAATTTTCTGAAATTCCTTTTTTAACTCCTTTAAACAAATTTACAAATTTTAGGGCTCAAACATTTCTTTGCATATTCTAAAAAAAAAATCAATTTTTGTTCATTTTTTAAAAATTTACATTTTTTTTTTTTTTAAATTTGTGCTTTTTTTTTTTTTTTTTTTCCGGGTTTTTGGAAAAATTTTTTCCTTTTTAAAGAAAAAACTTTTTTTTCCCTTTAAAAGTATAATTTCAAATTTTGGTTTTAAAATTTTTAGTTTTTTATTTAACTTTTTTTTAAAAGGTAAAAATTATTTTAATTAAATTTTTTAAAATCTTTTTCTTTTTTTGTAGTTTAAAATTTGTTTTTTTTTAAATAATTTTGGGTTTTTTAAAATTGCAAATTTAAATTTTAAAAAAAATTAAATTGGGGTTCCCCCCCTAAAAGGGTTTTCATAAACGTGGGGGTAATTTTTCCCCTTGTGGGGTGGGTTTTTGGGGAGGTTCAGTAGAAGTATTGCGCCCGGGACCCCTTTTTCCCCTTTGTTGTTTTAGGTAGTTAGAAATTTTTTACTATTTACTTTTTTTAAAATTTTTTTGAGTTTTTTTTAAATCCGTAACAAATTTTTGTTTAAAAAAAAAATTTTTGTTTTCTTTTATTTATACTTTTAAAATTTTTTTTAAATTCCGACTGGAAAATCAAAAAAAAAAGATTTTGGGAAAAAAAATTTTGTATATTAAAATTTTAAATTTAAAATTAGTCAAAGGGGTTTTTAAAAATTCAAGACAAAGGGTTTTTTTATTAGCTTTTAAAACTTTTTTTTTTAATGATACTTCCGAAACAATGTGTTTGTGACCGATTGCTGGCGTTGGGCCGAGTTCAAATTCCCGGGGAAGGCATGGGTACTTGTAAATGAAAAAGTGCCGCGGCATTGGGGGACTCTTAAAAACCGTCGAGCAACAAAATCTTCTCGTGAGGTTGGTGGGGGGGAAAAGGTGGGGCCCCCGTCCCCCCGGGGGTTTTTCCCCAAATTGGGGTGGAATTGAGCCAAATCCCAAATTTTTTTTTGGTGCTCAAAACTGCGGAAAAAGCAGGGTAAATCAGTCTTTCCCCTGGATGAATTTTGTGAGCCGTTTGATGTTAATATCGGTTACTGCCGTCAGGTGGCAAAGTCCAACAAATTTTTTACCGGAAAAATTTTTATACATGGGGTGTTTTGCAGAGATTAAGAAATTTCAGTTTTCTAACGTATAAAAGAAAGAAAAAAAAAAAACTTTATGCGGTAAAAACTGAACTTTTAAAATGATTAGATTTCTTTGAATTTGTCAAACCAATATTTTTCACTTTAAAAAATGTTTAAAACAAAACGTTTCGTTCTTCCCCCCGATTTTATTCTTTAAAAATTTTTTGACTGACGCGTACTGTAAGATCGTCTTTTTGTTGAATTAATCATCCCTCAAATTCCGGTTTCGTTTTTATTTTTTTCTTCAAAGCAATCACTATTTACAACTCTTTTTCTTATAAATCGAATAGGGAAAAAGGCATTTTTCCATTTACGTTCGGACCCTTTCTTTCTCCTTCCCCCCAAAACAGTTCATTCAGTGTCTTTCAGTCATTTGCTATGTGTCAAAACCCCCTTTACTTTAAATTTCCACGCCCTTACAATAATTATTTCCTATCCCGGGGAAAACTTTTCACGTAGTTGGTGGAAAGTTTTTCTGTGATAAAAAATTTGACATGGTTCGTTTAGAGCATTAAAAGTTAAAAATTACGAAAACCCTTTTAAACGAACAGAAAATATTAAAATAAATGGGAAAATCCTGTTCTATCCGAAATTAACCTTATTTTTAAGGGAAAGCTAAATTTTCCCCACTAATCTATTGAAAAAAGTCAGCTTTACAGTAACGAAAATCATTTGGGAAAAAATTTCTACCAAATGGCAAAATTTAAAAAAAGTACAAATTTAAATTTCAAAAAAAATTTAAAATACAAATTAAAATAAAAATTAAAATATTAAAATTAAAATTTAAAAAAAAAAATTCCAAAATCAAAATACAAATAAAAATTTAAAATATAAAAGAAAAACCCAAAATTTTTAAAAACAAATAAAAAAATCAAAAAAAATTAAAAAATCTAATATACAAATACCAATCATTCTATACAAAATAAATAATATAAAAAACTCTTATTTTCCATCAATTTCATTACAAATGTTTTTTTTCCTTCTGAGTCTTAAGGGATACGGCTCAAACTATCCGCATTCTGATTCTGTTTTCCCTTCCGATAAGCAATCTCATAATTAAATGATTGCAAAATTAAGGCCCACCGTAAAAGTCCCAGCAGTGGCGCACACAAGGGGGGGAGGTCCTGGGAGTCCGGACCCCCCCAAGGCCCTTTATTTTTTTCCGATTGGTTATAGTTCTAAGTATATAATACGTAAAATTTAATTAAATAATTGTTATTAATAATTAATTTTATTAATTAATGCTAATTATTTATTCAATAATTAGTTTTTTACTGTGTTTAGTTCCTGAAAATCAACAAAATCAAAAATAGCATGATACAGAATGGTGAACTTTCAACCCCGGACCCCTTGAAAATTCCTGTCTGCGCTACTGAGTCCCAGTATTTTTCTCTAACCATTCCAAGGGATTATGGTCAGTTTGTATGACAAATTTTTGGTGTCCATTCAGATAACATTTCAACTTTTGCACGGCAAAAATAATGGCTGCACATTCTTTTTCCGTAGTGCTATATTTTTGTTCCGCAAGCGACAGCTTTTTGCTCAGGAACATGATGGGATGTTCTTCGTTTTCACATACCTGCGACAACACAACGCCTATTCCAAGATTGGAGGCATCACACTGAATGATGAAGGGTTTTGTGAAGTCAGGGCTGTATAAGACTGGATTTTTAGATAGCCTTGTCTTGAGCTCCTCAAATGCATTCTGGCAAGAACTATTCCAGTCAACGGTTGATTTTCTATTTCGGCCCTTAAGTAAATCTGTCAGTGGAGCTGCGATTACAGAAAATTCGGGAATATATCTTCGATAATAGCCAGCTAATCCTAAAAAGGCTCTAACTTGCGTCTTGTTAGTGGGGATTGGGAAATCTTTGATAACCTGAACCTTTAATTCTCCAGGTGTTCTTAAACCCTGGCCTACCAAATGTCCAAGATACTTAACGTAAGCTTGTGCAAATTGGCATTTGGAAGGTTTTATGTGCAATTTTGCATTACTGAGTCTGAGGAAAATGTCATCTAAATGTTTTAAATGATCCTCCCAGGTTTGCGAAAAAATAGCGACATCATCCAAATACGGCACAGAATACTCTTCACAATCTTTTAAAATGCTATCCATGAGTTTTTTTCCCCATCCATTTTCAGAGTTACAACCATTTGAAATAATTATCGGCGTGTTTTCTTAAAATTTCTCCCTTCCTCTTCCTTTCATAAAACATGGATAAACCGACTTCCAAGTTATGCATTTCAAAAATTCTAGTTGAGCCTCTGTGCAGAGGTCCGAGCTATATACAGGCAAAATATCAATACAATAGAAGCATTTTTTACAAAAGGAGAACATTTGGAAAAAGGTTATTCTAAGTTAATTTTTTGTCAAAATATTGTACTTAAATAATTTTTTTATTTTAATGCTATACTTAACCCAATTTTATAAACATTGTCTAATCTAAGTGACGCTAAATATCATAAATATTATCCATTTACACGCTTTTGTAAAATCACGGTTCCGAACGTAGTAGGATACCTTAAGAAGTTGTCCAAATGCTGCAATCCACTAGTTTTCTTTTTTTTCTCTTATGAATATCTACTATATGAACACTTATCGAACGTATACTTGTTTTTTAAAAAGAAATGTCTCTCTCTCTCTCTCTGCTCCTTGCTTTAATTTTCTTATTATAAGTCCAAAGATTCATTTTTTATTTCCCCTGATAGTTTCTCCATCTCTCACTTATAAAGTCTTCGGAATTCTGTAGGTAGTTCATATTAATGTAATTTCTTTATTTATTCATAGAGAGAAAAAGAAAAATGATGAATTATTTAAGCAATGAAACAAAATATATAAAATCATTTAAAAAATATTTCTAAAATAACGTATGTCATTATAAAATTAATATTAGGAAGATCTATAAGGACTTATCATAGAGGTGTTTTTGAACCCAGTTTTTACATTGCTCAGGAATACAGTGAGTTAGATATTTTGCCAATAAACATTGTTTAATCCCATTTAATTATCTTTTTTACACCACCATTAAACTTATACTATTGTACAAGTTTTGCAACGCATTTTGAGAAAATATTCAGTCAGGAATAAACTTTTAAAGAATTTTGTACCTTTTTTTTTTTTTTTTAAGGAACATGGCTTTCAAAATTTGACAATTATTTTACAATACTAGTATTATTCTTTATTTTATTATAGGTATAAACATTAAAGCATCGAAACTAAACATTCCACACATCAATACCTCAGAGTTCAAGACAGAATCGCCTACACTACCTTTTCTGACAACCACGAGTTTTCTCGCATTCTTCTATTCTCTCTTCACTTCCTTTGTTCAGTAACCGGAATTGAAAGTGGGCTAAATGACAAAACATTTATATACTCTAAAGACCGTATCACACATACATTTTTGGTACAATTTTTTCAAGCAATTTTTCGTCCTTCTGAGGGGAAAGGGTTGCCGTAAGCAAAACGACATGTTCTGACGTCAGCCGCGCTCTATCTCCACATTGAAAAATTACTCGCCTATTTTTCTGCTTCGGAAAACGAACATGTAAAATTATTTATTTTATTTCGCTTGCGCTTTTGTTAATGGGCGTAAACAGAAATTTAACACCATCCTGTTTGAAATATTATACACCATTAAAATATTATACGGCCTGTCTGATGTGTTAGACAAAACCGAAACCGCCATCTTGTTTATGACGTAGGGTGCCGAAGAACCCCATTGGCTAGAATTTCAAGCAATTTTTATTTGGAACAATTTTTTGAGCTCACTAGCAAAAAGTTTTTCGAAAGCCCTTGCTATAGCAACTGAGTAAAAATTGCTTGAAACGTGTACGTGTGCCTTAAGTGAGTTAGTGCTTATTAACATCGCACTGTAAGACAACACGAGAGATATTGGTGTCGGACCTCGTAATTTTGAGCATCGTCAAGTGACAAGGACGACACCTGAACTAGTATCCCTTTCTCCAAACTACTACACCATGCCAACGGGCTAGACAAAGGCTCAAAGTTATGACACGCTTATGAACTACGAATCCGTTGCGTTGACCACTAGGCTACTGCGGCTACTTAATAAACTCTAAACCAAGTGTTTCCAACCTTTAAGCTTTCTTCGATTAATTTAGAAAGAGGTGAGTTGTTTCGGGTTGCAAGTAAAATACATTAACATTGGTGACATGTGAAGAAGGGAAAATGCAGTACATAATATTCTTGACGAAAACTTAATTAACACTTGCGACGGGCTCACGCGTCTTTTCTGTAACACGTCCTCGGGGTTCTTTGGGGGCCAAGATTAATGGCAACTCTTTTCCAACCAAAACCCAAGAAGCGAAACGTGAAGCTGGAATGCAAATGAGATAGCTTTTAAATACAGAAGTTTCAGTAAGTCGTATGGCAATTTGGAGAATGTTATGTGAGCGATTGATACAAGCGTGAATTGACAGCCAGTAGAAGTTACCTTGACGGTTAAGCCATTAGGTCAAGGTGCATACCATTGCACGCGCGCCCAGACGCCTCTTCATAGTATTGAAGCTACTATCAAATTAAGGTAGGATTGATTTTTATATTAGGGGACTTATAATATTATTAAAGTGAAATTAGGAGGGTTAGTTATTGATAGTGGTCCAAGTTACGCGATTCAAAAAGGTGGTTTGTTAGGTGATTCTTCAAATATATTTATCTAGTTTTTAGGGGTTTAAGTAATATTGTTAAAAAAAAGTCATATTAAGAATAAAAAAAGTTTGACTAATTTAAATTCATTTTAAAAAAGAAAAAAAAAAAAGAAAGAAGTAGCATTAAACAGAGTAATTATTTGACATTTTTTTTGAGATAATAGTGCTTCGATGCCTGATTTTTTGGGAAGTGGTTGTAAATGTTTTTCTTCTAAGATTTGTGATGAAAAAAATATCGTTTTGAACATATACGGTGCATAAAAATAATGAAATACCTTGATTTAAAAAAACCTTTTTTTTTGGTGTACGACCGCCTTGGGAAAGTAATACTGTTTGGGATTCACCTACGCATAGACTCAAGTTCTGATAGTTCTTAGATGAATATTAAACCATTCTTCTTGAAGATAGTGTGAAAGTTTTAGAGAGATGGAGGTTGAGGATATCGATTCACATTAACCCTTTTTAAATAAAATAAACAATATCCGTGGGTGACTCGCGGGCCAAGGTAGATGTTTAACTTCAGCCTCGTGCATCAAACCATTTTAACAATTCCCCCCTGGCAAAAGGTGCATTTTCCCTCGGGGAAATTCTTTTTCGCAAAAAAAACCCTCGGTGGACCTGGTCAGATAAAACTTTATACATCCCCGTGATTCTTCCTTTCAGGGGTTGATAGGGCAGAGAAAATCAAAAAGGGATTCCTGTACCTTCAAAATCCACACCCCTATTGATATCGGCGGACCCCCAAATTTTACCGTGCGGTGTCCTCAACGTGCCCCCCTTTTGTTAAAGGAAAAGGTGAAACCGTTCTACCCCTTTTTCCCCCTTATCAATTAACTTTTTTGAGTGCGACACTACGTAACGATATTTGACTATTACTTCTGTGACAACTGGCTTGGAATTGTCCTGAAAATGTTCTGTTTATTAAGATGCCTTTCCGAATATTCCCAAGGAAAACCCAAATACATTAGCTCTGGGTTACTTTTGCGGTAGTTTTTGCGAACTTTTGCTTTCCCCTTTGGTTTTTAAGATTTCCCCCTTTTTTGTTTCCGGCGTTTTGGTTTGGCGTCTGACTTAGGCACCGTATTTCAAAAACGCCTAAATATTTGAATTTATGGTCACACTTGCTCCAGTTAGACGGACCCCAACAGTTTGGCCCTTTGGAATTTTGAGATATCCGTTTTTCTTTTTGAAAAATAAAAGACTTTTTTGAACTTCTAGCTCCGTACAAAAGATATATATATATATATAATTTTAATATATTTTGTTTGGGTTTAAAAACGCTTGTTTTAAAAAAGATTTTTTTGTAAAAGTTTGCTTTAAAGAGGTGGAAAAAAAAACGAACGCCACCAAAAAACCCTAAGTGGGTTAACACTTAAGACGCTGATCGCGGATTTCATGACACCCGAAAGTTAATGCTGACATATAAGGCTTTAAATATCCCCGGGGAATTGACATGTTTTTTGGGCTAGGCCATATATTCAGAAGAAAAAAAAGGGTGATTAGTTTGTTTTTGAAGAGGGTAAGGAAAAAATAAAAGTTAATCTAATGGGAATTTAAATTTTTTTAATCAATTTAATTATCCTTACATATATATTTTTCAAGTAAAATTTCCCTGTGTTGAATCGAATAGAAAACCCTGCATTTTTCGTTGTTTGAAATCTGTTTCTGTGAAATTATGAAGTTATTTTCCCTTTTTTTAAATTTGCGTTCAAATTAATATTTTTATGTTTGTTTTTTTTCGTGGTTTTTTGTTACTTATAAAATAAGCACAAGTTTTTAAAAAAATGCCAAAATTTTGAACTGTTATATTGGGGTTTTGTTAATGCTTTCATTCAAATAACAACTTGATTTTTTTTTTTATTTTCAAAATTAATTTTGCATTTTAATTGACTTTGATTTTAAAAAAGCAATCGTTTGGACTTGGGAAAAAAAAGTGAAAAATTTAAATTAAAAAAATTTATGAATCTCTATTTTGACAAATAATGTATTAAATTAGAATGTAGTCAATATAATAACTAAAAAAAACCCGGCAAATTTTGCATTTCCGATTGTATGAGTGTGTTTGTCTCTTTTTTTTGAAAATTTTGGAATTTTGATACCAGTATTAGGAATTTTAGTTAATTTTTAAAAGTATCTTGATATTTGGACAAGCCTACCTTGCTTTTTTGTGTATAATAATAGGTACTTATTCACCGTATACTTTTAAAAGTGCTGTTTTGCTGTAAATTTTTGTTTTTATTCGTGGGGGCCTCTTTTGTTTTTGTTAAAATGAATAAAAATGTAATTTTTTATATTAAGTGTATTTCTTATAAATAGTTTTCAAGAATACTTTAAAAAACCGAATTGATTGTTTGTTCGATGCGTCGGAATTCAGTGTAAAAACGTTAAAACTAACAAAAAAATAATAAAAATAAAAATTAAAAAACAAAAAAACATCGGTTAGCAATATAAAACCCTTTTTACGAATTCTAAGGAAATAGCGTTATCTTGACGTTTGCGCATTTACGTATAAAACTTTTTTTCAGCCGACAAAGACATTTTTGACGTCACTTTTTTCCATAAAAGAAAAAACTTTAACCAATAATAAGGCAAGCGTCATCTTTACGTCTGGCTCATTTGCATAATGAAGGAAAAAATTGTCTCATCTTCCAGAAAAAAAAAATAGTAAAACCAAAAATTAAAATTTTTTTGGCTAATTTAAAACGATAGATACAGAGATAATGGCGTTTGGAAAATTTCGAACATTGATAAATTTTAATTCTTTCTTTGCAAAATTTTTTTTTTTCTATTACATTTTAAAAAATTTCGCTATAAGAATGCGGTTTTTTTATATTTAAAATGCATTGTAAAACAGCATCATAAAATATATTATATAATAAAATTGTCTAAAAAGGGAAATTATTTAAAAAATTTATATTAAATTTATTCTGAAAAAATTTTTTCCCAAACAATAACGTAGAAAGGTCGTTTGTACTTTGAATCAAATAGAATTGTAGGGATTTTAGGGGAAAATCGGTGAAAAAAAATGTAAAAAAAAAATTTGGTTTCAACTTTTTTGATATTTCTTTTTAAAAAAGGATTTGAAAAAAACGTTGCATGTTTGTATTTTCCCTAATACTTTCAAAAAACTTTTTAACAAAAAATTTTTTTTAAATTTAATGATTGGTTTTTGTGTAGAAAAAAATGATTAATTTAATTTAAAAAAGATTAGAAACTATTAATTTATTATAAAACAGTAACATAAATTTTAAATTATGTAAATTTAAACCCTTTTCCCTTTTTTAAAATTATAAAAAATTTAAAAAAAAGACTTACTTAATAAACCTCTAGTTAAATACTTTGAAAAAAAATTTTGTTTTTGAATTAAAAAATTGTTTTATTTAAACAAATAAAACTTTAAAAAAAAATAATAAGTTGAATAATTTTCGAAATATTTTTTTTAAAAAAGGGCCGATAATTAGGGTGCCGTTTGTATTTTTTCTTGTCTTTATTGAAAAAAATTTTTTATTTTTTCATATCAGTTAATTTCACCCCTTTTTTCAGTAATAACTTCACTTTACTAATTTTTCTTTTTATTGTTTTCTCACACACTAGGGGGATTATAGCGTTTTTTTTTTATTTCCCCCCTGGGGAAAAAAGCTGCCCTTTACTATTATTTTAAAACTATAACTTTTTAAACAAAATTTTTTTTCAAAAAAAAACAAATGCGACATTTTTTTAAAAGGGGAAATGTTAAATACTAAAATTTTTCCGTTTTCCTTCAGAAAAAATTTCTGTTTAGATATTAGAAACCCTTTACAATATCTCTTAATAGAACTACTTAACTATATATATATATATAATATATATATATATATAAATATATATAAAATATATATATATAAATATATATAATATATATATATATATAAATATATGTAAAATATATATTTTTTAAAAAAGGGAAGAAACCTTTTGATAAATGCCTTGCATTTATTTTGTGTATGTGTATAAAGAGAAAACATCATGACTGTTTTTTTAACACCCTTAAGATCCTTATGATAGTTTATATTATATAATATCTACTTTCCGATTAAAGATATCCCAAAAATTGTACAGTTATCTCTATTCCTATTTGTAGTTTGAAACTTTATTTATTAAAAATTTTTTCTAAAAAAAATGCTCATGAATTTAAACAAATTAGCAAAAGGTATAATTTAAAAGAAAACGTAAATAGACGAGGCACAAAATGAATGAAATTTTGAAGAAAAACATTTAAAATACTCAATAATCGGATTTTTTGTCATTAGCTAAATAGTTGTATTTTAAATTTTTGGGAAAAGATTTGTTTTGAATCACTTTTTTGCAAGTTTGTTCGTCTATTTAAAATTCCTATCGACTCTTCATTTTTTTTATATTCATTTTTTTGAAAGGAATATTTTTTTTGCGTCAAAGTTATCCTTTGAAACAAATTTTTTGGAAAATTTCAATTTTAATTATTATTGTTCTTTTTTTTTAAAAATATCATTCATTATATTTTTATTCTTTTGAAAAAGAAAAACAAAATGTTTTTTTTAAGTTTTTTAAATTTATATCATAACTGTCGCTTTTTTTATAAATATAGCAGGAGTTTAATAAAATTGCTATTTTTCATTTTCTTAAAAGAGCTATATAAACCTAGAAGATGAAATATAAAAAAACCATAAATGAAAATTTAAATGGTTTTTTATTCATATTAAAAAATTTTCATTCTTGGTCAATTCCCCAAAAGTACAAATAAGTAATAAAACAAAATAACTTAGAAGTTATCATAATTGAATATAAATTAGCGTCTGGCATTTTTAAAAAAAGTTCCCAGTAAGTATCTGAAGCTTTTTGGGTATGCTTTTTTATTGAATGTTGTGTGAGGTCTTTGATCCATAGCTGTTAAGAAATTTTTTCAAATTAACAGGGCTAGTAATAAAAGTAAAACCCCCCAAATTTTTTTTTTTTTTGAGGGGTAGTGGGGAACTTTTTAAAAGCACCTTTCCAAAAACAAAAAATTGACTTTTTTTGAATATAACGTTTTTTTTTTCTTATATTGATAAACATTTTTAAATTATTTTTAAAAAATAAATATATAAACAAAAAAATTTTTTTAAAAATTTTTTTTTCCAAACGCGGATTAATTAATCTATAATTATCATTTTTTTTATAAAATACTATAGAACAATAAAAATATAAAAAAAAGGAACTGTTTTGGGGAAAAATTTTTGACAATTATTCATCCTTTTTAAAAAAATTTTCCGAAACTTGGTTAATTTTTTGAAATGAAAAAATAAAACCTCCATTTGGATTTTCTTACTATGTTGGGATAGGTTTGAATTTCTTATCAGTGGCCCCGTAGACACGTAGCTATACAACCGAGGTAGAAAAGTTTCCTTGCTGTGTTCGCTGTCCATACCTTGTGACGGCTCACGCGTCCTTTCTCTAACATAACCTCTGGGTTCTTTGACGGCCAAGATTAATGGCAAATCTTTTCCAACCCAAATCCAAGAAGTGAAACGAAAGTATAGATGCAAATAAGATAGCCTTTAAAAGGACAGAAGTTTTAGTAAGCGAGATGGCAAATTAGAGAGAGCTCTGTTTGAAAAAGGAAGAAGTGTAATTTGGCGGCCTACCCAAGAATCACGGAAATCTAGCCATTGCTACAAGGTGCATACTATTGCACACGAGCCTAACAGCCGAGCTGAAGGTGTTTGAACCGTTGCTTGGAATTCAAGGTAGGAAGATTATTTTCCGAATTCGAAATATTATTAGGGTTGAGAGTAGGCGGATAATATAATTATTTAGATAAGTGATCCAATTGCACGATCTGTGTTAACTACGGCTACGTGTTTTGGTTTATTCTCACTTAATATAAGTTTGTTCAATATATTAGAAATTTAAGTTAAACTCTTAATATAGTCGTATTAAGAATTCTAAAATGCCTCTTCATTTCTAGAATCCCACACCTTTAACTTACGCTGACCCACAAAGATATGGTCGACAAAGATCGACCATATCACAACCTCTGCAAGGAAAGAAAATGTTCTTTACTGTTGAGAGACTATTATTTTCCCAGGATGTTTAGCGCCATTTAGAAAATTTTCCTTTAATGTCAACAGAATTCTCCAATTGTAATGATGAATAAATTTGACGCATGCTCCGCTACCGTCGTATGTATCACGATTATTTTTGAGGGAAGAGACTAAGTTTGATGTTGAAATAGATGACGTTGATAGCATGGTTAAAAACCTGTGACTAGTTCTCCCAACTATGTCCATAGGTGTGTGTCCTCTCTGAGTTATTTGCACTAGTCAGCTACAAAGTGTTAAAACAACTTGAGAGGAATTGTCAACGCTGGTTAGAATCATTCCTCAAAACTCACTAATGTTAGTCATGTCTAGGCAAGTTCTATGCTTTGCCATGTGTCAATATTTCGATTAACGTCTCAACTGTTGTTTTACTTTTCGTATTATTTTCAAAGTATGTTTTAGTAAGAATTTGGTTCGAAACTAAATGATCCAAGTTAAAAGAATCCAATGTATCGGTTCGACAAAAAGAAGGGGAAGAAACATTGTATCATTGAATCTGCTAGAAAATCCGTCTGTTTTACTTATCGCACAATAAAACAGTGGGTAGCACAACTCAGGTATTGCACAATTAGGGCTGATGATAAGGATGGTATTCAGGGATTTTAGTGTATAAGAGGTACTATTAAAATTACTATACATCAATTTAAAATCGCGTACAAAGGATAAAAATAACTGTAGTACTTTTTAAAAAGATTAAGCAAATAACAGCTTTTAACAGTAACACTTTCTGATGCTGCATTAGCAATGATGGATTGGAATAATGGATTAATTCAGCACTTTTCAAACATTCTATGTGGCCGCGGTAGCCGAGTGGTATAGGTATAGGTATCGGATCGTGGCTTGCCTTGTCACGAGTTAAAGCCCAGTACCTCTAAAGACCCGCCATGTAGGGCAGCGATGCACGTTAAATCTGTCGAGAGCTGAAACGTCCTCCCGTTGGTGTGGTGTGGTAGTTAGGAGAAGGGCGTGCCAGCTCATGTGTCGTCCACGTCACTTGACCAAGGTTCAAAATTACGTGGTCCGTCTCCAAAAGCCCTCATGTAGCTGAACCGTGCGATGTTAATATTCAATCAATCAAACATTCTATATTTGAGATCCAACTGTCAACTATAATTTTCCTCGCACCCTCTTCCTACAATAAGAATTTATTGAATGTAATAAAAATGTGCTTAGATGCTAAAGCTACAATATATACGACTTTAATTATAAACCATACAAATTATCAGGGTAAATATTAAATTTTGTATATGACAAGCCCATGGAAGGTGCTAATAATTGTTAAACTTGTTTTTGATGTATTGATAAATTAATAATCAAAAAAATTGTGTAGTACTGATACATTTATAAGTATTTAATTTTTATAATGTCCGAATGTATTTATTACTCTAGTATTCGTGTATCTTGTTTTTACAGAAAACATTTCTGTTAAATTTTTACTATTCATTTTAAATTACTCTTTTCATCTTTACTTGATTTTTTTTTATTTATTTGCTTCTCTTATGGTGATTAAACTTTTTTCATTTTTGTTTTTACTTTCTATATATTGTAGTTTTGTTACAATGTTACGTTTTAATATTTTTACGCATATCAATAAATATATTGATGTATGTTTTTTGGTATATTTTATTGACTTACGAATAACTATATTCATTTTTTAATAAATCATACAACACTGATTTTTTTTTTAAAAATTAGAAACCCGATTTGTTTTTATCACTATCTTTTCTCAGTCTTAGAATATGAGGTCCGATAATCTGCATAAAGCTGTGATGTGCTGCCATCTATTGATCAAGTTGTTAACAAATCGGTAATTGTCTAATTAAAAATCATTTGCAGTATAATTTTTGCTTGGGTGACTTGTTACTTTCACTTAGTACTGAAATATACCTAATCATATCCACCACCTAAACTTTTTGTATAATAATGTATATACCGAATATACATTATTCTTCTGAAGACACATATAATGTTATGTGCTATTTCAAAACGTTATTTAATGACACAAACAGCAAATTTTAATGAGGTGAGAGCATATTTCTACTGTAATATTTTTTTCAACTCGTTTTTACCACCTTAAAAATCAGGTCACATATTTTCTAAGGACTCTGTGTTTAGCTTTTAATAAGTCAGATCATTGTACAATAGGGCTCGTGAATAAATAATGTATACCAAAGTTTTCGTAATCTATTTCTGATAACACTGTACTAGATACTATTTCTGATAATACTGTACTATATACTATTTCTGATATACTGATAACGTTATCTTGCAAAAATAGCGAGTTTCGCTGATTTTTTTGCTGACAACACGAAATTCCATTTTCCACTATCCATGTCGAAAACTTGAGAATGCTTTCATCCTTGCTTTCGAAGTATGATCTTTTCCGTGCACTGCTATCCATAAGATAATTCTGAAGGCTTTGGAATGCAATAAAAGAGCCTTGACCATGTTTGTGGAGGATTTACTTATTTCAGAGATTATTTGCTTCTTTATTTCCCCCCCTCCCGCAATACATCACATACGCGCGCCTACGTGAAAAAGGGATTAATTATAAACCGTATAAATTATCAAGAAAAGTGTTAAATTTTGTTTTTAATTATATATATGACAAGCTCATGGTGTCAATGGTAATTAATATACTTTTCTTAACTTAGTATTGCTAAATTAATTTTAAAATACTTTGTGCAGCACACACACACTGATATATTTATAAGTGTGATGTATCAGTGTAAATGTGTATTTTATTTTTATTGCGCCAGAATGTATTTTGTTTGTTTACTTTCCTTAAATTAATAATTTTTTTAAATAATCTTTTGTTTTCGACTTTTCAACATGCTCGGCCCCCTCTTAGAGTTATTACGCCCCAAGGGGAAGCGTGCTCCACAGTTTGAGAAACGCTAGTCTAGGAAGATGTTGCCGAGGCAGTTTTGAAGTGGATACACACAATGCGGGATAAGACTGTTCCGCGATCTCTGGACCCTTCGTAATAGAGAAACCTCTTCAATTTGGGATACGAGCAATTGCTAGGTAGCAATGGATGGTTTGAAAAATTTAAGAAAATACACGGAAAAAAATACGTCTGAAAGGATTTTTGGTGCATTGCAAAAATGTGAGGCGTATTATAAAACAAAATATTTTTTCAAAAAAAAAAATTATAACTCAAGCAAAATTTATAGATTTTATTAGTAATTAAATTTAAGGACGCATGTGGTATGTATGCTTAGAAATTCTAGTTATAAATTAATGTATGTTTAAAGTTTTTTGTATGCTGTAAATTAGAAAATGTCCTTAAAATTCATTAATTTTAATATAAAATTAATTTTTTAATGTTGAAAATACACAGTGTATTACTCAAAAATTTTTTTTTTCCTTTTTTTTTTCGATTTGTATAAGATATATATAATAAATAGATATTAATTTGCAAAAAAGGTGTGAATAATTACTTTTTTTAAAAAAAAATATATAGTGTTTGTGAATTTAAAATTTTTTTTATGAGGTTTTTAAAGTACATTGAAAGATTAAACTCTATGTAACGAATTTTCCATATAACGAACTTTTTTCTAGATTTAGCGACTCCGTTATATTGAGGTCCGACTGTATATGTTTTATGCTTCTACACTAAAATTTATTTCGCTAAGCTAAATATTTAAAATTTTATAATATTTTTATTTAAAATGATTTCTTAACATTATTTTTACCTAGTATAGGTTAACAATATGTAATGCAAATTTGCAATGAAATATTCTGCAATAATGTGAAAAAAAAGTTCCTTGACTATTTTTTGATCATTGGTTAAATTAAGTACCTATCAAATTCTTAAATAAATGAATCATGCAAAATTTTCTCTTTAGAATTAATCATGATCTTTAAATTGTAAATTAACTTTTTTTATATAATAGATATTTATTATATGTATAATCTGTAGTTAAATTTCTAATATAGAATTTCTTTGAATATTTAAAAAATATTAAGAAAAATTAGAAAATGAGAGAGTGAATTATTATAAAAGTTTTATGTGCTATGAATAACCAAGAAAGATATTACTTATAAGAAAAGGTTCATTTTAAAAATTAAAAATTGTTTTTTTTTTTTATAGTTAAGTTTGAAAATTTCGATGCTATATGGTTTTGTGAGAAACAAGGCCCCAAAAGGAAGATATTTAGAATTTAGAATTTTGAAGGGAAAAGCCCAATTACTTTTTACATTTTATTTTCTTTCATTCAACTGACCATGTGATATTTTCTTTAGATTTCTCGAAAACAATAAACGTAGTAATAAGATTGAATTATGCATAAAGGTATTTATAAAACTTAACTGCAATAAGGTAAATTTAGGTTGAAATTTTTCAGTTGACGACTTCATGTGTCTCAGTATTAAAGAACAAGAATATTTCATTAAAAATTGCCTTCATTATTTTAATTGAAAAATAATTGTGTGTTATATACATTACGTTCGTATTAAATGTGTAATATGTGTTTATTAATATTATTTTTTTTTAAATTTATAATTTAGTTGATGGTAAAAAAATAAATGATAATTTGTCACCTTTTTTTTAAAATATGGAAGAAATAATATGAAAGAAAAAGTTTTAGAGCCTTTCTTTATTTAAGACATTTTAAGATTAAAAATTTTTGCTCTAATTTCTTTAATTTTTTTTTTTTTTCGTACTATACAATGTTTAAAAACATATTATCAAGAATATTATAAGCTTATGCATGGATTTGAGACATGCAAACTTTTTAAAATTTTTTTATATAATTTAGAGAAAGTCTTATGAGATTAGGTATTTTTAATTATAGGTTTAATCAGTGTGTTTACTGCCTGTTACTTTTTTAACCGAGTCCCCTTTTCAATGTTTACGTCTCTAAGATACCTTTACTCCGTGCTGCCATCTAGAATCTATATAAGGAAGGAAAACTTATCCTTTTCGAAGCTTTCGCAGTTTGATGCGCTTTGAATCGCAGCTTTCCGTACTTGAAGAGAAAAACGCTGTTTCAATTTTTAAAATCACTTTTTCGGATATAGTTAAAGAAAAGTTATCATTTACAAAATGTACAATGCAGACATTATTAAAATAGAACGTAAAAGTGAACATTAATATAATTCTTATAGTTCCTGATATTTTATTCACATATAAGTATTTCCAATCACTTCATGTTATCATAACTATTTTAACCGTATTACTTTTTTTTTTCAAAGTACTTTTACTTTTTGATTAAGATTATTGAATTCAGTGCAAATCTGTTAGTTCTCTTGATGTACTTTTAACGTATCAGAATATCACTACAAAAATAATCTTCGATAAGCTTTTTTGGATACTTGAAGAAAGATGGTTGTTTTTGATGCGTTGAGAGCTTTTATGTTTTATATCTGTAGAAAAACATATATTATGTGAAAAAACATATTTTACATGGATTTTGATGGTTTGAAGTAGTGAACTACATGAGGAGCTGCCTTATGTCTTCATTCTTAAGAAACCTATTGGTCACAGATTAAGTAATTTTGAACTTCTGTCACGATAAATGTGATATGTAACCGTATAAGTACCAAATTACGATACTCCACATTTCTCTATCGATTGCTGCTTAACGCATTTTAAGGAATTCGAGATGCAGTTTTATTTAGAATGCAGAAGTCTATTGTAATCTGTCAGTAAAATCGGAGCTCGAACTGATGACTGGAGCATCATGGTAATGAAGCTTACAGCTTTAATCAGTTTATTATGGATCTTGTGGAATACGATAGAGAGGAAACACATTAATATAAAACACCTATTTTTGATGAAGGTTTAAACAGCAGGAGCTAAATATCCAGTGGCGTAACTGACAACCTTTGGTCCCCCCTGCAAAAACAGGTTTTGTCCCCTCCCCCAAGTTGGATTTTACGAAGGATAGGTACTTGGCAGAAGACAAGCTTTGAGCCCCTAGAACCCTTCACTCCCCGATGCCGGGATTACGGGGTTGTACGTTACGTCACTGAAAATAACTTTTGTAGAGATTTTTGCCTTTACGCAATATTCTTATCGTAAAAAAGTTTTTCATGGAAATATCAAGATCAATTTAAAAACAAAAAGTAATGAAAATTCTAAGCCCTGACAAAAAGAAACTTGTGTTTTCTCTCTTGAGGAAATCAGATAGAATGCTTCAGACAATAATTATTATCTAGCAACTACTTTTAAAAGTCTCCAATTATGATCTCCTATTCGATAATTTTAGAGAATTTAGTTCAAATAATTTAAGATAATATATCAATAGATAGGTAAGAAAAATAATTGTTTTCATATATGTGTTTTATTCTAATCAATCTACAACTTAAAGATAAGTTTTAAGATTAACCTTCTTTGTACATAAGTAAATACACATTCAAACGAAATGAAGAAGTTTTTTCTTTTAAAAGATAAAAACAGTATCTTCGGATTAATTCATTTAATATTAAAATAAGATACTAACAAACATCAAATGATATTTTAAAAATAAACAGCTATTCCTTAAAATCTCCAACGTAATTCTTTCGAATACATTTTTTATTTGTACGTCTTGCTTATCTCTTTTCTGTTTACTAGCAACACTGCTTCTATTTACTTCCTCAGAAGCAAGAAAAAAAATATGCCCGCAATGATTTTTCTGGTAGAAATAACGGCATGGATATTGCCCAGTCAGCAATTTTTTTCCTTTCTATCCTATTCAACACGAACCAGAGCCTTTTCCCATCATCTGCTTTTTTTGGTAAGATGCTTCTACACTGAAATTCACATGCTTTTCTAGCAACTCGTTTTGGTGTTGCATTTTTACGGTCATAGAGAATTTCAAGTTACAAAACTCAACCATAATGTCAATGGATACTAAGCTTAAGCTTATCCGCAAATTTTTATTTACGAATACATTTGAATTGTTTGATGCCTGGACACTTAGAAACTAACTGAAGAGACATCGGTGGAATCTACAAATATTTATCTTTTTTTTATTATTCAACAAAAGAAAAATACATTAAGGATTTTAAAAGTTCATTAAAAAAAAACTACATTTACCTTAATCGCAGAGTCTTACATGACAAAGTAATTAAGAACATTAAAATAAAAAAAAACAATTTTAAGATTAAGTTGTGATTACCTAAAGAAAGTAACTCTACCTAAATAATAATAAGTTTCGAATATAATAAACTGGGGAGATGCCATCTGTACTCGAAGAAGCATTGAGCAAAACATTAATATTAAAATAGAGTAGAGTAAACCTGAGATTGTATCGAAGATAAATCCTTCATATTAAAATTACATCAGCGAATTCTTATTGTCTTTTCTTATATCAAAGTTCATGTCAGTCACAAATAGATCTCTTAGTTCTGAACCTCCTTTGGATTAAAGAAAAGGACGAGAAAAAAATACAGCTTTTATATCAATTTCTTAATTTGTCCGACGTTATTTATTTATTTGACGAATTGTAGGCTCAATTCACGAAGACACTTATGACCCTCCATGTAAAGAAGTTGATCCACATTACATTTATAAAGGCTCAAAGTCCTCCCTCACAATGGCATAGTGTGGAAATTTGATCGGGCGTTGGCCTCATTATTTGACAATAGTTCAAAATTTCGAGGTAACCCACCGTTAGTCCCCGTGTTACTTGCAAGAAAGCTATAAAATCTGAGTTTTCAAAAACATTTTCATGTATTATTCACAAGAATTATGTCGTCTTACTCAAAACAAGTAATGTACAAAAAAAATTTTAAGTCAATTCTTACTTAAATCAACAAAGAAAATTTTTATTTTAGCTACATTTAAAATAGTTACATTAATATAAATAGAAATACACTTGACAAATCACAACGATAAGTGTAATTAAATTTTAATAATTATCATTAAAGTATCGTATTGTCATCCAAAACAATCGTGTATATACAATTTCAGTTCAACTGAATGCTTTAAAATGTGAGAAAAATTCTTTTCAAGTTTTGACACAAGTCGCCAAAAGGGTCGCTAAGTCACCAAAAATGTTGCCAACGTGGCTGTATCTGTAATTCTTTAAATAATTAGTTTTTTTTAATCAATTAATTTTTTATAATTATTGTATTGTCATTCAAAATAATCATGTATATAAAATTTCAGCTCAATGGAGAGCTTTAAAATGTATTTTATTAACGATTGAAGATTCCACCAAGATAAATAAATAAATAAATATACAGAGAGTGTGAGCTATATAACAGTAGGAATTGTGAAAAACATATGGTTCCATTAGGTGTTTTTAAATGATTTATATATATATTCAATCATAAAGCACTAAAAGTTAAATATTCGAACAAATATTTCAAGACATCCTGTAAATAAATTTATTTCATAAGAAAGCTAAATTAGTAAAGATGTTTTCTTCAGATGCATAATTCCAAGAAAAGAAATCCCTTCGTTGCTAATAAATAAATGTAACAGAGGGAGGAGTCGTTAATTAAAATTTATATATACATTTTCAATGGAAAAATACAGATTCAAATTCATGAAATGAATTTCGGTTTTTTTACTATGCTATTGTGACTGTAAAGACATGAGTTCATTGAGCCCTCTGAATTGGGAATGCAGCCAATAGGATACCGAGAAACACCAAATTAGTTTTATGAGGACGGAACTCATCAATCATTCACGAATTGTTTTGATACATTCATATCGTAAAATAGCAAAAAAATCTATGCTCTGAGTTCAGCTTTTCAATTTCATTGTTGATCAGAAAATATATTCGTAAGATTTATTTTTCTTTAAAATGAAATATATTTATTTTATGATAGTTTGGAAAATTGTCTTGCTAGGAAGTATAACACTTTCTTGGATTTATTCCATCCGGTAATATAATATTAAAATACTCCTTACAAAGTCAAACACAAGTTTTGTACCTAAGATTCTTCCATTAAGTTAAATAATTCTTAGTATGGTGTAAAATGTTTGTGTGTGTGAAATTCAATAATTTCTCATCTTGCAGATCCCGATAATAATTTTTTCTAGAACACATTTTTTTTTCTTAAGGTACATATCGGCTTCAGAATGTCAAACCATTCTCTAAATGCAAATTATGGTGCCTTTTTAATGCAAGTTTTATAGACTTCTTCGTACAAGAAACAATACAAAAGCTTCAAAGCCTGTCGTTTCCACTATGGATTTACCTCCTAGTAGTATCAAAGAAGGGGGGAAAAAGCAACAAAATAAAGATGAATAAAAATGTCTTTAGAAAGAAGACATTTCTTAAATGATAAAGATCAATTGACACACAGACGAAAATAAAAGAACTCTTACAGCACTAGACAGATTGAGAACTGGAATAGTTAAATTTGAGGTAAATAATTTAAAATGCTTTGTTTTATCGTCACCATTACTTTAATATATAATATTGTTCAAACACAACACATTCTTTGTTTGTCAAAAGGTTTATAAAACCTCATCTAACTGAGACAAAGAGGAAAAGGAATATAACCACAACACTTATTAAAACCAAACTATAAAGAAAATTGAATTTTCAAGGTTTAATGGACAATATGTCTTTGTATATTTTTTTACAAACAAAGCTTTTAAAGAAACGAAAATCAGTTAAAATAACCATGCAATTACTGTACATAAATGCACCTTTTATTGTTTTTTAACTTTTTTTTAAATTTCAGAACATATTTCTTGATATCTTGAAACAAAATTTAAAGGAATCTTCGAGGAAAAAGTCATTATATTATTTTGCCAATTGAGAGAAATTTTGAAAATCAATCAGTTTACTAATGTTAGCTGTGTCAAGTTTAAGAGTTAAAATAACTCGATAAATTACTTGAAATTGTTTATAAACTTATTAAGAGTATTTTTTTAATTTATGTGTGTGATTTTGTTTGATATCAATAAAAAAAAACTTTTATTGATATTTAAACCTCTAAGTATCGACTACGTTGAACCGGGTTTTGCAAAGCATAAATGGATTATTTATGATATTTAGTGTCACCAGATTAGAAAAATATAAAAAATCTATTTTTAAGAATAGATTACAATAAAAAATTATTTAGTACAATATATTTCCGGTAAAATTAACTAGAATAAACTTTTTCAAAAATGTCTCCTTTTGGGAAAAATGCTTCTATTATAAATAATATTTGCCTGTCTATAACTCAGACCTCTTACAGAGGCTCAACTAAATTTTTTAAATATATAACTTGAGTGGTTTATACATGTTTTGACAACAGAGGGAGAAAATTTTTAAAAAAAAATCCAATAATTAGTTCTGGGTTGTAACTTAAAAAGTGAATTATCAAAATCATAGTTGAACCTCTGTACAGAGGTCTGACATACACAAACAAAATATTATTATAATAGAAGCATTTCTGACAAAAGGGAGAACATTTTGAAAAGGTTTTCTAAGTTAATTTTGCGAAATATTGATTTTTAATAACTTTTTTGTCAAAATGTCTTAAAACAATTTTATACATGTATTCTAATCTAAGTGACACTAAATATTATGAAAATTATCCTCTTATGCGCCTTTTTAAAATCACGGTTCCGAACGTAGTCGGATACCTTAAAGCAGTGCTCCGCAACCTTTTTATCGCTGCGGACCGGTCAACGTTTGATAATTTTACCGCGGCCCGCTGGGAGGGGACATAGATTGTTTATA
This sequence comes from Trichonephila inaurata madagascariensis, assembly GCA_019973955.1. Lineage (NCBI taxonomy): Eukaryota > Metazoa > Arthropoda > Arachnida > Araneae > Nephilidae > Trichonephila > Trichonephila inaurata. Next base: position 87,037 of record BMAV01007718.1, read on the forward strand.
TTTTAGATTATTTTGATTTTTAGCAAAATGTATTTAATTTGGTATTTATACATAAAGAATTAAGGTAATTAATAAAATTTAATTCTATTTAATTATGCCTTCAAAATAAAATACAGTCAACCAAAAATAAATAAAGTGATTTAACATTTTAACTTACTAGAACGTTAAATCAACGAGAACCCTGAGCTTGCTTTGCAATGAGACGGTTCCATCTGGGGGGGAATCGGAGACAATGACACCCGAAGTGTGTTGCTTATGTCCAGCTTTATTCCGTTGCTTGTTTTGGTTTCTGTTACTGCAGAAAACCCCACTTCCCCAGATAGGTCTTTGTGAAACGACATTCACACGTGCATTCGGCAGCTGTGTATTTGAGAATTAAGGCTGGCCGCCCCGCAACCCCTTTTGACCAAAGAAATCTGATTCCACCGACCGGAGGATGAAACAAGAAGCTCCCAAAAGGGCCGGGTCCCCGAGAAAGGGAGATGCTGCCCCTCCCCTCGAATGGGGTGGAGAGAAGGGAATGCTTTGACCCAGGGGGAGCCGGCGAGAGAAAAATAGAGATGCTCCTAACTGAAAGAGAAAATAGTTAGTGTTTTCTTTTCTTTTTTTTGCATTTTAAAACATTAAAAAATTTATGTTACTACCTTCCAACCTTTTTAAAAAAAAAAGTAATGAAAATGTAATAATTTGGTGTATAGAACTAGGAATTTAAATTCAGTTGGAATGAAACGGGTGGCCCGGTACCATTTGATCCGCGGACCGGGGGTTGCGGAGCACTGCCTTAAAGCATGCTCATTCCAACAATGCCATTTACATGAAAACTAGTTTTAAGCCCTTTCAATTTTCTTTCTTAGCATATTTTATCTTAAACGTATATATTGTGCTGACAAATATCAAACCTGTTGTTTGTTTTCCTTCATTTATGCAACAATCTTTTACTCTTATTTGCATTGTTTTCTGAAGAGTTGGTATAAAAAAAGTAGACAGTAAAAAGAAATACTTAAGAAATTATACCGGTATATTGAGTATGACACAAAAGTATGTGAACATATTCACAAAGTGCTTAAAAAATAATATTGTAAAAAATTACATAGTGAATTCGAATGTGCACGGCAAGAATAGGATACGACAAGTGAGTATATCTCCTATTTTTCTGGTAACCAGAGGATCTTTTTATTTCGACCCCAAAAAAAAAAAAATAACATGAATCTCGTACGTTCGAAAGTTTTATATATATATATATATATATATATATATATATATATATTTAAATATATATAATTCAATCACAACACAGGAATCAATATAAAAAAAAAAAAACGAAACTAAATGAATCCTATAACATAAAAATCCCATTTCGAATAACAATGGCGAATATAGAAAGACAAAAAATTTCCCAAAGTTTTCAAACAAAATTAAAAAAATTTTTTAAAATAAAAAATATATATATATATATATTGTTTTCTTTAAAAAGTAGTTTATATTTAAATATAACAGCTGGTCACCCAAAATTCAAAAATACGAAGGAAGCATCTGTACGCTCATGATGGCATATACAAGTGATTAATATTTCTACTCAGGTGTACAGCATTGATGCTGATAGTACCACCAACAAATGCAATAAAAAAAAGAACAGAATAATGTTTTGAAGTCCCAGAATTTCTTTACGTGCGGGGTTTTTGAAGTGAAAACTTCTATAGCCGTTGGACTTTTTGATAGGGGAAAAGTTATGGGCGCTCACGACATACTCATGTGTTATGTTAAACTATTAGATGAACCAATAATGGTAAACTATGCATCAAATCCTCAAAATATTCTTCCACGTGATGATGAAATAATTGAAAGTACAAAAAGTCTAAGTATTGTTGAAATTAATGATGACAATGAAAAGTAATGCAATTAAAACAATGCCAAAAATCAAGTAATATTAGGTTATATATCCGACTACGTTTAGAACCGATTTTGCAAAAAGTGTAAAAACGAATAATTTTAAATATTTAGTGTCACATAGATTGAATACACGTATGGAATTGTTTTAAGTATTGTTGTTAGAATAAAATTGCCTTATTCAATGCATGCTGGCAAAATGAATTTAGAATTATTTATTTTCAAAACAGCCCCTTTATGGAAAATGCTTCTATAATACTATATTTTGCCTATATGTAGCTCCAGGCCCTGTGCAGAGTCTGGACTATATATAAGATGCTTGAAAATATTTAACTTAGAAGTGATTTATCTGTAAATTTAATACATCTAAGTGAGAATTTTAACGAAAAAATAATCGATAATTATTTCAATTCAGGTAACCCTGAAAATAATGTGAATTTTTTAAAATCCTAGTTCAGGCTCTCTTGAGAAGTCTTAGCCATGTATATGCAAAACATTATTTTACAGAGGCATTTTTCATAAAAAGGAGAACATTCTTTGAAAATAACAATTCTAAGTTCATTTTTTGCCAAAGAAGCTGCATTTAAATTTAATTTTTATTGTAATAAATATATATAAAACAATTTTATACGCTTATTCTGATCTAAAAAAAAAAACATTAAATATTAAAAATATTCGTTTGTAATTTCAAGAAGCTATTAATTCCGAACTTAGCCGGATACCTTGGTATATAAATACAAATAATGTCTATAAATTAGGTATGATTGTATATTAATTATTTCAATGGATTCAAATTCATGTGGACGTCATAGTCAGTTACATAACTGAGTCACGTGGCTGGCCAATCCCAGCCCAAATTAATGCACGGTCACAATTGAGAAGTAAATATAATCACGCGTTTCCAGCCAATTAGTTCTACGTGCTTCTCACAAGCGTTAAACCCCTGCTTTTAAAGAAACCTTCTTTAGAAAGTGCCATACATTGTCAACGATATAATAATGCAATAGTTGTTCAAAATGTACACGCTAGAATTTAAAAAGTATCGTAAAGTTTTTAATTTTGAAAACTGTTTGAAGAATTTTAACACGTGGAACCTACCCAATCATACGTGAACTTTTACCCAATCATATATCAAATTTAATGCAAGTTAATTTAACTTTTTACAAGCTGAACAACTAGTGTAGTCAATTTTTCTAATCATTGTGGGAAACACGTGTTTGCTGTTATCATGTGACTACTCACAACCTAACCAATAACTGTATTTATATTTTGTCATGAACTTGTACAGTTCGTAATATGGCTTTGAACAATGAAAACCATATGTACCATGTATTATTAATTGTGCCATTTCCGAGTACTCATAGGGATGCAAAACCAGATTGATGTAGATAATTTTAATTACATTATGAAATTTCAAAGTTTAATACTAAAAGTTCTAAGTTTTAATTTATCGGCAGTCTCTATAACTCGCCAATTTTTTAAATTTTATTTATTTATTTATTTTCATGAACAGCTTCAATATGACTCGAGAAATAATTTAGAATCTATCCGAAATGATTTCAAATTTTAGCAAATGTTATAGAGATTCACATTATTCTTCCAAGAATTCGTGCTCGTAATGAAATGCACCGCAGCCAGCGGATGCAGTTTGAGGAGGATGCAAAAGTAGCTTCGACTATACAGATTGCACCAGCCTCATCACATCATTATGGCGGGACGACGGTGGAAATGGTAGTGTATTTAAAGTTACGATGAACTCGCCATCAGGTACCCATCACCCAAACAATGTTTGTTCCACACCTATTCTACTGCCGCTCACAGGGCGAATATACGAAAATGTCCAAAATTTATATCACCAATTTTCCTCAAAATCAGAAGTATATGTTTCTGCGGCACATTGGTAAAGCGAATTTATCGCACTAAAATACTTTTAAAGATGATTCATGTTTCTGCCTGCAACACACGTGATTGGATTTAGGTCTGAGTAGGGGTTTGGTAATCCGAGGGAAAGAAAGTTTCCAAAACCCAGGATTGGTCCCGGGATTATGCTTGGACGATTTATTAAAAATACTTCGCACAATGAAAGGCGAAGGAAATGTGCACAAAACCGGATGAACATTTAATCAAAAATTGCTTTAATATGAATTTTATTGAAATAAATAAAACCCAATTCCATCACAAAAACAAACAAAAAATAGTACATAACGAAATTTAAAAAAAAAAAAAATTCTTCACTCTAATGTAAACAAGCCAAAAAAGTCACAGCTTTGTCCAGAAAGTATATAAAATAAACTTTTTTGACCTCTACGGACCATTATATTATATACTTTTATACCACGGCATGTATTCCCATGAATGGCTTTTATTCATGAGAAAGCGCTTTTATAACTTTTCACGTATTGTTATGAATCACCTTGAATTATGTTTCAAAAGCATCTTAAGTCATAAACTGAAATGATGTGAGTAAGTATATTCCACATTTTTCTGGGGCAGCAAAAATTCTCTCGTGGACCACCACTTTAGCGAAATTTTATCCAGTGTATCATCGTTCAGGACTGCTTCTATTTTGTTACAAAATCAAATCTTCGCCAAAATAAAACGCCAGTTCTGATTCCTATACCTTTGGCCAAGTATTATTGTCATTAAATAGGAGTAGGTTCTTTTTTCTCAGTAGCCTACCACGTCCTCCCCTTTCAAAGAGTATTGATTTCGGAACTTTTACTTAATGTAGCGTCCCAACCCAGCACTCGCCCTGGTGCCCTCACATACCCCTTTGATAACTTTTATTTCTAAATTTCTGGCCACCTTTAATGTTTCCTGTGTAAAACTTATCCAGTTACTGAATCATAATGTAAATCATTTTCATGTGTTACCCATTTGAAATCGAAGGATCCAGCTGCACGAGCCGTTAGCAACGCAAAATGGGACTTAGTGCCCTAAGTCTTCCAAGCGGCGTCCCCTGGCTGAACACCAAGTATTTAATTGAAGAAGAAACTGTGGGACAAAAACTGGTTTCTCTGAGATGCTGCTTTGGTGTTATTGGTGCGCTGCGATCCAATTTAGATCTGAACGATTGCCTCCCCATAATGAAAATGACAGCTGAATATATTTCTTTGCTTATAATTGCACAAAAAATTCTACGTACATAATTTATAAACAAAATATAAATTTCCTAAAATTAAATTCCCCTAGGAGAAAAAATTTGGAGTAAAATACCAAAACATGCACCGGTGATAAAAAGTAAATCCAGGGAATTATTTATTTTAATTCCGGAGATTTCGCAAATCGTTCAGACCCTGGGCCAAACCCCTGGGGCCCTGGAGACACGTAAAACGAGTTTGTCTTAACTGGCTGCTTCATAACAGCGCACAGCCCCTCCCCAGCTATATCAGTTTTGCGATACCACGTACCACTCCTGCAATTGCATTCCAGTACGCGCGTTGCCAGTATATGACCTCTGGAAGTTTGGAGCCTATTGTACTTCCTTGTTTCAGATGATGTCTGAGGCTAAGCAGGACAATGTACTACCCCACGTGGCACAATACACAATGTTCACATATTCCTATACGATTGTATTGTTGCCTGATTTACCTTCTCGATCTATCGCCTATCGAACACATCTGCTCATTAACTGGAAATCGACTATCTAGCATACACCTCTCAGCTGCGCATGAAGCAATTAATAGCAGTGCATGATGGCCAGACAGTCAAACCATTATATCCTGACAAGCATTCAAAGCCTTGTTTTGTTCAATACTAAGGCGTGTAGCAGCAATTCGTCAGATAATGTGGTTACGTTGAATGTAGATTGTACTTACTCTTCTCCCTTGCCTCACAGAGAAAAAATTACTGTATTTTCAATCGTGTTATCTTTTAATACATTTATCTCAAGTAAATAAATTTAGCATAGGTATCTTTGTCCTTTTGGCATTACATTTTTGAAGGATTTGTTTCTTAATAATGCAAAATAACCTTAACTTGAAGCTAATTATTAGCCCAATTTATCTCCCTCCATATCAAATATTGGTAAATAAGGTAATTCTTTAAAAGAAATCTAAACAATGTTTAAGAGATCAAAAGTAGAAGTTTGTTGATAGGTTTGAATATCAGGTACTGGTATCACTGTGGATCAGTACTGACCAGAACTCTGAACTATGAGATCAGTTGCCAATCTCTGTATATATCTTGTGTAGAGAATGGTACTAATTTAAAATATTCAAACTCTTTAGAATTTTTTGCAGATAAATACGTCTCTAGGGGAATAAATATCTGTACGGAAAATATTAAATTAGGAAATTAAACAAAGCAAACATTTTGTCTTATTTTGTAAAACCCGGCTTGCAAATATTCCCCACTTCTTCTCTTTTAGTTTGTGTGAAGCAAAAATCCTCACTGGGACAATACTTAAAAAGTTTCCAAAACGTACATAAAAGTTCTCTAAAATTTTCTACAAAATACAAGAAAGTAAAACAAAGATGGAGCGGACTATTGGATCACGGGGAAATTGTCTGAGAAATCACATTTGCTTGAGAGTTTTCGTCTGTTATGTGTCTGGGGTGGTGCTAAAAGTACGTGGTGATGCACATTTCTATTATATTACTATAAAACTTTATGTACTAAACTTTTTCAAACAAATAATTTTTATTAATATTGTTTTGTGATTCTGCTCTTTGACAATCTCGAAGACGCAAAAGGAAATGTATAGCATTTCCGCATTATTCGAAAGTTTAAAACTAAACTTCTGAATTACTGAAGAATACCTTCCACGCAATATCCAGTTTAATGACGTCGTAAATTCCATAATGTATGCATTTACCACTGAATATTCATTTCCCATGAAATATCGTACCATAATATTTTATTATTATTATTCAGCTTCTGGCTTACGCCGCCTGAATTTTTTCCTCTTATTTCTTTATAAACCACATCGTTCATAAAATGCTTCATTTTCTACACATTGCGTATTCATAAAACTGTGTTTCATTTTAAAACATGAATTTATTTCTCCAGGACAGTACGTCATGCAATGTATTTTTCTAATCCAGGTGTGAAGAAATTTTAAAATGTAAATGCGGAATATCAGATTACCTAATTCAAATCGACACAAAATTCTAAATTTAATTTTGATACCATTTTTTTAAAACTAATTTTTAACTCAATTCCATAACTTTATTCTATATTCTATTAGATTTATTATTTAGAATTTTAATATAATTATTTATTCATTATTTAATCTAATTAAAATCTAATTATTTTTATTTTTATCTTCCAGAGAAATAGAACATGATATTGCGTACTCACCACGTTCTTTTTTTCAGCTTAAGGTCTATGGAGAATGGTTGTAGAAGCAAATGAAAAAATTTGTTGAGTGTATCTGGGATCTATAAAGGAAATTCAATTTTAACGTCGGAATAAAAAATTTCGAGAAGGGAATTTTAATTTTGAAGTTGAAAGAAATCCTTACAACTAATGGGCATAGATGATTTTACAGCATTGGGAGAGTTTGGACTCCGTATAACAAGTAGAGAGCCAGCAGCTAGAATCGCGCGCAAATGACAGTACGGAAATATAAATGACAGGAAAGATTTGTTGAGAGGTTATTTCAGTTCTACAGGAGTTGATAGCTCAAAACAGACTCTCTCAGCAACGATTAAGGTTAAGTTAAAGCTAAGCTCCCTATCATAGTGCGTACATATTAAAATTCAAAACTGTCATTCGATAATTTCTCAAAAGAAAAAGTCATTTTCATGTGGAATTGAGATATTAATTATAAATTCAAACATCTAATTATGGGAATTTGTGCATCCAGTCATCAACTGCTATTGTCTAGAGTTTAACTTTCCTCTTGAAAATTCGAGATATTTGTTCAGAAACATGTTAAATATAATACATATCTATAAGAGTCATCATATTTAGGTGAGAAAATGTTTTAAATATTGAGTAGGAATGATGAATAAAATATAATAAAGCAAACAATAATAATACATAGAAATAAGAGGAGAAACTGTTGATCGTAATTCAGAATCAGAAAGAAGTAAGATATGCAGACAATATTCGGTATTTTTTTTGCTTTAAATACATATCGGTAATAAATCGCCAAAACATTTCTACGGACGTATCGCAGATATATATCTTTTTTGTTCAGAGAAATATATCTTTTCTTACTCTTTATCTAGAGAGAAAGTATATAAACTGTAAATTTGTTAGAAATATGTTTTATACTATACCTAAGGGATAAATTCTGATCATTTTCCATTACCAAAATGGACTTGTTGTTATCCAAATGGAGCCAATGGCATGCGTTTAATGTGAAAATACTTAATATTTTTCTTTCCTTAGATATTGTATAGTTATTTCTTATGTTTTAACTTGCAAATTTGTTATTATTTACCAATATTTTTGTGTTTAATCAGTGTTCGTTTTCTATTTTATCTCTATATAAAGTTTTTAAAGTCTTCTTAATGCTGCAAATTTATTTGTCATGCTACGCAAGGCCCCAAACTTTTCCTCTCATGGGAACCCCTAGAACTTCTGAAGGTGCTTTCGCGCAACCCCTTCTAGAATCCAGTGTTTTCGTGGAAACCCCATTCCATAATTATGCTACTTCGAAGAATATATCTCAAAATAATATTTAAAGAATATCAACATGTTACGGCACTTTGTGTAAAATAAAAGCTTTAGTGTCATGCATTTCATTACGAAAACACATCTATTTTTAATATAATTTTACTCTGATTATTAATTTTAGATCCAAGTGTCAATTTATCCATGCATTATTTAATAAATGGATACGTGTTTATTTTTTCACATAAACCGCCAAAGACTAAGTCTAGCTTAAAGTACTTCTCAAACCCATAGGGAGTACCAACCTACTTGAGGCGCGAGCCTGCTGAAAAGTCGAAAACAAAAAGATGTTTTAAAAAATTATGAATTTACTGAAAGTAAACAAAACGCAATGTATATTCCGACATAAAAAAATAAAATACATATTTGCGCTGATATATTATGAATCTCTTATACATGTATCAGTGTGATACACAATGTATTTTATAATTAATTTAACATTACTATGTTAAGAGCAAGTTTATTAATTACCAGTGACTCTATGGGCTTGTCATATATATAATTAAAAACAAAAATTAACATTTATCTCGATAATTGTGGTACGGTTTATAATGAATCCCTTAACTGCCGATTAAAAGTTATGCGATTTGCTTCCCAATGCCAACCGTTTTCCACGTAGGCACACATATGTGATGTATGGGAAGGAGAGGAATAAAGAAGCAAAATGATCTGAAATAAGTAAATCCTTCGCAAACATTTTCTGTTGTTATTTTATTGCATCTAAAAAATTAATATAATTTTATAATAAATAAATTATATAATAATTTATGATAGCAATGCACAGAAAGTGTCGTACTGAAAGACTTAAATATACGTCAGGGGAAAGCGTACCATTTCTTTAGTTTAGCGAGACGTTTATATACCGCCAGCGCGCATATAAGTTAAAGCAAGTCGTAAATTTAGTTTGAAGGCCGGTAAATATAGAATTATTGAATTTAATGTACGTAATTGTGTGAGGGGGGGGGTGTGAAGAAAATAATGATTGGGAATATTGGTCGCGAAAATTGGGTAACTTTGAGAAGTTAATTGGTCTATTGTGATTTACAGTAACCCAATACTTATGCGTGACGGAACCTGTTTAGTACCTAGTTTTTAGAAGCACTCACGTTGAGAAATATTTATGGAGGTTTTGACAAAACGCAACGCTTTGAATGGCATTGGAAACGCTATAGCTGTATGTGAGCAAAACCGGAGTATTTCTGTGTATTTTAAATTTCTTTAACCTAAAATTTGATGCTGTTCTGTCTTGAATTTAGTTTATAAAATGCATCAAATCGCCGGATATGTTGATAAGTTGCTTCTTCCTTCATTGGTAGTGTTTTACCATTGTGAAACCGGTTTAGCTGGCAAGGTACTTGTTAAATTAACTTATAAAGAAATTATCTCACTGATGAGAAACAATGGGTAAATGCATTCTGTAGACGATCTATATAGATACTGTGGTCACTATATAAACCTGATAGAGAACGTAAATTACTCTTGTAGTACATATTTATTTCTTCTTTTTCTGAATTTCATTAGACCGTAAACCCCGGAAATGTTCTACGCAACCTGAAAATTGAAAGTGAAACACAGTTTGTAAAACCACCTGCGAACAAACCACCTGAATTACTTATCATCCTGGAACTCCAATGTAACGCCAAATCGCCAACCTTTAGCACTTGAAATTGCTTGTGCAACGCCATTTGGTAAACTCCTATGTATTACCGATGGACTGTCTAATGGCACAGGATTATAAGGGGAAACATTCAAAAAGAACTTACAGAAGTGTGAAATTTTATCAGGAAATGCTTAAAGCAAACGGTATTTACATACTGTTGATCACATCTGGAATCTGAGGACTTCCCTTAATATGCCATCTGTACCAAACGTAACCAACCTCTGTAAGATTGCTCTTTCCATGACTATTAAATGGACAAACTCACAGCCGAGCTTTGGAAATATAAGTTTCTTATGTAACATCGAAAGTTCAGTCATGCACGCGAATAACAAAGGAATGCTGATACAGGATACGTGGTTTCCTCTATGCGCAGCCAAAAGCGACGGAATAAAAATTTTGAATTACAACAGAGAAAGCATTGATGAAAAATATTGCTTGAAGAGGCAATCTAAATTGAATCGCTAGCATTTCAAAACGAGAAGACTTGAAATTTAGTTTTTCTCCTCCGCCAAAAACGTACAAAAAGTACAAAAGTTAGTTATATCTCACTACGTTCGGAACCAGACATTTGAAAAATGTACAAATTAATGAATTCTACTATTATGCCACTTTAGATTAGAATTACATGCGAAATTGTCTTAAAAGGACATTTTGGATACGAAAAATATTTTAAACACAATATTTCTGGCAAAATTGAACTAGGATAACTTTTTTCAAAAATCACATATGGTGCAAATGCTTCTATTATAATAATATATTTTGCCTTCAGGAGAGTAGCCTCAATCTCTTGCACAGAGGGTTCACTATGTGGCCCCTGAAAATTCACAAATATTTTCCTGAGTTACAAACCTGAATGAAACAAGTGACGGGCGTTTTTTCTTCTTAAAAATTTCTCCCTCTTGTTGTCGCAACATGGACAAACCCACTTCTGAGTTATATATTTCAAAAACTTTTTTTGAGCCTCTGTACAGGCCCTGGTTTATATACAGGCAAAATATTACTATGAATAAAATATTTTCACAAAAGGAGAAACATTTTTGAAAATGGGTCATTCTATGTTCATTTTTTGTCAAAATATCTCTTACTTAAATAATTTTTTATTCTAATACTATTCTTAAAACAATTTTATATACATTTTCTTATGTAAGTGACACTAAATATCATAAATATTATCCATTTATACGCTTTTACTAGGTTCCGAACGTAGTCGGATACTCTTATTGCATCTCGAACACACTTGAGTACTTTTAAAGCAAAATAAAACAAACAAAACCATATTTAAATATTATAAATGTTTTTAGGACCTGAAAGTATCAATAAATACTCATTATTTAACTAGCAATATTTAAAAATACCCTACGAAAATTTACAAAACTCACAATTATAAGTGAAATTTTAGTAATATTTTTGAAAACTCTAGAGCAGTTAGAGGAAAAAAAAGAAACAAACCTACACTGAAAAGTACATGGAAAACAAATTAAAAGCATTTATCTAGAAGATTTACTAAAATTTGGGTAATGTTTTGGCCAAAACCTTTTGGTAAAAGTTTTAGAGCAGATTGAATAAACATTATAGTAAGAAATGTTTCATCTCTTATGAGACCGTTCCTTAAAATAACAAGCCATAACCTCAAAAAGTACTTGCATAATAAGAATTTTTTAAGTGTACATTCTCTAGAAACTAACATAAATATCAGTTTCAAAACGTGTTATAGAAATATACCTGTAAACATTCTTGGAGTTATCAGACCTCGCATGCATAGATTTTGAGCAATTTTTAAATGCCCCTGGTATATACTGCAAATGTAGCCACTTCTGGTTTTTCTAACTTATAAAATTCATTGTAATCCTAGCCTTCTAGGGTAGCGTAGAAACAAAAACAAAATATATTTCCCTAAATCCAAAGATAATCCAATAAAAATTAGAAACAAAATACTTGTTTTGACCGAATTTGGTCATTTCAACGTGTTCGGATACCTTAAATACATGTAAAATGCCAGTTTTACAATTTAAGTAATGAGTATAAACAGTTGTATATTAGTTATATTAAAAATAAACTCAAACGAAAATATAAAACACCGTAAAACATGTAAACATTTTTGTTTCGTACAAAGCGGAAAATGCTGAATTAAAAATTCATAACTGTCCCTTTACAGTCCTTTCTTCCGGGCGGTTTTCTTAAAAATATTCTTACTTTGATTGAAGAGCTCCAATAATAATTTCCATTATTCGTACATTTTGGTCATTACAAATTTAAGGAACCCGCCATGTTCCTAAAATTTAAACATTCATCAGAAATATGCCGACCTTAATTAGGTCGAAGATGGTTTCAGAATAATGATAAGAGTCATCTTAAAAAGGAAATATAGATGAGACTACAATTATATTAATGTATCGTATTCGTTCCATTAAAGTCTAATTTTCTCATTTCGATTACTTTAATTTATATTCCCAATATTTACAAATTGCTAATATTACACGGATTAAAATGATTATTTATATACAGAAATGTTAAGAGAGGAAATTTATTTAAAAAAAGGTAACAAAATAAATTAAAAATAATTTTGTTCAATAGCTATACATTTATAATAATTTATACTACCGTAAAAATACTAATATTTTAAATTAAAAAAATTATTTCCTTTTGCTGTATAAATGTACACCTTTATGGATTATCTTTCAAAAGAAATGTTCAAATTCCTCAGGGTAGATTTTTCTTTTCTTTTCGCCCTTTCATTTCTGCCTTAGAAGCAAAATGGGAGAGGGGAATCCTTTTTGACTTATGTGTTAAGAAGAAACACTATACTGTTCGAATTAATTGGGGAAAACATGTTTTTCTTGTTTGAGTTGGTATATGATTACTATTGATGTCCTGAAACACCTCAAACCCGTTATATTTGCCTTTAGATAGTGTGACAAATCGATTTTGACTGTAATTTATTCTTTTTAATGTATCAGAAGCTCAGCTGTGAGCCTTTCAGTGGGGCAGCTGGTAATATCAATTTTGCATTATGTATAAGACATGTTACTTTTACTTGTTCAAGGATGGATATTACCCCCGAGGAACCGTTTTAAAACTAATCCCTCCTGCCCAACATGCCTCTGCCAGACTGTGAGAGATATGCACCGCGGCAGTTAGTATGATCGAATTAATTTTTTTTTAAAAACGTTTCAAAATTCTGGATCATCGTCTCCAAAAAGAAAAGGAAATGTGGTTCCAAGTGGAAAACTACTCCAAGAATTGATAAAATTTTTATAAGAAGTAGCAAAATAAATCCAAGTTAGACAAGCATAGACCTTTGAAAGGATTTAATGGATAATGGTATTGAAGTTAGTACTCTCAACTGCACGGAAAAGGCTTCTGGAAGGTGTCCTTAAAGGCACAAGACAGAGGAAAAAAATTATTTCACCTTAAAAATGATGAAAAAACGTTTAGGATGGGCCCAAAAAATATCGAACATGGACTGTTAACGACTGGAAGAAGGTGATTTTGTGAGTGATGAAACATTTATTTGTGCAGAGATACAAATCAAGTGTTGTCAGATGAAGTGAAGTTGAAACTTTGTTACCAGATAATATTCAACAAATTGTAAAACACCCTTCCCAACAGATGTTTGGGTTTTTTCCCCAACAAATAGCCCTAGAAGCTTAGTTCTTCTTAAATACATAATGAATTCTGTCAAATATATAGACATATTATGTAGGAAGATTGTTCCGTTCATGGAAACATTTGTTAGAACATTTCATCATAACTTGACCCCATCAAGCAGTTCGAATTTGGTGCGCATACTTTAAGCAAGTGCGGAAAATAGTGGCAAAGGGTCATTGACTGTGACTTAACCTGTTCAACACTGATGGCATATTCTCAAGAATCATTTCGGTAAGATGAATCGCACGACAACATATCAGATGATAAAAAGGTCTATACTAGTGTTTTTCCAAGATGATGAAATTAGAACATGTAAGTGCTACCTAGTAAAGTTTTAAATGCCGCAAGAAAGGCTTAGTGCTGTAAAATGCTTCTGCCAAAGGGAAAACCTACTGGGTAAATTAATATACAGATTTTTCAGTCTGTTTATGGTAAGTAGTGATAAAAAATCTAAGGGATTAGAAAAAATCACTTTTTTCCTAATTGTCCCAATTAATTTCAACAGTTCGATTTATAGTACGAGTTATTGAGCTATGGTATGTGTGTTAAATGACATGGATGACATTTGTGTTTGTACCCGATCTTCCAAGAAAAAAATGCGAATCATTAAGGATATCTTTTAGGGATATCTTAGTATTATATCGAAAAATGAAAAAAGCAAGTGGAAAAAGAAAATTCTAATGATCTGCATTCCCATCTAACCGCTTGAATAGTACAACAGGAGTAAAGCAATAACTATCTAAACAGGCCTGGAACATATTTTTGTTGACATAGATAGACTATTTCTATTATTGCTTAAGTTTTTTAATAAATTCAAAGTTGATTAAAGAACTCTTGGGAAAACAGTGAAAAATAAACATATCCTTATAACATTTCTTCAAATGATATTATGTTTCGAAATTTTCAACTATTTTAAATGCTCATTTCTTCGGAATTGTATAATCTTGTTGTGTGTGTATAATATCTTTTTAACCACTAAAAAATAATTAATCCAATTATACCACGCAATTGCTCTACAAAACAATGACAATCGCGGAAATAATGGAATCTTTAGTCCCTTAACATGTTAAAAAAAAAGCTAAATTAAGAAGAAATAATTTAAAATTTTAGAGACAAAAATAGCTACCTCCCAATTGACTTTAAATTGTGAAAAATTTGATTCTGTGTTCATTTATGTTTTCAATTTCCGGTTATTAAAAAAGCCAAAGAGATACATTCATTAATTTATAGATTAAAAATGCTTATATATTTATGTTAGTTCTACTGTAATTTAATGAGAACTTTTTAAAAGAAAAACACATTTTTTTCACTAATAAGATATTGAAAAAAATCTATTCTTTACTGATGAAGGCAAATATGAGCAAGGGTACAAACTTTTTTGTATATTGGATGAAACACGCGCATTAAAACTGCAGTGTATAACATTTTACTGTGATAGAAGTAGGTTTACAACTGTATGGTATCTAAATTATAATAAAAGAGATTGCAGAATATATAAAATCTAGAGGGCTGCTTCATAATATATATATATATATAATTTCCGAAAATATAAACATATTTTTTATTACATTTCGGTGATTTTTTTTTTCAATAAAAAAGAATATTCTATTGATTTCAAACCCTGAGGCACAGAGATTTTGGGAAGACGAAAGTACCTGAGAATAAGATAGTTCAGATGTAAAATGGTCTCTGTGGCCATTTTCAGCTCTAAATTATGCTTATTTTCAAAAGTTAATTACTTTTCCATTAATTTTTCGTTGCTGTGATATTAGGTTAATTTAATACAAAATGAGAAAAAGAAACAAAACACAGTACTTATTTATAGGCACTTCTCATTGAGTTAAAACACTTAAATTTATCCAAAACCATGTAAAATAAATTGTTAAACGTTGAAAAGAATTTGGGATTTTCAGTCCCTTGCTTATAAAATGTAAAAAATATTATCAGTGTTAGGCTTAGGAATGCATGCCTAAAAGAAATGGAAAAATTGTAGAAGAGCTTCATTTATAATTTTTATTGGTACCATATACAAAATTTTCTTCCTTTTTTAAATCATATTTTATTATTCAGTTTAAGACAGCTATGTAGAACGTAATAATAAATTGAATTTCTTTTTTTTAATTTTTATTTTATCAAGAGATAAATTTGCAGAGAGAGAGAGAGAGTAAAAGCAAATACACAATATTTAAAGAATTCTTTTAGCTGCAAGTAGTTTTATCTAATTACACTCAGAAGCTATTTTTCTGCCTATACATTTTTAAAAAAAATTTATTTTCAGTTATTTATTCCACTAAAAGTTTCTTAAAATTGTTTTTACGGTCTTAAATTTTTTATGCTCTGATATTTTTAATCAAAATTTCGTATATACTTAACGTTTAGTTTTTCCTTCTTCTTTGTTTTACTTTATGCATTTTTTGTGCGCGTGTTACTATTTGATTAAATACTTAATTCTAGGAGAGAAAAAAACAGTTTATTTTAAGTAAAGCAATTGGAGCACAGTTTTAACAGCTGGCGTTGCTTAGGGCGCGTAATTACGTGACAGACTTCTTAGAAAATACCGAAAAGTTTTATTTTTGAATTTAAGGTATCCGACTACCCTAAAATCATGATTTATTTTCAAAAATTTACAATTTTTTATGATTTTATTTTATAGGCCATCTTATTAGCTTTATAACAATACAAAGTTTTTTATTTTCGCTCCACTAGAACGAAAACTACATCGTTTTAGTAAAAGCAGATGCCATAACTTTACACAAGTTGTCAAACATCAAAATGTATTTTACTCGAAATGTGTTTTTTTCGAAAAACTCAAACGGGGACAACGATTGCTCAAAAAGTTTTGAAAATAATTGGCTGAATTTTTTTTGCTTATGTTCTGCATAACAGTAGAAGTGTTTTGACCTTCAGATTTATCAATCACTGTTTTATTTCGTGCAATTTGTAAATTCCTTTTTATGAATATAGTCAATGTTTTTAAGCAATTTCATATAATCACTAAAATAAAGTGCTCTAGTTTTTGTAAAAATTAAAATATCTCTTATCCTGAAGGTCACTTCAAACATGAATAACAAAGTAACAAATTAAAATTGAAAAATTAAAAATTTGTTCATAATATCTTTGTACAGAGCGGGCCCCGTTTATGTAATTTTTTTGCTAGTTTTTTACCATTTTAATAATAATAATTTTTTTTTTTCAATTTTAGGATTTTTTCTTAAAATATACTAAATAAATAAAAAAAATCACAAAAAAGTCTCCATGTCTCCATTTTTGCAAAAAAAAGTTGTCGCAAGTAGTCGGATACCTTAAGAAAATCCATTGAGTATGAAATAATGAAGTTAAGTTTTTCATGCAAATTTTGGAAGAAGTTTGGCCCATCAGTCCTTCAGTGGGTGTGACCAACTATAATCCGAGTCTCGGATTCAAATTTTAATTCTATTAAAGACAGCTGTGTTGAACAATGATATCAATCAATTTGTTCAAAAAAGTCTCAATGTTCATTAGAACAATGTTCTGTTTGAAAAGTACTATGCGCGAACATATTCTGCCAAAAGCAGTTTAAAATAATTACGAAAAATTACATAGTGGAATTTGAATGTGCACAAAAGAATAGATACGACAAAGTGAGTATATCTCTTTTAAAACTAGAGGATCTTTGATTTCCGACCCCCAAAAAAAGATAAATATGAATCTCGTACGTTCGTAAAGTATATATATGTTATAGAGTATATATATATATATATATATATATTTTCTAAATATATATAATTCAATCACAACAACACAGGAATCAATATAAAAAAAAAAAAATTGAAACTAAAATGAATCCCTATAACATAAAAACTACCTGAATAACAATGTATGTAAATATAGAGTACAAAAATTCAACGTTTTCAAAACAAAATTAAAAATTTTTATAAAATAAAAAATGTATATATATATATATATATATAAGTTTTCTTTTAAAAGTAGTTTATATTTAAAATATAACAGCTGGTCTAAAATTCAAAAATACGAAGGAAGCATCTGTAATGCCCATGATGGGCATATACAAGGGATTAATATTTCTACTAGGTGTATGCTACTGATGCTGATAGTACCACCAACAAATGCAATAAAAGAAATAGAATAATGTTTTGAAGTCCGCGAATTTACGTGCGGGGTTTTGAAGTGAAAACTTCTCATAGCCGCTTAAGTAATTTTTGATAGGGGAAATGCTATGTCTGCGCCACGACATACCTATGTGTTAGTGCTTAAACTATTAGATGGAACCACAATGAAAATCCAGTGCATCAAATCCTCAAAGCCTATTCTTCTCCACGTGATGATGAAAATAATTTGAAAGTATTAAAAAGTCTAAGTATTGTTGAAATTAATGATGACAATGAAAAGTAATGCAATTAAAACAATGCCAAAAATCAAGTAATATTAGGTTATATATCCGACTACGTTTAGAACCGATTTTGCAAAAAGTGTAAAAACGAATAATTTTAAATATTTAGTGTCACATAGATTGAATACACGTATGGAATTGTTTTAAGTATTGTTGTTAGAATAAAATTGCCTTATTCAATGCATGCTGGCAAAATGAATTTAGAATTATTTATTTTCAAAACAGCCCCTTTATGGAAAATGCTTCTATAATACTATATTTTGCCTATATGTAGCTCCAGGCCCTGTGCAGAGTCTGGACTATATATAAGATGCTTGAAAATATTTAACTTAGAAGTGATTTATCTGTAAATTTAATACATCTAAGTGAGAATTTTAACGAAAAAATAATCGATAATTATTTCAATTCAGGTAACCCTGAAAATAATGTGAATTTTTTAAAATCCTAGTTCAGGCTCTCTTGAGAAGTCTTAGCCATGTATATGCAAAACATTATTTTACAGAGGCATTTTTCATAAAAAGGAGAACATTCTTTGAAAATAACAATTCTAAGTTCATTTTTTGCCAAAGAAGCTGCATTTAAATTTAATTTTTATTGTAATAAATATATATAAAACAATTTTATACGCTTATTCTGATCTAAAAAAAAAAACATTAAATATTAAAAATATTCGTTTGTAATTTCAAGAAGCTATTAATTCCGAACTTAGCCGGATACCTTGGTATATAAATACAAATAATGTCTATAAATTAGGTATGATTGTATATTAATTATTTCAATGGATTCAAATTCATGTGGACGTCATAGTCAGTTACATAACTGAGTCACGTGGCTGGCCAATCCCAGCCCAAATTAATGCACGGTCACAATTGAGAAGTAAATATAATCACGCGTTTCCAGCCAATTAGTTCTACGTGCTTCTCACAAGCGTTAAACCCCTGCTTTTAAAGAAACCTTCTTTAGAAAGTGCCATACATTGTCAACGATATAATAATGCAATAGTTGTTCAAAATGTACACGCTAGAATTTAAAAAGTATCGTAAAGTTTTTAATTTTGAAAACTGTTTGAAGAATTTTAACACGTGGAACCTACCCAATCATACGTGAACTTTTACCCAATCATATATCAAATTTAATGCAAGTTAATTTAACTTTTTACAAGCTGAACAACTAGTGTAGTCAATTTTTCTAATCATTGTGGGAAACACGTGTTTGCTGTTATCATGTGACTACTCACAACCTAACCAATAACTGTATTTATATTTTGTCATGAACTTGTACAGTTCGTAATATGGCTTTGAACAATGAAAACCATATGTACCATGTATTATTAATTGTGCCATTTCCGAGTACTCATAGGGATGCAAAACCAGATTGATGTAGATAATTTTAATTACATTATGAAATTTCAAAGTTTAATACTAAAAGTTCTAAGTTTTAATTTATCGGCAGTCTCTATAACTCGCCAATTTTTTAAATTTTATTTATTTATTTATTTTCATGAACAGCTTCAATATGACTCGAGAAATAATTTAGAATCTATCCGAAATGATTTCAAATTTTAGCAAATGTTATAGAGATTCACATTATTCTTCCAAGAATTCGTGCTCGTAATGAAATGCACCGCAGCCAGCGGATGCAGTTTGAGGAGGATGCAAAAGTAGCTTCGACTATACAGATTGCACCAGCCTCATCACATCATTATGGCGGGACGACGGTGGAAATGGTAGTGTATTTAAAGTTACGATGAACTCGCCATCAGGTACCCATCACCCAAACAATGTTTGTTCCACACCTATTCTACTGCCGCTCACAGGGCGAATATACGAAAATGTCCAAAATTTATATCACCAATTTTCCTCAAAATCAGAAGTATATGTTTCTGCGGCACATTGGTAAAGCGAATTTATCGCACTAAAATACTTTTAAAGATGATTCATGTTTCTGCCTGCAACACACGTGATTGGATTTAGGTCTGAGTAGGGGTTTGGTAATCCGAGGGAAAGAAAGTTTCCAAAACCCAGGATTGGTCCCGGGATTATGCTTGGACGATTTATTAAAAATACTTCGCACAATGAAAGGCGAAGGAAATGTGCACAAAACCGGATGAACATTTAATCAAAAATTGCTTTAATATGAATTTTATTGAAATAAATAAAACCCAATTCCATCACAAAAACAAACAAAAAATAGTACATAACGAAATTTAAAAAAAAAAAAAATTCTTCACTCTAATGTAAACAAGCCAAAAAAGTCACAGCTTTGTCCAGAAAGTATATAAAATAAACTTTTTTGACCTCTACGGACCATTATATTATATACTTTTATACCACGGCATGTATTCCCATGAATGGCTTTTATTCATGAGAAAGCGCTTTTATAACTTTTCACGTATTGTTATGAATCACCTTGAATTATGTTTCAAAAGCATCTTAAGTCATAAACTGAAATGATGTGAGTAAGTATATTCCACATTTTTCTGGGGCAGCAAAAATTCTCTCGTGGACCACCACTTTAGCGAAATTTTATCCAGTGTATCATCGTTCAGGACTGCTTCTATTTTGTTACAAAATCAAATCTTCGCCAAAATAAAACGCCAGTTCTGATTCCTATACCTTTGGCCAAGTATTATTGTCATTAAATAGGAGTAGGTTCTTTTTTCTCAGTAGCCTACCACGTCCTCCCCTTTCAAAGAGTATTGATTTCGGAACTTTTACTTAATGTAGCGTCCCAACCCAGCACTCGCCCTGGTGCCCTCACATACCCCTTTGATAACTTTTATTTCTAAATTTCTGGCCACCTTTAATGTTTCCTGTGTAAAACTTATCCAGTTACTGAATCATAATGTAAATCATTTTCATGTGTTACCCATTTGAAATCGAAGGATCCAGCTGCACGAGCCGTTAGCAACGCAAAATGGGACTTAGTGCCCTAAGTCTTCCAAGCGGCGTCCCCTGGCTGAACACCAAGTATTTAATTGAAGAAGAAACTGTGGGACAAAAACTGGTTTCTCTGAGATGCTGCTTTGGTGTTATTGGTGCGCTGCGATCCAATTTAGATCTGAACGATTGCCTCCCCATAATGAAAATGACAGCTGAATATATTTCTTTGCTTATAATTGCACAAAAAATTCTACGTACATAATTTATAAACAAAATATAAATTTCCTAAAATTAAATTCCCCTAGGAGAAAAAATTTGGAGTAAAATACCAAAACATGCGGAAAGAAACCTCTGCAGGAGTTAAAAGTTTTATGTGGGCTTATAGTTACTGGAGAATCAAGGATCATTTTTGCAAGAAGAAAGGACTCTGTTTGTAAGGCAGACTGAGTTTCAATAAGTAGATCCCTGAACCTTAATCGTTTTATAGATTTCGGTTCACCACCTATTCTTAATAATGATTTATGGATAACAAATGACGACTTCTTAGACATTTCGGTTTTCAGTATAGAAACAATTAAAACTCTAATGTTCAGATATCTGATCTATGGTTAAAGTGGGTAATACAAGGATTTTACCCAGGCACAGCTGACTTGGATCCATATGCGCGAAAAACAACTTCATCCTGGCATACCTCCACCCCACCACGAAATTCAACAAGGGAGGCAGTGTGCCGGTCATCTGGCAAAAACCAGGCACGGCACTTAGCTGGAGCACACCCAGAATATAGTGCTACAACATTAGGGCGAAAATCCAACGGGTAAACCCGTCACCCCTTATCTGCAGCGCTAACCCAACAGCAATGTCTCTCCGGGGACACCAAAGAGAGGTATCACCAGCCAATTGATAGAAGTGGGCTCACGCCTTCCACCCGTCTACAGCGATGCGTGGGCCAAACTGAACGCAAAAGGTATCCCCAGGACACCATTTTCATAATTGCGGGTCGGTAAACCAACGGTGTTAGTAAAAAACAATACAGACAAAACATAGAGGAAAATAAATTACAAAACCAAATTAACATATTAAAAAAAGAAAACCAATCAAACACTGTTATTAATAATGAAATATAATCCAATCATAAGAAATAAATTTAGAATATATTCAAGTATTTCAGAAAAGTTGTAACTGTGGTCTGGACGGGAAAGGAAAGAAAGAGGAAATGAGATGACTAGATGGAGGGTCGAAAACAGAGAAGGATCACTAGGGTACCCCGAGTTCGGGACACCTGTGTTTGCAAAAGACAGTAAACCCCTTGGGAAAAGGAAAAGCACACTAGGGCAACTAGGGATTGTTACACCCGTACTCACCTAAAGAAGGTGAACCCCCTGAGTGCAAGAGGAATTTACTAAGTAAGTATTGAAGCAAAAGCACTCAGGAGATTAGATAAGTGCTCTTATTTATCTTGTAATAATTAGATTAATAAGTTTGATTGCTCTTCGGGTTTAGTTATTAGAGTGCATTCTCAGTTAAGTTTATTAAGACTAATAAGTGAAAAAGGCAATAAAATTGTTTAAATTGAGAAACGGCTGATCTTACTAAACCCCCCCCCGCCCCAGTTGAAGGATCGCGTGAGCTTCTGCTTTTACATGCTTTTTTAAAGTAGAAATTTGTTTTCATCAATAATATCGCACATAGTTAAATAAAATGCATTTTATTTAAAAGTACCTGTAAAATATAAGAATTTTATTTTAAAAATTTTTTGAATTATCTTAACACTTAAACATCTTTGCCCAATTATCAAATTTGAAATTGTGTCTGAATTTTACAAGCACATATCTAACCCTCTAGCTGAGAGTCCCGATTTACCAAACTAGGAACACACGTATATATATATATATATATATATATTAGGAATTCCTTTTGAAGTTGATCATATCACATTTAGGGTCGGCAATTCTAATCAAAACAGTATTACATCAACCCCTCTAGCGCCCTTTTTTAAAAAAACCCAAGGGGAACCTTTTCTCCGAGGCCCACTAACATTCGTTGAGAGAAATTTTTTCGCGTCGCTTTTTTCCCCCAGGCGGTAAATCTTAATATAAAACGGGGTTCTATCATTCGCCCGCGCCAGGCGGTAAAGTCTTATTGACCATAATGAATTCAAACCCTTTGCCTCCTTAAAGTAATGGATCTAATTTCCCCTATTTTTCCCGAAATATGCTTATCTAATTTTCCCTATTTTTTTAAATATTCCCCATGTAAATACCCCTATAATTTTAATAAATTGTTTAGTTTTCAACTGTTTCTTTTTGAACTTTTTTTCTTTTTTCAAAATTAATAACCCCCCTAAAACCCCTGACACCCACGCCATCCCCGCCACCCGAAAAACCCAATTTTTTTGGAAGATTTCTTTTTATTCCCCACAAAAATTTGGGGGGATCCCCCGGGGATTGTTTAAAATCTTCTTTTCCTAACCTTTTTTTTTAAAAAAAATTTGGCTTAACCTAAAATTGGGACCCCGGCTGAAATGTAAACAAACGGTTTCCCCTCAAACCATAACATACAACATTATACAAATTTTTCCTTTGTGGGTTATTTTGTCTGCAAGCGCTTTGATAAAAATTTCCCAGTGAGTCCATTTCAAGCCATCGGCGAATTCACCCAAAGAACTTTCAATTATTTTTTTAAACAACTGAAAGGTACTGTTTTTGTTGTTTTCATTAAAAAAAAAAAATAAAAAAGGAATAAAGAATTATAACCCCGCAGTTGTTTAAAATAAAAAAAAAATTTGTAGCGTTTCATAAGAAATTTATATTTTAAGTATCATGTGTTTTTTGAAATACTTTTTTTCTATTTGTGCATATTTAATCCCCGTAAAATTCCCCAAGTATTTTTTCAAAATATTAAAAATCGATGAATATTCAAGTTATTTTAACTTTTTTTTGTATTTCATTTAAAACCAAATTGATTTATTGTATTTGATATGTTGTCAATATGGAAAACAACTTTCCGTTTTGGCGTCCTGACCTTGACTGGTGCCTCTTAGCCCATTAGGAATTCAAAACCGTTTCTTAGAATAAATATTTTAAATTTTTTCGTTCACATTTTCCCGCTTTTGTAATAAATTAATCATTTCCTGTATTTTGAGAAAAAATTACACTGTTTTTTTTTGCTTTTCATTTAAACATCGTTCTTTTTTGAAATTTATTGATAAAATCCTAGATGACCCAAATTTTTTGGGTTTACTTTATCATTCAATATATGAATTTTTTTGAGTTCTTTTTTGACAAATTATTATCTTTCTATTGAAAAGTGTGCTTATTATTAAATTTGATGATGAGTAGACCCTGAATGATTTTTTTTTTATTGGTGTAAAAAAAAATATATATATGGTTTCCCCCTTAAGGATAATTGTTTCGTTTCGAATATTAAATTTTTTTTCATTTTGTAATAAATTTAATCTCGTTTTTTTAAAACGATTTACTTTAATTTATTTTTACTTTCAAATTTTTTGCTTTTTATTTAAAAAACGATTCATTAAATTTTTTATAAAGTTTTTGGTTGAAATTAAAAATTGAAGTATTTAAATTTAAAAGTTTTAAAACTTTTAGCTTACTTTTTTTTAAACATTATTGGTCAAAAATTTTTTTTTAAGCGAAAAAAGTTTTGAGTATTTCATTCTTTTTTTTAAGTTTTTGGTGCATTACAATTTTATTTAAAATTTTTTAATTGGGAGATTTTTATAAAAATTATCCATTGTTATTGTTAGCGCGTGACAGTTTAAATTCTTTTGTTCAAATAAAATTAAATTTAAATTTTTAAAAGGCCTATCTCGGAAAAGGTGCGTAAAGATTTTTGCTTAGCCCCAGAACTAAATTTAAAATTCAAAATCTATGACCATGCTACTCTAAAAGACCAATTACTAGTGGGGGAAAAAAAAAATGATGGGAGGATCGTAAGGCCGGAAGAAAAATTACGCATAGAAAAAAGGGAAAAAAAAATTACGCATAAAAGCCAGTGCAGAAAAATTACGCAAAGCCAGTGCAAAAAAAATTACGCATAGAAGAACGAGAAGAAAAATACACATCAAAAAATTTGGGAAAGTTTGATGAACAAAAACGAAAAAGCAATTTGTTGGAAAAGTTGAGGATCCAAGCCAATTTAAATTGGGTCTGATACTCCGAAGGCAGTAATACAAAATTTCACGTCAAAGAAGTGTAAATTTATACATCGTTTCGTTTTAAAAAAACATAGTCTTTATCTTAAATTATTCGAACGTCAAGCGCAGATACTGGATATAAAAAATTTTTGGGTTTCTCATCTGTTAGGTTTTTAAAGGCTGAAATATCTCACATCATAGCAGAAACCTGATGAAAAAAGCTCACTCACGAACATTTAAGACTTACACTGAAACGTTTTTTAACCCCGAAAATTTGCAGCTATTTTTTTCCCCATCAAAAGGCTCCTGAAAGAACTGGTTGTTTTTCCCATGAAAAAACCCCCCGGGTTGGATAGACGGTTTAAAGATGTAAAAAAAAATTATCTGATCTAATCTCGGATAACAAACGGAAAAAAAACCTTTTGAATTTAAAGAATATTACTTAGATGTGGCCAAATATGAACTCTCCTGTTCAATTAGAGAAAAAATCGAAGAATTCGAAGACGTTAAAAGACACGGGAACAAAAGGGTCCTTTTAAGAAAAAAAAACAAACCCATTGAAAAAAATGAAAGGGGAAACACCAGAAAAATTTGAAAACTATAACAGAACAATAAAAATTTAGCGTCAACAAATTTCAACAAACTTTCAATTCCTGTCACCAAGTAGGAAACAAAGATCCCGGAAATGCACAGAAAGGGTATTTCAAAAAAAAATTTCAAAAACAAAACTACAATTAGACGTTTTTCAAAATCCGGGAAAATTTAAAAAAACGTCCAGAGGAAACTTACTCTCGTTAGGAAGGTTTACGTCTAAAGAAAAATTTTTTTGGAAGAAGAAAAAACCCGGGGTTATAGACGGGTATCTGTAAGTTTGCTGCGGGGGAACAAAACGAAGAATCATGGACCCAACAAAATTATCAAAAAAATTTCCCAGGTTTGGGGGACGGGGAAACTATGGGTTTCCTTTTTAACTGAATTTGAAATTGACAATGAAAGTTATTCATTGACTTGGCATGTTGTACCTCCGATAAATTAAACAAGCAGTTTTTGGGGGAGACCGGAAAAGCATCGATAGTTTTTCGAAAAAAAGGGTTAAATTCAACAAATATGAAAAAAGCACAATCAAATTATGCAAATATTCGAAAATCTTCGAAAAGCTAGTGCGTCATGTTGAAAAAATTTCCGTTTAAAAGGTCGGAAGTTAATACAAGATTATAAACCCGAAAAAAAACATCTACCACGCCAAGAAAAAATTTTTCTGAAAGATGAAGCGTATTTAACCACCTCAACTAGCGTTCACCCAAAGACAAGAGGTAAAAAAAAAAACGGATCTCGAGAAAGGGATTGACCGAAAGTTAAAAAAGACATACAAAAAAGGGAAAAAAGCTCAATGTAAAAAAAGGGATTTTACGTCCCAGTTCATCGGGTATAAAATCCGATCTTTAAAAAAAAAGATGAGATGCAGAATTTTACTGCTTTTTGTCTCAGAAGAGGAAAAAAATGGAAAAAAATTCAACTAGAAATTCAAATCTTCGTTTTTTAAACTGATCAAAAGTGTTTTCGAGACTTTTTTGGGAAAAATTGGGCTTTTAAATCTAAGCATGGCTTCAAAGAGCAGCCCTTAAGATATGGTAAATAGTAAATGCGCAATTTGAAAAGAAAAGGAAAAGTGAATTCAGAAAAATATGGGGAAAAAAAGGGTTGGGGGCATCACGGACAAACCCACCACCACCCCAGCTGATTTAATGAAATATTTTTATACAAATTAAATTTTGGGTAGTATTTTAAAATTTTCTTCTCAAATTTTATCCTTTTTGGGAAAATTTAATTTATTATGTGGTAAAAAATCGTTTCCAATAATTATCTTATATTCGTTTTAAAATTATTTTATTTTTTGTATTACCCTTTTTCTTTCAACCTATTTGAAGGATATTTTTTTTTTTGTTTGTGATTTGGTATTTAGTTAATTGCAAGCGCAATATAGAATATTTTTGGGATTTTTATTTTATTTTAGATCGGGAAATTTAAATATCGGGGATGCATCTTTTTATCGATTTTTAAAAAAGAACAATATCTTTTTTTTTGGTTTTTGCATAAAATTATATATTTAAAAAATTTATGGTTATAGCTGAATCCCAAATTTTGCCCTTTTAAAATAAATAATTTAGCTCTCAACATTGTAAAAAGCTGGGGGACCAAACTCAGTCAGAGGAGGGTGATTTTTTTTAGGAAATTTTTTCCATTTGTAAGAAGATCTTCACATTTACCAGGTCGGCAATTCTAATCAAAACAGTATTCCCCCAAAAACGCCATCTGCGTCCTTTTTTAAAAAAAAGGACATGAACCTTTTTTTTTTCCCAAGGCCCCCCTAATTCGTTGAGAGAAGTCGGGTTTTGGCGTCAGCCCTTTTTGTCCGCGCCAGGCGGTAAACAAAGTCCATAACGGTTCTATCATTCGTCCGCCCCGGGGGTAAAATCTTATTACACCATAATGAATTCTATTTAATCTCAATTGCCTCCCTTAAAGTAATTTATCTCTTCCTATTTTGAAATACTTATCTAACTTTCCTATTCTTTTTAAATATTCCCCCCGTAAATACCCCTATAATTCTTAATAAATTGTTTAGTTTTCAACTGCCAAAACTATGTTTTTCTACTTTATTCAAAAAACTAAACACCCCAAAACCCTGACACCCGCCAAAAAACCCCGCCATCTGAAGAATCCAATCTTTTTGGGAAAATTTCGGTTGGGTTCCCAATATATATATATATATATTGAATCACTACATTGAAAATTAAGGGGGTATGCGTGAAAAAAATACTCAACTTAGGTTTTTCCATTGACAAAAATTAAAAAATAAACAATTTAAATTAAACTTTTTTTAAAAAAAAAAGCAAATCTTTTTTTAATCCAATTCAAAAAAAAGCACCGCATTTTTTGGCAAAAAACTTTCAACCTCTTGCTAAAAATTTTTCAAAACCATTTTTTGCCCCAAAAATTAATTTTTTTGGGAAGGGGGGATTTAAAAAAAATATTCCTTAATGGGGGTTAATATTTTAAAAATGGTTATTCTATGTAATTTTAAATTGAGTGTGGTCCTTATAAGTACCGTCGGTAGATAAAGGTTAAACAGAAACAAGTGAATATATTCATCAAATGACCGTCAAGAATTTAGCCTAAAGGTCTACTACAAAAATTTTATAAAAATGTGATGTAAAAAATACATTATAACCATAGTCTTACTTACCCTTATACTAGTCATACTGTATCTAATCTACTTAAGTGTAATTTTAACAAAATAATTTGCAAGTTACGCGCATATATTTCGCATTTTATATAAAACTTAAGTATCATTTTAGTAATTCGTGTATTCGATTGTACAAGAGAATTTTTGTGAATGTTTGTTGCATGTGTAACATCAAAAGAATTATCTTTCTCTCAGTAAAGGTTTTGGCTTCCGTGAGCATTTCCATTTAGATGCTTTTAACAAATTCTTTTCCATTTGCGTCTTTTCCGAAAGTCTCTTTCGTGTTTGTGCGGTTTCCGGTTGTTAAGGAAACAGACTAAACGATGCTTAGAATCCATCTAATCTCGAGAGTGTATGTAGAGTTCTCTACCGAATCAAATTTCTATACTGATACACTTATGTTATTAAATAAAATACAGAAAGAAAATAACCTCAAGAAAGGAATTACAATATACTTCATGAAATTAATTTAGGAAACAAAATTTTGAATCATTGATTTTTCGATGATGTCCATAAATAAAAATTAAAAGTAAACGTTTTTTAAACTTGGGATGCATTCCCTTTAGGGGCAAAAACCCGCGTAAGGGGGGAGACATTTGAAAATTTTAAAATAAAATATTATTTAAAAATTATTAATTTTTTGAAAGGAAGCAAAACAAAATAAATTCTGACATAATACAAAATAAAATATACAATTACACTGATATAATGTACTTATAAATATATAAGTACTGCAAAATGTATTTGATAATTAATTTATTCATACTAAATTAAAAAGTTTTATAAGGGTTTTAGGACTCTCTGTGACTTTTGGAAAAAAATTTTTTTCGAAAGGAAATTAAAATTACACCTAGAGTTCATTAGTTTGTCCAGTGTTGTAGAATACCAGATTGATGGATAAAGATAAAAGAGCAACAGAGTGACTATTTTTCAACGACATTGTACTTTTAGAAATGGATAATTAAAAAAATAAATATTTAATTTAATCAAAAATTTTTTTGGAACTTTTCAAAAAATTTGAAAAAAGGTGATACTATTTTCTTTTTTTAAAAAAAATTAAATCTATATATATCTTCTTAAAAGTATATATCAAAATTTATACTTATCTTGAAAATTTTGTGCTTTAAAAAAAAGTCTCATTGTAGTTTGTTTTAAAAAGTGCATTATTTAGATTCCACATTGATATTGTAAGCAGGGGCGATAAATATTATGATTGAAAATTGGGTCTCAAATATTGAAAGTTAGAAGCACGGAAAGAACAAATTATCATGATCAATATTTCACATCCCGTGATAATTTGAGTGCGGTACTGAGGCAATCAACAAGGGGGGGGCGTTTAAGGAAATTCATTTGGGAACTAGACTTAGTGAAAATAGTAGCACTCTTTTTTGGGGGTTCAACCCTCGTATTAACGCCGAATGGGAATAATTGGAAAATAGTTTTAAAATCATACTTGATTTTTTTACAATTAAAAATTTTTTTAAAGCCCAAAAGCATGGATAGGTGGAAAGTTTTTCATGCTGTCACCAAGGTTCAACGCAAATGGTTTTTTTGTTTTATTTTTTTTAAATTCATTTAACTATTTTACAATTAAATAAATTTATTTAAAAAACTTTTTAAAATTATAAAAAAATTAAATTAATATAATATAAGAAAATATTAAAATTTTATTATATTAATTATAAACTATTTTTTTTTTAAATAATTTTAATAAATATTTTTTTTAAATATTCAATTTTTATTTATAATATATTGTATTTATATTAAAAAAATTGTGGTAAATAAATATAAAAAACCATTTAATATTTAATATAATGTATTTTTATAATAGATTATTTATTAATAATTATATTTATAAATTATAATTTAAATATTTATATAATTACAGTAACTATATTACTGTTTAAAATATCATTTAATATTTAATAAACCTTTATTAAATGAATTTATTTATTTGTAAAAAATAATTCAAAGAATTGAAAAAATAATAAAAAAAAAAAAAACGATCACACGCTACTCGAAACTTGGCCGTCCGCGTGGTAAGCAGGTTACCACCTAAGTTACTACATCTCTAACGCTATTTAAAACTTAATCCTATAAAACCTAAGTATGAATTTCGAAGGCTCTTTTCTCCGAATTAACTGCCCATTTGGCGCTAATATATTGAGGGTTCAACTCTCCAAAGGCGTTCTATTATTTCACAAAGTATCGCTTCCAAATGAATTTCCTTAATCGTGTCCTCCCCTTGTAAGATCTGTGATGGTATTAAGTTAGACTCCGCACTTTTAAGCAACACGAAGGCTGTTGGGAACGAAACTCGTAATTTTGAAACTCTGTTAATTGTTGAGGCCGGCGCTAAACTGACACCACTTTCTCAAAAAACCACACCACACTAAGGGAAGAGCTTTGAGCCACGACAGATTTAACATGCATCAATTATCTATACGGCCGGTCTGCAGTGGCATAAAGCCTCGAACTCATTGATCACAGGACACAGGTTCGTGACCATGACCACTACGCTACAGAGATCTCATCTGGGGTGGTAGACAAGTACTTAAGTTATCATATCTTGACTTCATTTTTTGAAGGTCTTAGGCTCGAATCTTTACCGCCTCTAATACCACATTTGTAGTATTAGGACTCATGTGTTTGTGGTACAATCCAAAAATTCGAGAATTGCTGATGACGAAAGCCGAAAATATAGAAAAATTAAATGCTGTATTTAAAAAACAAGTACTACATTCTTTAAGCGCTACAAACCAGTCTTCTTAATGTAGACACCACATAAATTCGCCAAAGTACGAAACTAAATGCTGTTTTGTAGTTGCGTGATGTATGTGACAACGTTTTGCTACGCCCCATAGTATTTCGGGAATTTGCATATTGAGAATATTTCGCTACATTCTCTGCCGCAGAAAATATAAAGATTCCAAATTTTAATCATCTTTTACAAAAGTAGGGGAAGAAGAATATATATTATATTATAATACATATGTGCTATATTATAATATTACAAATTATAAACAATATCATTATTTTCAAGCAGGCCTTTAAGATTATTATATTTGATCACGCTGGGGAACAGCTTTCCTATATTGGCTGGTATGGGCATTTAAAAACCTTTTTGATTTGAGGAAAGATTGACAGTCTTTATTGAAACCAAATCTCAAATTTCCTATTTTCACGATGTGGAAGTTTCGAGAGGGATGTGACAGTTCAGGTGTTCTTTCCCTATCCCCTTTTCACTTGTTCCATCTTACAAAATTAAAAAGGGTCTTCATGTCGCTAAAAATTGCCGCTAAAACAACCAACCGACTTTTCCTTTCCAAATGGAGCTGCAGATTGGTTATTGCCACTGCAGACCTAATACATTCCCCGGGAGACGGTATCACTTTTTAGAGTGACATCAAATGAGTGGATACCAATTGGCCAGTCACCCAGTTTTCTCCCCAAGGAAAGGCACCTGAGTTATGATGATGCCAAATTGCACGATTAAATTAATTTTGCTGAGAGCACCCAAGTTAAACTACTACTCAGGGAACTTTCACATGCCACATAATCATACGATTTGAAAACTGTCGATATTTTTTTGTATCGGAAACCACCAATTGGAGGGTAGAACCAAAAATTTTAGGCCGTGTTAACCAATTACGTCACCTAGGTGGTTCAAACTGACATTGTAGGAAATAAGACAATTGGGAGAAAAGAGATAAAGTCAAAAATTTTTGCAGGATATTTTATTTTAAAAAAATATGGTCTTTTTACTTTACCATAGTTCACAATTACGAGATCCGTTGCCCACTCTAGTTCCTTTAATTTGTTGTTAATATACGGGTGTTTTTTGGGGAATTCTACCGTTTAGTCTTGCATCGCAATCTACCCCGATTTTTTTTTTAACCCACGCACAAGCATCACTCAGATATTTTTAATGGGGTTTCCCTGAAATTTTTTTATCTTTTAAGATGTATTTTTTGGTTTGTAATTAAAGAGGGTATAATTTTTTTGGGCCTTTTCCTGCATTTTGTTTTATTAAATTTGTCTCTTGACATCTTTTAAAAAAAACTTTTTAAACCCCAAATGTAGTCCAAACCACCAAGAACTTTAACAAAAAAATCCCCTTTTTCGTTATTTGTCAAATTCCTTTTTTGTTGATGTCAGTTTTTGACTAAATACCAATGTTATCCTGAGCAGGAAACAGTCCTGAACTCAATCCTATCAGAAACTTGTGGCACCGTTTGAAAACTCTTGTCAGAATGAGGTATCCATGAAATAAAAAAAGAACTAATTGAGAATATAATTGTTTCCTGGCATCTTGTAATAACGAAGAAAGAGCTTAAAACTATTTTCAGCTCAATGAAACATCGATGTGAAGTTGTAGTAAAGAATAAAGGCAACCTCACTAAACTCTTATATCTCAGTGCTATCATCAGTATCTAATGTATATCGACAGTTATTTCAGCATAGCTTGTTTTGCGTTGCAAATATTTGAATGTTTCTTTTTTGTATTGAATTCAGTATTGAGTTCTTTTGGGGGGAAATGTTTTAAAAAATATTTTTGCATTTTGTAAAACGAAAAATTTTTCTATAAGCATAAAAATTTAAAAAAACAAAAAATTAAAAAAGGGGTTTTCCAAAATTTTTTGGTCACCACTGTATATGAAAAAACTGAAAATGTAAATCCCCTATGGGATGATTTAATAATATTTTTTCAGAAAAGTTAAGATACCTTCTTTGAAGAGATGCAAACTACATAATTGGCATGCGATTGTGACCTGCTACTTTTGAGAATAATTGGTTCACAATCTGTTTTCCCCTTACGTTTTAAAAAGTTCACATAAACTCGGAAATATTTTAAACGCTCAAATTTTTATTAATGCATTTAAAAAAACACAAGTTTAATTGAAATAAAAGGGTGGAATTTTAAAAAATAAAGATCTGGAAAAAAATGTAGAAAAAAAACTTATTAATTTTAAATTTTAGTTTGTGTATACTTTTTCTATACTTTTATATAATATTTAGCAGCAAACACGTGTCAAACACCATTGAAATGGATATGCATGTGTGTGTTTACTGCCACTATATTTAAAAACTATAATTTAAGTCACACATATTTAGCTTATCATATGCCCTCTACAAAAAATGGGGTAGATCGATTGATTTCTTATTAACGTTTGCATTTTGAATCAGAATGAGAAATCGATGAACGACGTAAGTTTAAACCATGGTTAAGAAGCAAGATACATCATTAAATGAGGCGTCACGTTTCGATCACTCTCTTATGATCATATGCCATATATCTTAAAATATATGTATTAAAAAATCATAAGCCGTACGGAATTTTTTTATCTCATTATATGACGTCTCTTAGTTTGAGTATGAATGTGTACAAATTTGTCTTCATGATATTAACGATGGCTTAAAATAAACAGAATAATCAGTTAAATAAAAATGAATACAGGATGTTGCCGTATTCGATCGGGGGTGATAGTAGGGAGCATGTGGATGACAAATCACTATAGAACATGGGACCGCAAATTACGTTTTGTCGGTGAAAATTGAGATAATAGAAGCCATTGGGAGGACGATGAGCCGGACGAGGGGAGTGCCCAAACCAGTGAGAATATATACATATATACTGCCCGAATACCTCAATAGCTCAAACTATCATGTTTTCCTACAACACGTTCTCCCGTAGTTGCTGCAGAGGGGAGTACTGGCTACTGAGCACCAAATTGTGTGGTTCATGCAAGAGGGAGGCACCTTTTGCAATGTTTGATTGTGGGGTTGCAACCTACCCCTATATTACATACCCCGGAGATGGATTCTTGACCTCAAGTTTCCCCGAATTTCAATTCCTTAAATTTTCTTTTTTTGGGACCCCCGGAAACCGTTTGTGTATAATTGTCGGCGGTTAAAGTGGAGGATCTCACGTCACAGATCCTCGTCACTTCAGCTGACCTCGCCAACACAACGGATTTGTTCGAAAACAATCTTTCGACCATCGGTGTTGGCTGTACTATGACGTACGCGGCCGCAACTTCGAGCAATTCTTGTGATAATCACTCGTGGTTGCATTTTTGACGTGGAGTTATGATGCTTTGTTTGTATTGTAAGCATGGTTTCCATGTAATAAATGTATTCCTTACCTCTTATTGACCCCTTTCATTCCACTCGACATCACAACCTTCTTAACTGTTTTTGCGAATTACTCAAACTAAACGGGGTTTACGACCCCATGTTCTATTCCCCTATGCTGTCTGCTATCACTATTCTGAATGCGCTGGTCGAATTCGACAACACCCTGTA
This sequence comes from Trichonephila inaurata madagascariensis, assembly GCA_019973955.1. Lineage (NCBI taxonomy): Eukaryota > Metazoa > Arthropoda > Arachnida > Araneae > Nephilidae > Trichonephila > Trichonephila inaurata. Next base: position 121,837 of record BMAV01007718.1, read on the forward strand.
TATATATGTATGTGAGAGCGTGTGCTTGCGTGTTCAAAATCATTTACAACATTTTTGCATAGATTCTCACGCAATTGAAATTAAAGTAATATTTATATATATTTTCTTTGATATTTAAAAAACACAAAGAAATATTTTTTTGTTTTGTAATTTAAATTGCATGTGAAGTATTTACTAAAAAGCATATAATGCTTAAGGTGCATTTTATTTCTCTCACATAATGATTTTTGCTTAAAAGAGGCACTGAAAAACGTTGCAAAGACTTTAGTAAGTTTTAAATAAATGTCTTTAGTTATCAATAATAGTAAAAAAGCGTGTTTTTTTTATATATTCAATGAAATAATTACAGTATTTTCTAAAATTAACTGTTGTAATTAATCCTAGAAATATAACAAACTTGTTTTTTTAAAGTGGGTTTTACACATATATTCTATGTATAATTAAAAACATCTTATTTACTCTCGCCTTAAAAATAGTTAACATATTATTTATTTAGAACATTAACAAATGCTCGATTAAGTAAAAAAAGGAAACAGTTTATTTAATTTAAATTTTAATTAAAAGGGAAAAATTAGCATATTTTGTTGTAAAATTTTATTACTGCATTTCTATACTATAAATGTATTTCAATAGGCAATCAGTGGGGCACGATTAATAAAAGTGACAATATTCCTTACAATAACCTCGATAATCCTTAAGCTGCTACAATTACCTTCGGGATACAATTGGATATGAGATCTTCGGGATACAATTGGATATGAGATCTTCGGGATACAATTGGATATGAGATCTTCGGGACACGATTGGAATTGGAACAATTATATCTATTCATTCCCATTTATTGTAATTCCGAACTGATCAAGCCCTACAACGTGGTACCTGGATTTGATAATGAACAGACATGACGGTTGAACAGCTTCAGAATCGGCGAGAGCATAGATTTCGCTCTCTGAAACAATTTTGAATGGTTCTATTGATAACTAGTGTACGAGTTACGCGTTGAATTATTAATAGAGACCATTCCTATTTATAAATAGGAGCTCATTAAAAGCATTATCGAAATCCAGCATCATATAATACAATTTGAAATGTTAGAAACGATTTTTCTTCTGTATCCGTAACGAATGTAGACTAGCAGTCAAGAACAAAAGATGGTCAATTAAGTACTACTATTAACTGATTTTAACGTTTATCAACTTTTTTTTTAACATCCCAAAGTTTTGTCTTTGCCCCTTTTAATTTTTTTTTTTTTCTCACGGGCAATTTTTTAACATGCTTTTTAAAGTTATTTAAATTTTATTTAAAAATATGTATATTTTTTTGTAAAAAATTTGTCAATAAGTTTTATTAAAAATTTTTTAGAGGCATTAATACCCCGAAGTTACGCGATAGGTAGGACTTTGTGATAACCGAGTAACTCGAAATCATTTAAGTAGGTGGATGATTTCGCATATAAATATGCATTAATAATTTTTAGTTAGGGCCGGAGAAAAAAGAAAATAATTTAAAAGGAAAGTTAGGGAAAAAATTTGGAAAAATACAAATACAAACTCGCAAGCCGAAATTATTTTGATGTAGAAGGTTTCATAAAATCTAAAAAAAGTAGTCTGCCGACTGAAAGATTACTTTTTCTTTCTCGAAATTTCCTCGCAGTAAGTTAATATTTCTTTATTCTTTGTTTTGTTTAAAAATTATGCTTTTAATTGGTGTCTATAGTTTCTGAAATTCGCGTAACCCTTTTTCAATTAAACTGTGAGGCCTTCTTTCAAATTAACAACACCGTCATTTAATCTTCTGATTGAACTGGGTCTAAAGAGACTAAAGTTCTTCAATACCTTGCTCATTCATTTCTATGAGCTCATTTGTCTGCTATTGATGGTTGGAATCTAAGAGTTCTTGAACGTCATCACTATCCACTCTTCTAAATTTATTTTTCTGAAAATATATTTAACTTTTTCAATCACTTTACCAATTTTGCCATTTTTTTCCCCTCAAACAAAAGACGAATCGGCGAGATTTGAAAATCCCGTAACTCCGGGTTCGCGTAAGTCGAGGTATTACTGTATTTTGAACTTAAACTGTGGTTAAATATAGAAAAATCTTATATTTTTACGTACGTGCGTGTGCAAAAGGTATGTATTTTTTTTAAAGGGACATGTTTTTTATTTCTACAAACAATATTGCATGTGGTAGGATTAAAAAGTTTCCGGACTGAGGCTATAACGTAGAAATTTTTGGAGTACAATGATTACGAAACCATTTCTGTGTTAGTGCTTTCTTCCCCTTTTCTAAAAAAAAAGTTTGTCTTAAATCACGTGGTCGGTGGCTCACCACGGCATCGTATTTTGTAGTCGGATGCATTTAGTAGTCGGCAATAAAAAGAAATTGCGTTTGTTGAGCAGAAAATAAAAATCAAATTTTGTGTTCGATCGCGAAAAAGCGCTAAGGAAACTTACGAAATATTGAAGCATATCTAAGGGTGTAATACATAATCGTGAACGCGCAAGATTTTGAGAGGCATCGACGTTTCAGAGAGGGCAGGAAAAAGTCGAAGCCGACAAAAGCTCTGGACGTCAGAAGATTTTCCACACCGTTGAAAACATCGAAAAGTTTTCTGCGGCGGTAAGTAAGAACTGACTTCAAACAATAGCAGAATCAGTTGGCATATCTTCGGCCACATGTCAACGGACTCCGACTAAGTGCCTCTACACATTGAGTGCATCTACACATTGTTCCCCGCATGTTAAGCGAAGACCAATCTGCAGATGAAGTTAAAAGTGCATCACAGGCTGAATTAAATGACTAAAAATAGGTTTCAGAAATGTTTCGATGCCCCTTGCAAGAGATGGCAAAAGTGTGTTGTTGCTCATGGGTCTTATTTCGAAGGAGGATGTGTTTCAGCTGCTTAATTGGTAATATTTTTTAAGTTATAGACTCAGTCCGGGAAATTTTGAATACTGTTTCGTATAATAAGTCAAAAAGTTTATGAAAGAATGGCTCACCATAATCTTTCTTTCTCAGTCACTATTTCATTAGGACGATGTTTTCTCAATGTAACATTCAACAGTTTCTTTTGCATTCAGTAATTCTGTTATTGTACAGGGAAATTATGTATTTTTTTTTTGGCTGTCTTTCTTCCTCTTCAGACCAACTTTCCTCCACAACATCTTGCTCTGAAGCACAATGAATTTTCATAAGCTCTATGGTTATAAATTGTCCCTCTCTTTGAAATCACCGTAGCAGTCTTATAAACAAATAATCAGATTATCCAAGTATTTGTCACATAATCTTTGTAAGTTAGGCTCATTTCTTGTTTTCCTTCATTTTCTGTTTTAGTGTAAGACTTTTAGATTCGGATTTTGACAGTGTCAAAGCTCAGGCAAACATATTACATATAATTTCCCTTCCTTGTTTACTTTCATTTATTGTGCCTTTGTGTTTCGGCTACATTAAAAATGTTATTAATTACGATACCTTTAATTATCTCATTGCCAGAAAATTACTTGTAATACAATGGTATATTTACTATCAACATATTAAGATTGACACAAGAAGGACCAATTAGTAGTTTTCTATCTAATTTATACTTACATTTTTTTAAGATAGCTATATCGACAATACTTTGTTTTACATTTTTGACGTATAAATGATGCTACTCCTCATGGAAAGTAGAAGTATTTCAAACCATATATAATTTTTTTTTAACTTCTTAAAACCTAATTTAGACTGACAATAGCACTAATAAATAATTTCTTACATATTTAATTACATTTAAAAGATAATTTAATAGCTACTAACATTTATGACAATAGAGAGAGAGAGAAAGACGACTTAAACTTCAAAGTTTTTTAAGTACCTCACTGGAAAAGTAAATAGGGAAAGAAAGAAGGTTGGCTATATGTATAGAAATAAAACTGGCTAAACCGTATTTTTATAAATCCAGTCTGAACTTTACACGCCGGCGTCTTGTAGAAGAGGCCGATGCACAATAAAACTATCGGGGCTCAAACGTCCTCCCATTGGCGTGGTGTAGAGATTAGGAAAGAGGAGTGCCAGCTCAGACGTCGTCCACATCACTGGACCATGGTTCAAAAGTGTGAGATCCTTCACCAGTAGTCCCGTAAATTATGATTCAGCTCTTTAATTAACAAATGGGAATTATATGAAGGTAAGATACTTGTTTCAATACAGCAAAAGGTATCTCCGATAAAATGCAATAATTTTTTTTTCGGTTGCTTTCTTCCTTTTTGTTTAAAATAAAGGGAAGGTTCTAATATGAATCTTCTTCCTTAAGTTACTGATTCCTTTATTTATTTTTTAAACTGAAGGATAAATTAAGGTGGAAGAGTATCATCTGGAAATGGTGGCGTCAGCTGGTGATCACTGTTGTTTTTAGTGCACTTGCAAGATGCTGGAATGAGTTTTTCTCCCCTTCTCTTACCCTATACATATGTTCTTTATTATTATTATGTGATTGCGAATGTGTATTAGGAATTTGTCTTTATATATCTATCTTTGATTATGTGGTTATATGTATGTTATTGTGAATTTGGTTTTTGTGTGCTGTGTACTTCTATAAAAATGTAAGAAAAGGTATTTTTTCCCAATAAAGGCTGAAGCGGGGGTGGTTATTTTCCGGGGAACCTGTTTGTTGCTCTAAACCCCTTTTCGGTTCTCCTGGGTATTCTGCCAGTACCCCTCGTGTAGCTTTATAGAGCTACGTTATTAAAATCTCACAC
>BMAV01007719.1:0-31901 GCA_019973955.1 Trichonephila inaurata madagascariensis
ATTGTGGGGAGGCTTTTTCCCCAGTATTTTTTTCCGAGGTGCCATTGGCCCAGACTTACTTTATGGATGACAATGCACCCCACATCGCACTCTTTGCTGTTGAGGAGCTGCTGGAAAGTGAAAATACCCCTCGAATGGATTGGCCAGCGTGCTCCCCAGATTTAAATCCCATCGAACATGTGTGGATGCTTTGGGGAGACGTATTGCCACACGCTCACATCATCCGAGTACAACCAACAACTCAAACAGATGTTGATTGAGGAATGAACCCCCTTTACCTCAAGAAATGTTGCACCAGCTGGTTCTGAGTATGCGGAGACGGTGCAAAGCAAACCATTGTAGAAAGGGGGAGGGATATACATATTAAGGAACATCTGCTTGTTGTTCTTCCTTTTGGGATAGACAATCAGAGTCACGATATATGCGTTCAATAAAGCTTTTTTTTGTTTGATTCCATACCGTATGTGTTGTATTCCTTTTCAGCGCCGATGCTTTCGTCATCCTTACGTACATAATACTCTCCCTCATTTCAGAATTTCATGTCTCTCAGACGATTTTTCGTGAAGTTATGGCAATAAACCCACCTGTTGCTTAAGTTTTGCACACCAGTGTATATTACAAATAAAGAACATAAAGTACATTGAAAATAACCAATATTAATCAATAGTTTATCAATATAATATGATAATAATTATATATAACAATAATTAAATTATGTATTATGTAATAATAATATAATATAATAATATAAAAAAACATAATAATAACATAATATAATAATATAAAAAAAATACATAATAATAACATAATATAATATAATAATATATAAATATAATACATATAATAATAACATAATATAATATAATAATAACTATAATACATAATAATAATTGTATTATATGTTAATATTATATTATACATAAAATATAATTATACAACATGTATTAAAATGAATCAATAATGAATATAAATTAATAGCTGCCGATAACTTCCAATAATCCCACAACTTCGAGTTCTTTTAATGAATTTCATAGAACAAGGAACGTTTAAAAATACATTATTTAAAAGTAAAATAAAGTGGAAATGCGCAATTTGTAGAAATAATTAAAAGCGCAACCCTCATATTCTTTTTAAAAAATATCCTGGTACTCAGCAATGACAATAGAAATATCCATACTCGAAAATAGCACAAAATACAACTTGAAGAATGATTGCAGTGAAAATGGGTTAAATTTGAAAGAAAAGTCGAATAAAAGTTATCTGAAATCAATAGGGTAACCGCGGGGGAAAAACCAAAAATTAACTACAGCAATTTTGAACTATCGTCAAGTGACGAGGACGACACCTGAGCTGGCACCCCACTTTCCTAATATCCACAGACGCGAAAGCGAGGACTTTGAGCCTCGACAGATTTAACATACATCATCCACTCTATACAGCTGGTCTTCATTAGCACTTGGGCTCGAACTCATAACACGCCAAAAACGAGTTCGTGACCATAGCCACTAGACTACCGTGGCCACAAGGGGCATACGAACTTGTAGTTGGCGTGTCACGAATTCGAGTCTTCATGCCACTGAACATCCTTCGTGAAGAGGGGTTGATGTATGCTAAATTTATTGAGGTTGGCGTGGTGTGGTAGCTTGGAGAAGGTGATGCCAGTTCAGGTGTTTTCCTCGTCATTTGGCTGGGATTCAAAATTAGAGCTTTGTCGCAAATAGCCCTCGTGTTACTTTGTCGCTACATTAATAAAATTAAACGAGGGCCATTTGACGACGGAGTAATTTTGTACCACGGTCAAATGACGAGGATGACACCTGAGCTTACACCCCACTCTTTCAACTTCAACTAATGGCAACACATTAGTTGACTCACACAGTTAGTCAGTGCCGAGCGTTGAGTGTTGGTTAATCAGAGACTTCATCCGGCAAGATGAAGTCTCTGATTGGCTCGACGCTCAATGCTCGACGCTCAATGCTAGACGCTGGCAGCCTTGGTGTGAATTCAGCTTTAGATCATCAACTGATTTAAAGAGCTAATTAGATTTATAAGCATATTTTATGAAGCAAAATGTCGTAGAAACATTTAATTCAGCTTTTCTAAGATAAAATTTTTAATTATTGGAAATTCCATAATAGGCCTTTATAGAATCATCATTAACTTATTATTGTATTTATATATAAATGTATATAAAGGACAAATTGTAATAAAGAGAGGATGTAAGTTGTACGTTAAAAATGTGCACGCAGCAGAGTAAGATATAATACATTAGATATATAATGATATAGTTTGTAGAAACGAATCATTCTTATTTATGTCATGATTAAGGGTCGGTGGTATTAAATGCCACACAAACGCAAGACGGTCTTCAAAATATGACAGAAGGATGATTGATACAAAGAAGTTAAACGTTGCGTAATCTTTTTGATGCACTTTTTTTTATGTGTAACATCTTTCCTCTCGGTTGCTGGATATTTGTGGGAGTGATTTCGTGAAAAGGAAGGGATGTTTTAACAGGAAAGTGACGTAAAGCGGCGCTACTTATTTGGCCCAATGAGAGTGCGTCGTGTTTTTTCCGCTACCCTCGCATGGGGTCCAACCCCAGTACCCTTAACCCTTTGAGCGCTTGACTCTAAATCGTTAGTCACGATATTGGGGGCATAAGTGGGCAGAATGCTTATTTGAAAATGGACAAACAGTGATTTCGGTGGTCGTAACATTTCTTCGAATCAAAGGTTAAAAAAATTAAGGTTTCCTGCATTTTGTACTTTTACCATTAACAAGTGGTTCTGCTCTTTTAAAAAATTATCACTCGTTTTCCCTGTTTTTTGAGTGGATTTTAACTTAACTTCAGTTTGCCAAAAGCTGGCTTTATTTTTTATGAATGATGAACTCAAGCTCGAAATGAACACAAATCAAAAATGTTCGACTGCTAAAGTGGACTGTTTTGAGCTGTTTTTCAAGGGTTTTTTTAAATACTTTAAAATTAAAGTATATTGTCATATTTTAGTTATCATAAGTTTTGTCTCCGCTCTTCTCCAAATTGAACAAGAAAAATTTTTTAAAAATTTGCATTACCCCTTTTGTTAATTAAATACAATTTTTTTTAAAAGATATAATTATTCAATAGAAAATTATTTCAATTTATCCCGGGGATTTTTAAATATTTTTTCGGGAAAAAAGTTAATTTTGCGTATTTACCACGATAACTGTCAGATGTTACACATCATAGGGAAACTTTTGGACTCTTTTTTTTTTTTTAGATTTAACAATACTTATATTTGTATTTTTGAAAATGAGTACACACGAATATTTTTTTTAATATTTAGCGTTACTTAGATTACAATACACTTACAGAATTGTCTTAAAAATGTTATTATAAAAAATTATTGAAATTCAATATTTTTGGAAAAAATTGGACTTGGTATTACCAATTTTCAAAACATTCTCCTTTATGAAAAATGCTTCTATAATAATATTTTGCCTATATATACAGCTAATACTTCTCTATAATGTCTGAACTAGGATTTTGAAAAATTAGTATTATTTTAGCAGAGTTACTACCAATTGAAATAATATTTGATGTTCTTTTGCTAAAATTTCTTCACTCTGATGCATTAAAATACGGATAAATCCGTTTCTAAAATAAAAATTTCAAAAATCCTAGTTCAGGATGTGTACAGTGGTCTTAGCTATACATAGCCAAAATATTACTATTATAAAAATTTTGCAGAAAAGGAGAACGTTTTGAAAATATATCATTCTTTCTTCATTTTTGCCCAAATATTGCACTTTTAAATAATTTGTTTTATTTTAATAATATTCTTAAAAATTTTATACGTGTATTTTAATTGGGATTTGTAATCCCGTGTTATATTTTCAATTCCGGAATTTCGGGATTACATTATCCAAATTCTGGGATTAGGATTGGACTATTTATGAAAAATACTTATACATTACCGCAGTTGAAACTACATAATAAAAAAGAAAAAGTAATTAAAAAATTACTATTTATTGAAGCAAATCAAAACCAAATTAATTTCAACGTTAAAAAACAAATAAAAATAGTACATAATGAAATTAAAAAAAAAATCTTTATTTTTTGTGTTTCTGTAAATAAGCTTTTAAAAAACACAGTTGGTCCAGCGTTTCATCCTTCAAACGGCTTTTTATTTTTTTACAAATAGTCCTGCCGAAGAAAATGCTCGTTCGGACTCTACACTAGTACGCTTTATCGTCCGTAAATAGGAGTATGTTCTTTCCATTTATAGTCACCATGTCTCCTTCATTTTCAAAAGGAGACATTTCTTTTTGAATTTTTGATGACAGTGTCTCAAATCTAATAGGCTGCATTTTAGTGTATATCCCTCTTTGATATTTCTATATAGTTCTTCTGCTACACTTAATGGTAAATTGATTCTGTTATTGAATCAGAATGTGAATCAATTTCAAGTGTTACCTCATTTGAAATAGAAGATCCAGTTACATAAGCTATTAGCAAGTCTAAGGTATTTCAGGGAAAGAAGCAAAAGTTTGTTAATAGTACATTTATGAATCGATAGATGGCAATTCTGAGCCACTTAAGTGAAAAGTCTTGTCCGACATTGAGTGTGTGGCGAGTGAATTTATCTGAATTAATAGTCTCTTATCGGCCTTATTTTTCGATCTTTTGAACATTTAAAGTGGAGAGTGCAACTTTTATAATATTTCGTTCCTCATAAGTTCATAAACGTACTTATTATTTTAAATAAGATATATTAGCAATATAAGTAAGTTACGCATTATGTTGCACATGCGATGTATGTAGAAGCGACCATAACACTGCAGCAATAAGGAAATGTGGTATCTGCCCCTATACTTGGGAAAAGACGCCATATAGTTTAGAAATAAATGAAATGAACTTATAATTTTTTTTCATTTTATAACACTGTATATTATTGTAAAAAATATGACTACAATTAATAACTATGCTGTGAGGATGACACAGGGTATCTCCATAGGACGAGGATTAGGAATGTGCAAGGCTGAAGTCGACTAAGCCTGCTGTACATCGCTCTGCAGGAAAATTCGTTTTTAGCAAATCCAAGGAAGATCTATAACTTAGACCAAGGGTGTCCAACCCGCGGCCCACCGTGAATAATTTTGCAGCCCGCGAGATTCTTTACAACTTTATAAAATTCGCCTTTTTTGTACAATATTTTTTGTTTAACCCGCGATCACTCGCGCGGGGTGTTCTGTACACCCCAGCAACAAGAAAGTCCTCACAGGATTCTAAAAAGAATGTGCAGAACCCCGATTTTTTCTGTAGCTGCACATTTTAGGTCATTGAACCTTCAAGCCTGATTCAATCCCTCTTTCTCGAACGATTGGAATGCAATGACCTTCAAAAGTTTATCTGGGGGGCTGAGAACTCCCGCGAGAAGTTGAGCATTTGTATGCAGTCTGCTCTGAATGTTTGGAAAATGATTAAAATATTATTTTTCTGCTTTCTACTATCATTATCTCATTAATTATAAAGTATATTTATTACTGGTATATACATTTTATACTGGTTTATGAAAGAATATAAAATTATGTGTTTTAAAATGAAAATTTTGCATGTTTAGTTTAAATTAATGTGTTAGACTCATTTGTATGCAATAAATTTAATAATTTTATTTGTATAATACAAAAAACATCTTGTACTTTATAAATATGTATCATAATGACTTAATTTTATTTCCATAATTAAATACACGTGCTAAAAGTTTGGGGTGTTCTCTACACCCCACGAGTAACGACGGTAGCAAAAACAGGCGTGAGTGACCGCGTGTTAAAGAGTTTGTTTTTTTATTTAAAAAATAAATCCCATAACAGTTATTATTTTATCACGTTGCTTCTGTTACTGCGAATCTCTTTTTTTTCTTCTTTTTTTTCTGAATTGAAATTTATCAAACATAAATCGTGCTCAAACTTAACGCACGAAATTCTGCAACATCAATTACTATACGCAAATACACATGCATTGAGTTCAACTTGCAAAACCTAAGTGAAAGAGTTGAGAAACCGATATCTCACGAATTAAACAAATTAAACATTATTTAATCATTGCATTACTATTATTATATTATTTTTGTTCGCATACATGAAAAACAATGAAAACAACAATAATATATATCAGTCTGTTTTAAATTTTCACTCCAACAAATGTTTGTAATGGATCCAAATCTAATATAAAGATATATATTTTTATATGCGACCCGCGGGATCGTAAAGTTCATCCGAAGTGCCCTTCGACGTCATTTAGGTTGGCCACCCCTGACTTAGACGAATGTAGTCTTCAAATGAATAATGAGCCCGAGACAGTTCTTGCAAAGAAATGATCGCCCAATGTCCACCACGTCACATCAGTGGAGAAGGGAAAGACCGTAATTGTAGTGTCAAGCTACAATGCCGTAGGTAATTTTCTTCCACCATATTGTATTTTTAATGGTAAACGGTGGAATTCGAGTTTGAGGATGACTTGTCACTGAGTTCACTCGTAGAGATGAACGAAACATCGTCCTACATCAACTCAGATGTGTTCATGAAGTTTCTCAAAAATCATTTTATTCACAGGAAAGAATCTGGGAAAGTTCTCCGCATTTTAGATGGCCCCGCATCCCATTGCTTAGATGTGCCGGTATTAGATTCAGCTGCAGAAAATGGAGTAATTCTTTTCCATTTTCCTAGCCACATCACCCAGTATTTACAGTGTGAAACTAAAATTGTATTTATGTGAAACTGAAACAGAAAAGTACTAATGAACATCAAAAGAGGAAATCGAAAAGCAATGTACATGTAATGATAATATAATTATGTGGTTGACGTTAAATTAGAAAATATGGATAAGTGTTCAGAGTAACAAAATGACAAGATATATCGAACCGAAATAAACCGATATTTTTTTCGGTTCAATTCCAGTTTTCGTTCCGAAAAATAACGCTTTTTTCAAGTTTTCTGTTTAGTTTTGGTTCAAAGCTCTGATAATAAAAATTATTAGAGTATCCAGCACACCCGCCATCACACTGATATTATCTCTTTTATGCAGCTGTTTCGCTAATATTTTCTCTGGCAGTCTGAATTTCAACCCGACACATTGCCAATGCAAAAGGAAGAAGAAAACAAAACAATTTATAAGTAGAAGCCGTTTCAATCAGAGCTTGATTTAAAACAGGGTCGACCGATTGACAAAGGACTCAGGTTTTTAAGTCGACCGATGGCTTGCCAAGACGCTTTAAGAGGATAGCTGAAGATTAGCAATTAGTAAATATATACCAAAATGTGTTCAAGATTGGCTGACAGTATGCAAACTTCTACTGATTATAACTATGAGCACTAACTTTAGATGAGATTGTTTTATTTTTTAATGTATTTTGAATTGTTTCGTAACAGATGCATCATTTGATATTACAGTAGAACGTCGTTTATCCGGACGTTTATTATCCGGAGCGTCAAATATCCGGACCAGTTTTTTTTTTGTCAACTACATGTACTGTATATGAATACGATTTCGAACAGTGCAATGCTCAATAGGTGTTTCGCGTGAGACTTCAATATAAGGGACGCCTGCTATATGTTAGCCGAAACGTGGGACTCGCTCGAAAGACAGAGCCTGAAAAATGCAAATAAAAAGCTGTGGCCAGATTTAAAAGGTGAAAAAGACTTCAATGACTATCACACGACCGTCTTTGTCCAATCGATTCGAGGATTTCAAGAATGCGATGAAGAAGATGTAGAAACCTGAATGGCATGCGATGCGGAAGACTGTGGATTTCAAATGCTGAATGATGACGAGATTGTGACTTCTTGTAAAAAGAATCCGATCCTGTCGACGATGAAACGGATGAAGACGAGGACAACAACAACAACGAATGTAGAGAAAGTCATCAAATGTGGACGCGTTTTCTGAGTTAGAGCAACAATCAGAGTGCTGTCCTACTCAACTACCGCTGCTGAAGAGAATCAGAGACCTATCAGCGATAAAGAGGAAGGTGTACAATGGTAAAGAGAAAAATAAGTGGTTGTTTTCCACAATAAAGGTAAAATTACGACATTTCGCACGTATTTTGCTTTTTATTCAAGCCCGTTTCCCACATGTGATGATTTTCAATAATCGTATAGTGTTCGGTTCCATATACTGCATGGATCGCATACGGTCTTCGGCTATCCAAAAGGTGTCCAATTGATTCGAATAAACGATGTTCTACTGCAGTGCTTCTCAATGTTTCAATATTCGTGACCCAATATTCAATCATGATTTTCATCGCACCCTCCTCATACAATAACAATGCATTGAATTCAACAATACTATACTTCGACGCTAAAACTACAATACGACCTTAAACTCTTAAGTGCCACCAGCGTATGTAAACGTTTCACTCAGACAAAGCCGGACGTATATATAGTTTTCCTGGACGTATATATGTCTTTCCGAAGTACAATCTTTTCTATGCAATGATATCCATAAAATTGTTCCAAAAGCTTTGGAATGCAGTAAAATGACCTTGACAATATTTGAGAAGAATTTACTTATTTCAGAATATTTTTGCTTCTTTATTCCTCCCCCCAATACATCACATACGCGCATCTGCGTGGTAAATGTTTGGCATTGGGAAGCGAATCGCGTAACTTTTAATCGACAGTTAAGGGGGATTAATTATAAACCGTACTAATTATAAAGAGTTAAGTGTTAATTTTTGTATATAATTTTATATATGACAATCCCATGGGGTCACTTGTTCTTAACTTCGTATTGTTAAATTAATTTTAAAATACATTGTGTAGCACTGATACATTTATAAGTATAATATATCAGTGTAAAGTATTTTATTATGTCAGAATGTGTTTTTTTTTGTTTGCTCGCGCCCCCCACAGTTTGAGAAACGCTTTTCTACTTTATTACGTTCGTGGTTGTTATTATTATATTTATGTATCTCGCGTTTTGCTTTAAACGCGGTTTTAAAAGTTTAACTTTATTTTATTGTGGTTATGTAGGTAAATACATATTCCATACTTATTATTAAGATATGGTAAATATTGTACCGCAACACTTTTTTTGAAAAAATTAGAAGTATCCTGTAACCCTGAAAAAGTTTAGCCACCCGTGATTTAAAGATATACGTATTTTTCTTACACTCTTGTTTCGCTTTCTACTTTAAACTTCAAAACACACTTTCTTAGATCAATTTTATGTACCCTTATGTCTGAGATTGTCTCTTTATGTGCGTATATATATCCCATATATTCTACACTAATCTTTTTTTTCGAGTTTTTCTATTACGCAAAGTTTAACGTTAAGAGAGACACATGTATAAACGCTTTCGCCTTAAATACGTTTACATAACGAAAGTATATACTATAATCTAGTTTAATAATAATAAAAACAGTACAGACATAATATAAAGAAAATCAAAATCCCCATATCAATCAACATTGATGCCCACGTGATATGCAGCAGACAGTAGCGTGACTGAGAGTGAAAATGAAGACTTGAAGGATTTATTTGATTACAATGAAAATCGTTAAACACGAAACTGAGGGACTGAAATGTTTTTTTCCCGTCTTAAAAGAGATTCGTGCTAAGCGATATTGCTTAAACGGGGAAAAACATATTTCAACAAAATTAAGTTTATTTGATTTTATTTACATAGATGTGTATATATGCATGAGTTTAATAAAAATCAGTGAAACAAAAACATTTACAGAATAAAAATGAAATTTAGTATAAAACGTTCAAGATTTTTGAAAAACAAAACATTTATTGAGCTTTGGGGAAAAAAACCTGATATTTTTCTTCGCATTTTCTTTTTCATACAATTTCTACTATTAGTTCACACTCTCCCTAATATATATATATATATATATATATATATGTAAGAATAATTAAATTAGATTAAAAATTAAATTCCCTTTCTAGCACTTAACTCATCTTTTTCATTTCATCTTCAAGAGTATCAAACTAATCACCCATTTATTTCTTCCGAACATATGGCCTAGCCAATAAACATGTCTAATTCCAGATCGTTATATTTAATAGCCATAGATGTCAGCATTAACTTTTAAGTACACTCATAAAATCAGAGGTACTTGTCACAACTGGGTTTAAGTGGTAAAACACTTAGATATCACTTTGGCGTTCTTTTTCTCTTCGCGTCAGAATATGTCTAACTTTCATCAAATAAAGATCCTTTTTAAAAACTAAGTCTGTTTCTGACTTCAAATCATGTCATATATATACATAAATCAATTACAATTTCAAAATTAATTAAAAAATTGAAGTTTATGAATTTTATAATACTAAACTCCATTTCAAAATATCGATGGCGAATATAAAAAATAAAATTCCAACGTTTCCAAACAAAATTTAAAATTTATAAAATGTCCAAGTGCAACCTCAGACTTAGGACCGATAAGAGGGGTTAAACTAGTTTGATGGCTCCAACCTTCCCCCTGTTGCAACTTGGTAAGTTAATCTGGAAATAACCAATTCTTTTAAATTTAAAAAGTTAATACTTAAAAATTAAATCTATTCGCCATCGCATTCTGAAAGATATTATAACCTTAAAATGTTAAAATTCTAAAACAATTAAGTGCATAATATAAGTGAACCATCGAACATCAAAGATGATGCACCCATCTTTAAAATAGTCGTACAGGAAGAAAAAATATCTAAAATCCGAAAGATCAAATTAAGAACTCGTTATATCCACAAATAAATAGCGTAAATCATCAAAACCTCACACAAGAGCATCCTATCAATACTTCAATTTACAATTTCTGAACGATTTCTCATATTTCCTACAACACAATCACCACTCCTATATAGCTAATATATATATATATATTTGAAAATTTAAATACTTAATAAAATACTTTCTATCCATCCATTCAAGTTCAAATACATTTTTTAAAACTGGTAAGGGATGTCACTTGATGTTAATATTTTTTTAAAATATTAATTCATCAAAAAATTAAAAAATAAATAAATAGTAGCAAACAAAAGTAAAAGTACAACAGCATATATAGAAAGGAAAATCGTTCTATGTGTCCCTGTAGCGCAATGGATAATGCGTTGTACTACCAATCCAAAGGTCGTGAGTTTGAATCCTACCTGAAATGATCTAATTTCTGAGGATGTGATTTTTCTTTCTAACTACACTATTTTATGGAATAATTAAATTTTATTAACGAATAAATAGCAACAAAAAAAAATAGTCCAACATCCTATATAGAAAGGCAAATGGAAAATTACCAGGAAAATCGCTTTCTATTTTGTCACTTAATACTGTGATTCTGTCATATGTATGTACATATTCATATTAATTGTAACTATTTAATAAAAAGTAATTAAAATAAAATTTTTCTTTGTTGATTTAAGTAGGAATTGACTTATTTTTTATATTAGTTGTCTGAAATCAAATTGTCAACAAATTGTCCGATGTCTCTTCAACTTTTTATGCAATTGGAATTTTGTGTCTAAATAACTGAACACGCTTTTCGTGATTTTGCTTAATACGAATAACGTGGCAACAGGAACTGCATTATTCATTTCCTTTTAGTCGTCTGAATCTGCACGAATGATATTTTTTGAGTTTTAAACAAACTCCAAAATGTCTTTTCCATAATTAGGGCTGTATACACATTTTTATCATCAACGAATTCTTCCAATAATACAGAAGAACAGTTCAATCCAGGTGATGTGTTCCGCATTTTGTTTATTCCCAGAAAGGAAACCTTTTTCATGTTAAGCGATTTTTGTTTCTTGTTGAGAGAAAAAAAAGCATGAAAATGCATAGTATGTGAGGACCGTTGTATTATTTCGTGTTAACCGATATTTCGTCTTAAGCGATTTCATCTAAGCACATGTCGAATCTACACGAGAATGACAACAGTCCTCGTAATATTGAACTGCAGCCAAGTGAATAGGGCGACATTTGAGCTATATACAACTATCTCTAAACTTCCCCAACACACCAGTGGCCGCGGCAGCCGAGTGGTATAGGTATTGGATCGTGGCTTGCCTTGTCACGAGTTCGAGCCCGGTACCACTAAAGACCCGCCGTGTAGGGCAGCGATGCACGTTAAATCTGTCGAGAGCTGAAACGTCCTCCCGTTGGTGTGGTAGTTAGGAGAGGGAGGTGACAGCTCAGGTGTCGCCCACATCACTTGACCATGGCTCAAAATTACGTGGTCCATCGCCGAAAGCCCTAGTGTAGCTGAACAGTGCGACGTTAATATTCAATCAATCAATCCCAACACACCAGCCGTGGGATGTGTTAGAAAACATACATGTGTATATGCTACCGTTAAAGTGTATAATTCAGTTATTTCATAGAATAACCAGATATTTCATAAAATAACTAGACAAAAGTCCGTTAAAGTATATAATAGATGAAAAATTTCATACTTTACCTAGTTATTCTATGAAATAACTAAGTGATAAATGAAGTGAAAAAGTGAAATAAATAATTCCAAAGATACTTTATAAATTAATTGGTCATAAATAGCTAAAATCTCTCGAAAAATACTTTTTATACTTTTTGAGGATGACTAATTCATAAATAATAAAGGAAAATAGAGGATATAATTCATTATCGCTCATATTACTCACTTTAGTTAATCAAAAAGGAAAAAAAAAGAATATGTTGCAACAATAGATTATATTTAAATATTATCAACAAAAATAAAAAGCTGGGAAGGAAAACTGTTGCTTCATAAAAACAACTTTTTAATACAAAAATGTAAGAGAATATTAATTATACATAAATTTCATGAGATTCCTTTATTTTACTTTTCATTATTTATTAGATCAAGGATTGTTGTGATGACACTTTGGATTGCACTGCTTATTATTTTTGAAACAAACATACTTTTTAGTATCACACATTTTTTTTTATTCGAGCATTTTAAATTTTTAAATTCCTTATCAGTACGCAATTTTGAACTGTTGAAAGAAGATGGACAGCGTTGTGTCAATATTTGCAACTTTTTCTTGTTGATAGAAATTAGTTCTTGCTGACACGTATGAATTGATATCAGGAGACAATTGTTTAACTCGCCACACCACCTAGTTTCTAATCGGAAAAATCCTTCCTAAAGCAGCTAGAACTGGTTCAAAGAAGACTTTCTAGTGTCGTATTTTATTCTTTAACGATTAAGTAATCGTTATATTCTACACAGAATACCTAGTTAAATCATAGAAATCAATAATTTTATATACTTTAACTGACTTAAGTGTGTGTGTCTATTTATTTCATGAAATACCTAGTTATTCTATGAAATAATGGATTTCAAACTTTAACGGTAACATATACATATATGTTGCATGTTATGTTTCTGTTATTTCTATCGAGATATTCACAAAAGCATTTTTTTTTTAATTGGATGCAATAAATACTAAATTTGAACTTTTTGAAAAAATGATAAATTTCTTAAAAATTATTTGAAATATATTTAGAATTAAAATTTGTGTGTGTGTGTGCATTTAATATTTATTTCCAAATCTCAGGAATTTAAAATCAGTTCTATTATAGTTTGTAGTATTTTTGTCCGACCTCAAACGCTTTTGCATCGTATTCCTAAGAACGTGTGTGGCCGCGGTAGCCGAGTGGTATTGGTATAGGTATCGGATCGTGGCATGCTTTGTCACGAGTTCGAGCCCATGTACCACTAAAGACCCACCGTGTAGGGCAGCGATGCACGTTAAATCTGTCGAGAGCTGAAATATCCTCCCGTTGGTGTGGTGTGGTAGTTAGGAGAGGGGGTGCCAGCTCAGGTGTTATCCATGTCACTTGACCATGGTTCAAAATTACGTGGTCCGTCGCCAAAAGCCCTCGTGTAACTGAACAGAGTGCGACGTTAATATTCAATCAATCAAACTAAGCACGTGTTCGTTTTAAAAATATTTCAGATTCAAAACTGCACAAGTATTTGAAACCAAGTACTGGGTAAATTAATTGTCAAGGACGCATTTTTCAAAATTTATAGCCAAATTATAATCAGTGTTGTGTGTATCAGAATTCTGTTATTCTGTAAACTGTTTTCTTCAATAATGAATTTTCTTAGAGAAAAACGAAAAAAAAAGTTTGTTGCTTAAAATTTAGCATTAACGGAGCTGTGTTGTTTGCATTAATTTGTGACTTATTATGTTTTTATACAACAGTATACGATCAATGCGTGAGATTTTTAACCAATTTTTTTTATTTATGATAATAACGTTTAATATTGGATAACTTGATTAATTTCAACGCATTCGATTTTTCCTTCGTCACCAGCTCATGGTCGCCTAGTGGTCAAGTTAACGGACTCGCGGCCGGCGTGTCATGAGTTCGAGCCTAGTACCGCTGAAGACCCTCCATGAAGAGGGGCTCGATGTACGTTAAATATATCGAGGCTAAAACGTACTTCCGTTAATGTGATGCGGAAGTTAGGAGAGGTGAGGGCCAACCTCAGGTGTCATCCTCGTCGCTTGTCCATGGCTAAAACTTACGAGGTCCGTCAGCAAAAGCCCTCGAGTAGCTGAAATAGTGCGACGTTAATATTCACTCACTCATGACCAGTTCAGTGGTAACACTGTAATTTTGGAAACTTGGTCAACACGCATAATGCTCCAAAACAATTCCCACTACCAGAAGCGACATTCTATTAGTTACGGCAGCGTTTCTAAAACTGTGGGGCACGCCCCTCTTGGGGGCGTGACGATTCTACGAGGGAGGCGCGAGCAACAAACAAAAAAACAACAAAACAAACAAAACACATTCTGACATAATAAAAAATAAATTACACATTTGCTCTGATATATTATAAATGTATCAGTGCTACATAATGTATTTTATGATTAATTTAACAATACAAAGTTAAGAACAAGTTAAATAATTACCAGTGACCCCATGGGATTGTCATATATAAATTTATATACAAAAAATAACACTTAACTGTATAATTAGTACTGTTTATTATTAACCCTTAAACTACCGATTAAAAGTTACGCAATTCACTTTTCAATGCCAACTATTTACCACGTAGATGCTCGTATGTGATGTATTGGGGGATAAAAAGCAAAATTATTCTGAAATAAGTAAATTCTTCGCACATATTGTCAAGGTCCTTTTATTGCATTCCAAAACCTTCGGAATAATTTTATGGATAGCAGTGCAGAGAAACTTCTACTTCGGAAAGACGTATAAATACGACCGGAAAAATTAACGCTTTGGCTGAGCGAGATGTTTATATATGCCGGTGGCACTAAAGAGGTTCTAATCGTATCGTAATTTTAGCGTCGAAGTATAGAATTATTGAATTCATTATATTGGTATTGCATGAGGGGGGCCGATGAAAATTATGATTGAATATTGGGTCGCGAATATTGAAACTTTGAGAAGAACTGAGTTACGAGCTTTCAGCTGGCGTGTCATAAGTTGGAGCCTTAGTCCATTGAAAATTCACCGTGTAGTGAGGCTGATGCACGTTAAATATTTCGAGACACAAAGTCCTTCGTTGGCGGGATGTAGAAGTTCGGAGAAAGGAGTGCCAGCTCAGGTGTCGTCCTCGCCACTTGCCCGTGGTGAGTGAGTGAATATTAACGTCGCACTGTTCAACTACACGAGGGCTTTTGGCGATGGATCTGGTAATTTTGAACCATGGTTAAGTGATGAGGACGGCACCTGAGCTGGCAACCCCCTCTTCTAACTACCACAACACACCAACGGAAGAACGTTTGAGATCTTAATAGATTCAAGACATGCATCGCTCTACTACACGGCGGGTCTTCAATGGTACTGAGCTCGAATTCATAACACGCCAGCCACCACTAGGTACTGCGGCCCACATTTGACCATGGTTCAAAATTACTGAAAGTTAAATATTTTTTAGTAAATGAATAGTTCAATTTTTTGAAGCGTAATCTCATATATGTAACGAAATTTTAAAAATTATATTGAGCGCCACCACATACTTTCACTTGATGTCAAGTTCATTTTTTTTTTGGATATCGAACAGCATATTTACTATATTTTACCTTTATATTAATAATATTTTACCTTCAGGTGAGTTTTATTGATAATTATCGATAATCGATTTTATATTACTGTGTGAATGATACCATAAAAACTATCCAGAAAACACCTTGAATTATTTTATAATCAGGACAATTATATAAGCCTTTCTCTTCACAGACAACCAAACAATTTTATGATCGATTTTTTAAGCAGCAAAACATTTATTGCTAATTTTCTGAAAACATGCAATGAGTTTATTCAGGAATCGTTTAACGTCATATGTCTGTTTTTAATGCTATTTTACAGCTGAAAAAGTCGACGCTGGCTTTTTGCCAGCCACTATTTTCAAGGTGGTGACTTTCAAAGAAGCTTAGAAGATTAAATGTGTGCATTCGATTAAGTCACTCTGTCTAAAAATGTTTTTCATTTAATTCTAGTCTCGTGATGTTCACTATTCATATATTTTTTCACAACTTCTTCCATTTTCAAGCCAGGTAGGATACAATATTATTTGCTAAGGTTTTTGAATAAATTACGTAAATTATTACATAGAATCCCATACTACTAATTTTAATGAAATGATAGACATTATTTTCTCTTGTTTTTTAATTGCCCCTCTCAAAGAAAGAAAGTAATAATGAAGAATTATTCTTTGAGAAATGCTAATATTATCATTGCTGATGACCTATTAGTCAATTGTGAAATTAATTCAATGTATAGAGAGATTTAAAAAGGACAGAAGTGTACATATATTCGTATAATTAGACATTCTAAAATTCTTGAAAATAAAGCTTCAGTCGGAAAAAGTGTTGTTTTGTTGGTTTATAATATTTTGAATAATATGAAAAGATAGAATTTTTTTAATAATCATTAAATATACTGTTTCTCATTTTTTACTGTGCCATTAATTTTACTATATTACATTATTTTAATATTTTTCTAATACATTTATTGTTAATTTTTTCAACGCAAATCTTTAATTTATTTTTACATAATTTTTCATTGACTCTGTTAAAAATAAAACTTTTTTTTTACTAAATTGAACGGGCAGAAGTTTATGAGTACATAGACTTTCAGCTTAGATTTCAAAACATATTCTTTACTGTCAAAGCGTTTAGGAGGAAAGACCGTTTAAAATGAGAGAATTGCAGTTAGTTATTACACAGTTCATAAAATGTATGTCCAGCAGACCTCATTGTCCAGTTCCAACAAGATCATAATGTCTAGAAATGCGATTGATCTATGTTAAATTCAACTGTATAAACCTTATGCAATCAGTGACATACTAAGACTTCTTGGAGCTTGGGGCCCCAATCAATGGCGTAACTGAGAATATTTGAGCCCCCCTGCAAAGTTAGGTTTGGGGCCCCCAAGTTAGATTTTACAAAGGGTAGGTACATGGCAGTAGTACATGGTAGCAAGTAGTACCCCACTAGAACCCTGGGCCCCCGCAATTCGGGAATCGCGTGGGTGTATGTTACGTCATTGGTCCCAATGCAAAAGTAGGCCCTACCTGCAAACCCTTTGAGCAGGCTGTACATAACACATACAAAAATGCCTAACTTAAACCCCCAGAAACTTAGGCACAAACCAACCAGACCAACTCCTCTTTTCGACTAAATGAATAATAATGGTGTATGATGATAGACTTAGACATGGACAAGACTCAATAATGCGGTCTGACACTGTTAGCATAAAGCTCAAAATTCCCAGTTTTTTGGAGGAAATGTTCGAGAATAACATTTGATGATTAAAATTTTTTTTGATTATTACGGCCAAGTACAGAACAAGAATAAGCCTAGTTGGCCTAAAAAGGTGCCATAACTTTACACAAGATGTCAAACTTTAAAATGTGTTTTACTCGAAATGTGTTTTTTTCTCTCGAAAAACTGAAACGCGGACAGCGATTGTTCAAAAAGTTTTGAAAATAATTTAATGAACTTTTTGTAAATGTTTTGTATAACAGTAGAAATGTTTTGTTCTTCGGATTTATCAATCACTGTATTTCAAAATTTACAGTCCTTTATGTGAATATAATCACTGCTTTTTTAAACAATTTCATATGGTCACTAAGATAGAGAGCTCTAGTTTTTGTAAAAATTAAAATATCTATTATCCTTAAGGTAATTTCAAACATGAATAACAAAGTAACACATTAAAATTGAAAAATTGAGAATTTGTTCGAAAAGTTTTTGTACAGAGTGGGCCCCGTTTATGTAATTTTTTGTACATTTTTACCAGTTTTTTCCCATTTTAATAATAAATTTTTTTCTGTTTTGAATTTTGCAATTTTTTTGCTTAAAATATACTAAATAAACCTAAAAATCACAAAAACAATCCCCATATCTTCATTTTTTCAAAAAAAAGTTGTCGCAAGTAGCCGGATACCTTAATTCAAATTTATATAAGATTTGTCGCTATAGTAGTACCAATTTGTTCCACTTCAATACAAAAACTCGTATACAGTTTAGTGGCTGCCAAAATGCAGCATTGCACACTGTATGGTTGTACTTCAGTATATAACTGTTTCTTCATTTTCAATTTTTGATGCAGTATTATTCTTTGAAATACTTATTTAATTTAATCTTATTTTTTTAAACAAGGAAATATTAATATGATGCAATTGTGTTTAACTCTAAATGAATGTTTCAGAATATCTCTCTAGAAAGAGAGTATCTTTTTAAGTTAATGGAATTTATACTTTATTTTGCATTATATTTATTGAATAATATTTTAAGATTTCAAAAGAACGGTGCATCTCATGGTGTTATTTAATAATATACTTCGAAACTTTACTTAAGCAGAACTTAGTAAGTTCTAAAATGTAACGAGCGGCAATAATGTTCCTTTGACACAGTTGATAAATTCTGCAAGCCAGGGAAACAATGAAACAAAAGAAAGCTGCATTACTTTATGTGAACGTCTTTGTTTCTTGTAATAATACATTTTACTGCTTTAAAAACGAGGCACATTCGCTACAAAATTTTACTACTCAAAAGTTTTACTGGATTAAAAAAAATATAGACCTATACAATTCTAATATTATGGATCCTAGCAGTTTAAATACATGATTTTACTCATAATTTTTTCTTTTATGCTTAAAAAACTCAATAAAACTATTTATTTTTTATGTTCAAGGTTTTTGATCTGTTGATATTCTGACTGGAATTAAAATTTTATTTGGAGTAGGAGATGAAAGTATGCTCTAGAAACAGCTGCGAAAACCTTTAACAGTTTTATTCTTTTTATTGGAGTAAACAGCAAACTCGTGGATATTAACTGTGGATTTGTAGGAGAGAAGACTAGAGTCCGTATCTCGATTGAATTGATCACATTTCCGTAAAATAACATTAAATATTATAAGATTAAATTAATAAAAGCACATTATGAGATAATTTATTAATAAAAGTCTGTTTAAATCAGAGGTTCCCAAACTTTTTGGTCTCGTAGGCCCCTTGCCATGTTTTTCGGTTTCAGGTTGCTTACCTAAAATTAAATTTTTGCAAATTTATCAGCTTGAATGTCTTTTTGATAGTTGGTTCAACTACTTTAAAAGAATTAAATTTCTTAATGTAATGAAGTTAAAACTTAAAAAAAACCTTAAACATTTAAAAAACATTTAAAACATTTAAAACTTAAGAGGCGCATGTTAATGATTTAAAATTAAAATCAAATTAAGGCATAAAATAGCTTAACAACAAACAAGTGCTTTTAATAAGACGGATGAATCTGGTGCTTCAATAACAAATTTTCAACATTTAATATCTATCTAGTCAGGTTTAACCCTAAATCTCCTTTTGTTAGTAAGTGCCCAGTTCTTTTTTCTTTCCCTTTCTTTTTTTGTTTTGGAGATTGGTAAACTCAGTGTGAAACTCCCTTTCACAACTAAAATCAGTTAAAAACTTTCTCTCGATATTCCATAATTTGCAACAAATACCAGGTATGCCTTATTAAAGCCAAAATTTCTGACATCCGTTTCTAAACCTTATTTTAAGATCTTCCTTAGGACCTATTCTGATCAGTTCCTACTGTAATATGACATACTTTTTTTCAAAGTGACTATATAAAATCATTCTCTACTGCTGTATCACTATCAAAAAGGCAATCTCAAACATAGTTTCAAAATCTGAGCAAGGGCAATTAAATGTTGAACGTAGGTTAAAATGTCCTGACAGACTGTCTGTGACAAATTGAGAAAATTCGCGATGCCCAATATTATACTTCTTTGGCTTAATTTTGGAAAGAAATGCTGAAATGGCCCTTGTCTTAATATATATCTTTATACTGTCGCCTAGTAACCACAAATTAATCTCTAAATTTAGTAAATGTTAAAGTGGTAAAAGATCTGGTTTCTACTATAGATCAAATTTTTTTAAAGATTAAATTCATGATCTGGTTTAATGAGAACCACTACCATAGAACCCCATTTACACCTCATAGACCCCAAATTATTTGTTTGCTGGTGTAGACCCCTTGCAGGTCGTCATAGACCCCTGGGGGTCTATATGGATCACTTTGGGAATCACTAGTTTAAACAAAACAGAATTTAAAGGTAAAATAACCAATTTTGAGAACTACGTTGATTATTATCATAATTAAAGTACACAAATACTGAAGTCATTACAAGGGACTTGTATTTTGTTTTTAATTTTTAAGATTATACATCGGTCAAATTTGTATTTTATAATACAATATAAAAAAAAATCTTTTTAAAACTTCAAATAAAAGAAAGGATTTTACATATATATTACATCGTAAGAATGACGGGTTTTTATATTTATGTAAAAGTATGCCAAACTTTCTTCAATGATTTTTAAAAAAATTGTAAGTAAATTTTTAAAATCTTCTTAAGGTGCATCATTACTGAAACCTTTAGCCGTAGTGTCATAAGTTCGAGCCTTGTGCCACTGAAAACAGGCTGAGTAGAAGAGTTGATACACGTTAAATCTGTTTGGAGCTCAAACGTCTAGCTGTAGGTGTATTGTGGAAGTTAGAAGAGGTGTTGTCAGCTCAGGTGTCATCCTCGTCACTTGATCATGGTTCAAAAATACGAGGTCCGTCGCCGTAAGCCCTCATCTAGCTGAATAGGTGACATTAGTATTCATTCACTCACTTACTCACTGTCGTTGCTGTTAATGATGCAAAGGCCTGATTGGCAAAGGCCAGATCGAGGCCCATGAAATTCATCATCGTAAAGGGCTAAGTGACGCCTGTCGTTAGCCGTAGCTTTGAGCACCATACAGGTGACAGTACGATTTAGCTCGTTTCTACCCCGATTTTGAGGGAGGACACCTGAGGGTGGTCAGGGACCTCCCACCTCTCTACCCTTTCCACCAACCACACAAGAGGACTTGCGGCTCGATGGCTATTTAGAGTACTCCCATGCAGCAAAAACACTGTACACTTACAAACAGCCATGTCTTCTCCGGGATTCGAACCCAGTCCCTACGGCACCACAGTCAGCGACACTAACCACTATACCGGTTTTAGCAAAATTTTCGTATGCCTGAATCCTTCTATTTTTGCACTATGTCTCTCATACAAAAAATTCTTTCGTTTATTAGTATAAGTTTATTTGTTTGATATACGATAATACACACGTTAAATTATTGAGAGAGAATTCGTTACTTATTCACATACAAGGTGTGACAACTAAATTCCCGGACAGTGAATGTCTTAGCCATTAGGCTTGGTGTGAAGGAGTGGGAATAGAATATAATTGCCCTTGAACTTTCCTGTGCTGGTGGCGCGTTATTCCATCCCTCTTATCTAGTTCAGTTTGCTTTTTATTATTAACACCGATTTTCATAAGCTTCACTTGTATGTAACGGAATCTTTGAACTGAATTTTTATCCTATTTAAAAAGTCACATTAATTTGAAATTTTGCTCACTTGTCCAGGACCCATGAAAATACAATAATTTAATAATATTGTTCATTGTCCTGATCAGGATAATCAGGACTAACGATTTACCGTTTTCAGATGTCATCCCGCATCTGGCGACTAATTCCAGACCCATTTTCAGATTTGGTGACTGATTCCAGATTTGGAGACTCAAAGATTAAGTTTACAACTAGTTAGATTAACCATAAAAGGGTGATTTTAGTTTTTTTTAAACAGTAATTTATTTTTTATCCTTGTTTGAGAAAGACGTTGTTGTGTCGAAATGCCGCGATCATGATAAACGTAAAAATCCAGCTTTGAAATTAATTGTGAAATTTTTTTAAAAAAAATCCAAAACTAAATGTTTTAAATAAGTGTTTTCCCGAAATTTTTTATCGCCGCGGACCGGTCAACGTTTATTAATTTTATCAGGGGGAGGATGTTGATTGTTTATATTTTAGACTGTTTTGATTTAATAATTTTAATTTAATTGTATTTAATTGTGACTATTCAGAATAAAATATAGCTACACCAAAAAATGAATATAAAATTATTTAACAAGGAATATAAAGTGATTTTCATAAAAAGTAGCCCAAACCTAAGAAAAATATACCACAGTAAATAAAAGAGAAATAATTTAATGTTTCTTGTGCGGACTGGTAGTATGTGATCAACGGACCGGGGTTTGGAGACCACTGTTTTATATTGTTAAATGAGCATTTGGAGATAATTGCACGTCACCTGGTCAACTTTTGAAAGGCACAAAAGATTTTTGGAAGATCGGAAGATTGCCTAAGTTGAACCTTCTTGTCGATCTGTGACACAAAGAATAAGTGATGCTCATTGTTTTTGTTCGATAATAATGACATCATCAGGACTTAATGGATATCTCAATGCCAAAGGGTGAAACAACATACTACGTTGAGGTTCTAAGAAAATTTTGAGAAAGTGAGAGGGAAAAAGGCAAGATCTGTAGAGCAACAACACTCGGAAATATATTTTGGTCCAAGGCAACACCTCGGTGCACATTGTGCTCTTCGCAAAACAGCTCTTGGCGAACAAACTTATTACCGTGCTCAAGCATCTACCGTACTAACCAGATCTTGCACCATGCGACTTCTACCTGTTTCTTAAAGTGAAAAATGCACTGATGAGGAACACATTTTCACTCTATAGGAGAGGTGAAGGAAAAAAAGAATTGTCACAGAGTCCAATAATTTAATTGTCACAGAGTGCATAGCAAAATTTTACGTGGATAGTAATTTATGGTTTTTGAATTGCTTTATTGCATATTTTTTTCCTAAAATTTAGGTATTTTAAATTTTTTTATTCTTTATGTGTTCAAAATGTTATACTTATGTTCAATACATACTTATGTCATGTTTTTATGTATGCTTTATATTCATTAGAACCTTTAAAGTTGTTCTGAATATAAATAAGTATATTACAAAGATAATTTTTATTTATTGACTTTGCAACATATGATGCATTAATATGAACATTTTAAAAATGACAGTAAATGTTGCATAAAAGTAATGCTGTGTGTAAATTAACAAAAGATATATTTCTGACACAAATGAGCAATTTGCATAAGTTTGTTACCTAGTAAATTCGTGAAATATTAAACTGTTGTGGAGTTGATAAATAACAGTTTATTACAATTTTTAAGAGACAAATTTGAAGAAAAACCGATATTGATAAACAGATTTTTAGATTTACTTAAAAAACACATCACACACACAGAAAGAAAAAAATTAATTACTTAACCTGTCAATTTTGCGACAAAAAATTTATAAACAGCCATTTGACCTTTCATGCTGTGGTTAGTAATAATCCAAGCAGTAACAGCATAAATCTGATTTTAGTTTAACGGAATCATTGCAATTAACAACACACAAAAACTTATTAGGCAAATACTATTATGTTAAAATTTGTTTAATTCAAAGAGTACGGTTTAAAAATATATTTAATATGAATAAGATATTCTGATAGGATTAGTACATTTGATTATAAAATAGTTTAACCAAGGATATAGTTTAATATATATCACCTTTACTACAAATTTCTTACACTTGCACGAGCAGATAAACATCAAACTGTGGTAGAACCTTTATGCTCCTAAGACACCTCCTGGGGTATGTTTTCCTTCACTAAATTCTAAGATATTTGGTGTTTTTTTTAAATTTATTTTATTTAATATTTATTTTTTGATTGATACTCATTACTTTTACGTTATTATTAATACGCTTAAGCATAAAATATTGAATATATTACCTTTTTACCATAAATGGCTTGAAAACATCTACAATGAAAGGACGAAAATGATTATTTTTGAAAAAGATCCAGTAAAAAAATTTCTGCATTTTTTATACATTTAATGTTACAACTAAATTAAGCACTTTTTGTTGTTTTACTTTTATTTGATTTTGCTTGGGTAATTTTTCGAGAATATGCAAATATTAGGACATAGAAACAATCAAGAATTATTACGATTATTTCTATTCATTTATATGTTGGCTAATGAAAAAAATATAGTACTTTGATTTCAAAATGGGTTTTATATTTACTATGTATCTTCATGCAGTTCTACTTCGTAGTAAATACTCTGTAATCCTGTTTTTTTTTTCTAGACTTTCTAAATTAATGTGCCCACAACAACTGAATTGTATTTAATCTCAAGAACATTTTATACCATCAAAAAATGATTTTTTGCATCAAAGGTAAGGATATTTTCCTTATAACGAATAGGAAAACAAATATGTGATTCTTTAAAATTTGTGTTTCTTTTTATTTATGTAAAAGAAATATATATATATTTGTGTGTGTATAAAACAAATTTTGGAATTTACGTATTACCGCAACAATACCAACATTCGAGATAACTCACCAAGTTGGCAACTCCGATTTCGCATGTGTCATACACACTGAATTGGCAATCATGTGCTTAGTTTCATATAATGTTGCAAGTAGTTTACGATAATTCGTATGTACCCCATTTTTATAAATAATCAGAGAAAGTTCAATCTTAATAATTTAATCATACCAATAAATCTATAACATAGATTTTAAAATATATAAATATAAAAATTTTTTTTAAAAAAACGAGTCTTAAAAGTCGCATATGGTGGTAACATCTGACATGTTATCGTGGTAAATACGCAAATTTTTTCCTGAAAAAATATGGAAAAAAAAATTCTGCGCGCGCGTGGGTATGATTGGAAAAAATTTTCTATCGAAAAATTTATATCTTAATGAAAATTGTATTTAACTAACAAAAGAGTAATGAATATTTTTTAAAAAATATTTTTTTCAAAGGGATTGTTGATTAATATTACGTCGCACTTTCAGCTACATGAGGGTTTTGGCGACGGATCACGTAATTTCAATCATGGTCAAAGTGGACGCATTGAGCTGGCACCCCTCTTAACTCCACACCACCAAGGAGGACGTTTCAGCCTCGACAGATGTAACGTGCATCGCTGCGCCTACACGGAGGGTCTTTAGTTTTTACTGGCTCGAACTCGTGACAAGGCAAGCCACGATCCGATATCTATATCACTCGGCTACCGCGGCCACGTTCAATTTGGGGAAGAGTGGAGACAATAGACTTATGATAACTAAAATATAACACATATACTTGTGATTTCAAAGTATTTAATTACCGTTGAAAAACAGCGTCAATAATAGTACCCCTGTTAGCATTTGAAACATTTTGATTTGTGTTCATTTCGAGCTTGAGTTCATCATTCATAAGAGTTATGAGCGGCTCAGCTTTTGGAAGACGGAAGTTAAAGTTAAAATCACCACTCAAAATCAGGGGAAGAGAGTGATAATTTTTTTAAAAGAGCAGAACCACCTTCGTTATATAGTAAAAGTACAAAATGTAGGAAATTTTTAATTTTTTTTAACCGTTTGATTCTAAGAACTACGACCGAACAGTGATACGACCACCGAAATCACTGTTTGTCCATTTTCAAATAAGCATTCTGCCGCACTTATGTCCCCCAATATCGTGACTAACGGATTTAGAGTCAAGCGCTCGAGTGCTTGATGGCTACTAGAGTTGGACCCCCATGCGAGGGTAGCGAAAAACACAGCCACGCACTCTCATTGGTCAAATCAAGTAGCGCGCGCTTACGTCACATCCTGTTACACACATCCATCCCTTTTCACGAAATCACTTCCACAACTATCCAGCAACCGAGAGGAAAGATGTTACACATGAATAATCTTATTAACTTAATATTGTTAAAGTACCAAGAAATGTTTACAAGTTTGTTTAGGTTGAATATTTTCAAAAACTGCAATTATCTTCTAAATGAAATAATTACTATACAATAATGAATTTTTCATTGCTGATGCACAAATTGCCGATGTTTTTGAATGTTTAAAGATGTTTATTCATTTAACAACATGTTAGAGATGGTCAACGAAGGAATGAAAAAAATTTGCCTTTGCTGATATATAAAGTGGCAAGATGATTTTCAGAATTGAGTAGGACATTTGTGAATAATAGCATCAAAGGTTTATTATTCTTATATATATATAATTACTGTTATTTTAAGATTATTCTTATTATTTATTATACATAATTCTTTAAGTGATTGAAAAGATCCCGAAACGAATTATAATATCTCGAAAATATACAGAAATTAAATACAAACTAGTTGTGTGGATGGCCCGGCGTTGCATGGGCTTTTCTCTTACCTCATGCCACCAGAATATTTTGACATCTATCCCCTCCACTTATCCCGGCGTTACACGGGCTTTTACCAAATGTATAACCTTATCCTCATGGGAATGTTCCTCTCTTCCTCATGACGCCAGTACAGTTGTGAGAGTGTGTACACGCGCGATAGTGATTTCTATAATTATGTCATTAAAATTCCCTTTTTCGAAATTTGTTCCACTTTTCATTGTCAGACAGGTTTCTTTTCGCTCCATTTAGCCCGGGTTTGCATGGGCATTTTGGAATGCATAACATATTTCTATGGAAATTCCCCTTCCCCTCTCGGTGTCAGCACTTCCCGGGTGTGTGTAATTTCATATTAACATCATTACAATTCCTTTTTTCGAAGTTTCTTCCACTTTTTCATTGTCTCGGACAGGTTTTTCCTCTCTATAAACTGGCATTACACGGGAATTTTTGAGTGTAAAACTCTTTTTCTGATTGGGCAAACATAAATTTGGAATAATCGCAAATATGTCAACTTGAACAACATAATTTAAACAACAGACGATTAATATCAGAAAATAAATAAATAATAAGATAAATTAGTGTTACATGAATTATTGAATAAAAGCAAACGATAATGATATGGAAAAGAATTTTCAACTATATCTGTATAGATATTGTATATAATTTAAATAGTCAAATAAAAATTAATTAAAAATAAGAAAAGAAACTTAAGTAGAACTAAATATTTTATATTAGGAAACAATATTTATTATTTAACATGCAATAATTTCACAAAAAAAAAGTGAAACGAATTAATTTATTTAACGAAAGATGGAAAAGAATTTAATTATTTTGGTATTCTAGAGTGGCAGAGGATTATCAGAATTATGAACATTCATTTATTTAACAACTTGAAAGTTTCGCAAGCAACAGTAAATTGAGTTAGTTTCTCTTTGCTTAAATACAATGAAAATGCTCGTTATGCCTTTAACTAAATCAGGTTATTAACAACTTATGTCATATATCACACTTAGATTGATGTATTTTCAAACTAATACATTACTGAACAACTTACGGTTGAATTAAACTTCACTTACAATTGATTTTTTTGTCAAATACCCAATATGTTAACCCAGTTATTAGAGATATTAATACAACTGAAACCCTTTGGCAACCGATCCTCATAACAAACCTACAGTGAAATATGGTTAACACGAAATTATACAACGGTCCGAACAAACTGCTATGAATTTTCATGCATACCCCCCTCTTTACAAGAAACGAAAGTAGCTTAAAACGAAAATACTTCCCTTTTGAAAATAACCAAAAATTTTTCCGGAAAACCATAATCATGGGAAAAGATTTAGGAGGTTTTTAAAAGAAAGAGGAGCATAATTTTTTATAAAAATTAATTTAAATAATTAATATATATATATATATATATATATATATATAAAGCCTGTGACACAAACTAATTTTTACCCCCCACCCCAACAAACGCCACACAAAACATTTCCTCTCTCCTCAATTGGCTTTGGAATTCGTAAAGCTAGATGAGTGATTCTTACGAGAAAAGAGTAAGGTTGCAATGATAATTGTCCCGCTCACCCCCAACTTTGTATTGAAAGTAGGGACATAGCTACCGCTGTATCAATGACACGGGACCCCAAGCTACAGGAGCCTCAACATATGCGAACAAAAAATTGTGAAATATTAAAGGGGCCCAAAAAAGAGCCCCCAAGAAATTTTTTATACAGGGCCCACTCAGCTACGCCACTGATTGAAAGCTATACAGCTTGTCTTTTTGCCTCTGAATACAACAAGTATCTTGCAGCCTTCTGATCAAGGATTATACCAGCATTTCTCAAACTGTGGGGCGCGCTTTAACCCTTGGGGCGTGGCAACTCTACGAGAGGGGCGCGATTATATTGAAAAGTCAAAAACAAAAGATTATTTAAAAAATTATTAATTTATTGAAAGTAGACAAACAAAACGCATTCTAACATAATAAAAAATAAACTACACATTTACACTGATATATTATACTTATAAATGCATCAGTGCTCTACACAATGTATTTTATAATTAATTTAACGATCCTAATTTAAGAAAAAAATTGTTAATTACCATTGAGCCCATTGGATATCATACATATAATTAAAAACAAAAATTAACGCTTATCTTGTTAATTTTTGTTAATTTTTCCCTTAACTGCCGATTAAAAGTTAAGCGATTCGCTTCCCAATGCCAACCGTTTTACACGTAGGCACACGTATGTGATGTATTGGGGGGGGGAAAAGAAGAGCAAATAATCTGAAATAAGTAAATCCTTCGAGAACACTGTCAAGGTCCTTTTATTGCATTCCAAGGCCTTCGGAATAATTTCATGGATAGCACTGCACAGAAAAGATCATATTTTGGAAAGACGTATATATGCGTCCGAGGAGATAAATGCTTTGGCTTAGCGGGACGTTTATATACACCAGGGGCGCTTAAGAGTTTAAAGTTGTTTCGCTGTTTTAGGGTCAAAGTATAGTATTATTGAATTCAACACATAGTTATTGTATGAGGGGGGCGGGATGAAAATTATGATTGAATGTTGGGTCGCGTGTATTGCAACTTTGACAAGCACTGGATTATACTTGAAATTTTTCTACCGGAATTATTTGTTCCGAAAATATTAACTAGCAATTGGAGCAAGTGAAAAGTTCACGATAAATTCATAAGATGCTTTTGGATGTGTAAATAAAATGTACTCTAATAAATTTACGTAAAATCCGGCTTATAACGCGCACTTATACTTTAAAGTTTCATTTTTATAATTTTGGGTATATTTGCCGCATTACGCGCACTCTTTTTTTTGCGAAGAAACCTGAAATGTTTGTATGTAGTGCTCTAATGTTTTTAAGTCATTTATTTATTCGAGGTATTATCCCCCACACACACAGGCTTTCGAAAATATAATATGTTTGTAGAAAAACAACTCTTGAAGTTCATAAGATATGTCATTTCTTTCATATAAACAGTAGAGTAGAACCTGTTTTTGTGGGGGGTTTTATGCAATTTTCTTTGTGTGATTTTATTTTTGTGCGATTTTTTATGTGCGATCCTTTTTTTATGTGGTGTATGAATTTCAATGGCTTTGGCGCCACTGTAATGTTTTCTATTTATTTACCAGTGGCGTAACGGATAATGTTAGGAACCCCTTCCCCCCTAAAAGTCAGGTTTCGCCTTTAATATTTTATAAATTGGGTAATTGCTTATTTAGCGTTAGTCAGGTCTTGGACCCCTAGAGTACAGCTTCCCCGTGATGCAGGGGTGTACGTTACGCCACTGAAACGTAGACACTTCAAGACGCTCTGTTCATTTGTTATTTGTTTCTCTCAACGCTTCAGCAACCCGTGCTTGATTGAAGACGAAACTTTTAATGACAGTGACATTATCAGTAATTTGATAAATTATGAAGACGGACAAAAAGCCAGATTCTTTGAGAGCGGATAAAAATATGCAGGGATACAGCTTTCCAACAAAGTAGGAAAGCATTTTCTTAAAATAGATACCAATTAAGAAAGTACTATAAAATTCCAAAAAGGGCTTCAATCATGCATATCTGGTTATCGTGACATTTACAAGCAACTGACTACCTGACCTTCGACCAATAACTTATCTCTTACTTAATGTGGCCAAAAAATAAATCAATTGAAGTTGTAACTTCAAGTGACGAAATTAATTTTGAACTTATTCATTACAGGGCTTTGGATTACGATGAGTAGCAATGAGTTATGTATGAGCATTTTGAAACCTTATCCGTGTATAAAATGAGAAATTATGTTTTTAAAATGTTTAAATGTGTAATATTCAATTATTTATTTTGCTATGTGTGAAAGTATTCTTACATAAATTTCGTAAATAATTGGCATATTTTATTAATGCCGCTTTTTCATGCTGTCCCTATCCTCCGCATAAAAAAAGTTTTCTGTATTATTTCTACGCGCGAATCTGTTTATTATATGTAAGAATTTATGAAATCTTTAAATATTTTTTTGCGTTTATTTTTATGCGGTCCCTATTTACCGCACAAAAACAGGTGACTTATTTCGATCTATTCAGAAGTCTAATTTTCTATTTTGCGCATCTATTTTTTTTAAATTTATTTTTAAAGCTATCATTTTTATACCCGGCGTATAACAAGCACCCATGAATTTCTATCTTATTTTTTGTATTAAAGGGGGTGGGGTTGTACGCCGGATTTAACAGTATTTTGTTTAATTTTATTGTTAATTATTTATTTTTTGTAATATCCTGCAACACCAAATTCTTTTAACACGAAAAAATATTTCAATCTTCTCGGCTTCGTGTTAAACGCTTTTCACAGTTTATCAAAAGCAAATATTTTTTTTTTTGGTATTTTATTTGCTATTTAGTCTTACAAGTCTTATTTTCAAATTTAAATGTTCTTTTTCTTAGTGTTGGTGCTCCGTTTTACTTAATGAAAATAATCTTAACTACATAATTCCATTAAAAAAAATATCTTTATTTTTCAAAAGGGGTAAACAATTTGACAAATAATGATTTTCGCGATTATTTGAACATTATTTTATGATTAAGTGTCATTAAAAATGATAATTCGTTTTCTTGGTATCCTGCTGCTTACTGATGATTTGAGCTTTATTATATTATCCTACGAAATAGTTCGCCTAAATTCACATTAATTTGTTCTTACGTAATTTATTCTCCGAAGTAATAAGTTATAACGGCAGTATCAATTATGGCATATCTTTAATAAAGATGTCAGTGCTCTTAATTCCAACGAAGGTCATTGGTGGACTGGATTGACTTTTCAAAAATAAAACTGGTCTACAATGTGTCTGCATCCTTTGCGATAGCATTCTCTTATTGTTAGTATGCAAAAGCAATAGGGGTGGAAGCAAGAAACAATAGGTTTTTAAATTAATAATTCTTGAAGTTTCATTTCAGATCAGTTACAGAAGAGTGAAAAGAGAAATATATATTATATATATATATATATTTAAGTGTTAAAAGTAAGGTGTTTTATATTATTTTGTGTTAATACTAATTATGAGTTTGAAAAGGTAATTAGGTATTTAGAGATTATTGTAAGTCGAATTTTATTTTTTTACTGTATACTTTGGCTTGAAACACTTATTTTGAAAATATATTTAATTTTTGATATTTTAATTGGAAACACTCATAGGATCAACATGTTGTTCAATGAAAAGATAGAATGAATTTATATTAGTTTATTGGGGACAACCCAAGTGTAAATATTTTAATCATTTTTTTCTTTGGTAATGGTTAGATTT